>VXBP01002186.1:0-307651 GCA_013400115.1 Rhinopomastus cyanomelas | reverse complement strand
ACTTGCCTTTTGCTGTCCCCAGGCTCTCCCAGATAGGACAATGTTTGCATGCTTTCCCTTTTTACGTAAATGTAAGTGTTTTTGTCTTGTGCCTTCCAAAATATGTACTGAAGGAATCTTTTTCAAGTCCTAGCTTGTGTGCTCATTTAACAGAGCATCTTACAGAAAATGTTCCTCCAACCAGAAGGATTCCAGCTCAAAGGAGACACTTTAACAGGGCACCTGGCTGGCTCAGTTGGTAGAGCATGGGGACTCTGAATTCCTGGGTTTGAGCCCCATGTAGGACATCTTGCGACAGTCCTGTAGGCTCACCCTGGTTGGACTTAGATGATCTTTCGAGGTCCCTTCCAACCTCTAACATTCTGTGATTGTTTGGTTTACATATCTTGTGATAAAAACCTTGCTTAAAAATCCACACCATAATCCCCCCCCCCCCTTGCTTGCAAAGCCAGTGGATAAATCTCGCCACAAGCACTGACTCTGTTGTGTGACAGCACATTCATTATGCACAATTACAAAGCACACGAGATGGTACTCAATGTTGTTAGCTTCTTATACTGGAACTCCAGCACACATCTGTACACAATTTATGGTTGCTTATAACATATGCTAGCCCACAGCATGGGAACAGCTAGGATTTAAACTCCTGCATGAGACTCTTCACGAATCTACTCACAGCTGCTGCCAGTATTGTTCCGTCTTGGACAGCAGCAGCAGTGGAACTCTGCTCAGGGATGAATACCAAGGCTTTAGGAAAGGGACAGGGATTCAGCTGGCTCTTAAATAATTTTTCTTCAGATACAGAGAACACTTGGTAGCCTTCAGGAGTTATTTCTGAACACTGAATGTGTTGTTTTCTTTAAGAGACTGGTGATTGCCTGACAACACAGCAGATAAACTCTCAAAGTCTAAGAGAAGGCAGGAATTAGACTTCAGTGCCTGTGTTGGACTAACGTGGAGCCTCTGAAAACATGTTCAGGGGGGTCTTGTACCAACATTGAGCAGCCGTTGAGATCTTTCTTTAATAACACACAGTGTTATTACTCTGAAGAGTAGCAGCACTGACACCTCCAAGCTCGTATTAAAGGAAGAGCAGACGACTTGCGCTGTGTTATTCACTGTTTCACGTGTCAGCTCTGCCACTTTAGCTTTCTGTCTCTCCAGAGAAACTGCATTTGCTTTTGTGCCTTGTGTTCCACAGCAAAAACTTCCAGGCAACAGAGAATGCTATTTAAGGAGCAACCACTCAGCTCCTCTACACTTAATGAATCAAAGTATGTTGTTCCACCTCAACAGACAGTAACTGTAGTTTTCCAGTAGCAAATAGAAGCACATACAATAATTTTCCATGTATATGCTCAAAGTAGGGCTCTCTAAATCCCCATCCTCTTCCAAGAACAAGTGGAGGACATGGGGTTGGGTGAAACTGTCCGCAGCAGAAGGGCTGGGTGTGGTTGGCAGCTGCTCAGCTGGACCTTGTGGATGCAGAAGCTGTGTGTGAGGTGTGCTTTGTTTTCCTCTATCTCTGTCCAGCTGTTTCCACTGACAGCAGAGTTCCTCTGCTTGAATTTGGTCCGTGTGTTTTCTTTTGGCTTTTCCTGCCCTTTCCTAAGAGTAGTTCCAGAGTGCCTAGCAAAACTTCGGGGCCCCATCGTTTTTGGGTGGTGACCTAAAAACAGCAGAACGGGTTTTTCAGGTCCTCCTCAGGTGACCTGATCCCCCAGGCTTGTTTCTAGCAACAAAGTGCAAAGTGCTCAGAGGAAGAACGTGCCCTCGGTGGTCAGCACTAGTCAGGAGAAGCATCTGCATGCAATGGGTGAAGGAACATGGTGTGTCAGTGCCACTAGGTCCTGGCATTGCACTGAGCTGATAGACAGTCCTGGGTAGCCCAGGGGATACCTGACAACTCAGCTGCTCTGCCAGGGGATCCCCATTATTTCTGTCTCCACAGGTCATGTGCTCCAAATGGTCTGTGGGGACTAATGGCTGAGGTATAACCACAAGAAGTCCATCCTGCTGGGGCTAGGAATGAGATGGCTGAAAATCACAAGTATTCCAGTGGAATCTAGTCTGACTGCAGAGGGTCTGTACTGTGCCTGCTTCTGCTCAGCGGAAAACGTCATTAAAAAAAAAAAGCTCAGCCACCCTCAGGGTAACTGGGCTCCTGAGTTGGCAGACAGGGATGGGGAGCAGAATATCCCTCCTGTAATCCAGGAGGAAGTTGTTAGTGACCTGCTGTGTCACTTAGATGCTGACAAGTCTATGGGTCCCGATGGGATTCAGTCCAGTGTGCTTAAGGAATTGGCCAAGAGCTGGCTAAGACTCTCTGTATTGTTTATCAACGGTCCTGGATAACTAGGGAGGACCCAGATGACTGGAGGTTGGCCACTTGGTTACTATCCACAAGAAGGGCCAAAAGGAGGATCAGGGGAACCCTAGGCCTGTCAGCCTGACCTCAGTGCCTGGCAAGGTTATGGAGCCATCAAGTGGCACGTACAAGGCAACCAGGGGATCAGGCACAGCCAGCACGGGTTTAGGAAAGGAAGGTCCTGCCTAACCAATCTGATCTCATTCTATGACTGGATGACCCACCGAGTGGAAGAAGGGAAAGCTGTGGATGTGGTCTGTCTAGACTTCAGCAAAGCCTTCAACACAGTCTCCTTACAGCATCCTCCTGGAAAAGCTGGCAGCAAATGGACGGGTGCATCCTCTGCTGGGTTAAAACCTGTCTGGATGACTGGGTGCAGAGAGTGGTGGTGAATGGCACCACCACATCCAGTTGTTCAGAGACCAGCAGGACCACCTAGACCAAGTCACACAGGAACACATTCAGGTGAGTTTTAAATATCTCCAGTGAAGGAGACTCCACAAGTCCCCTGGGCAGCCTGTTCCAGTGCTCTGTCACTCTCACTGGGAAGAAGTTCCTTCAGATATTGATTTGGAACCGTCTATCTTCCAGCTCACACCCATTGCCCCTCGTCCTATCACTAGATGACACTGAGCAGAGCCTCCTGACACCCACTCTTCAAATATTTATTGCTTTAGCCAAGAGAAGTGTAATTTTTGAAAAACTATGACCCTGTTTGTCAAGCCTGAGGAGGAACCTACCCCATGGACCTCAGCACTGTGAAACAAATTCAGTTTTGTAGCTGGTGTGTCTGAGAAACAGGTATTTGTGACGTTTTGTTGGTGGTTTGAGTTAGTGAACCCTTGTTAGTGCACTGACAGCTGCAAACCAGCTGTTATTCCTTCCAGTTTGGGAAGCAGATAAGCTGGTTAGTGATTGGTGTCATCAGTATTTGTATGTGAATCAAAGTGCCACCCATGGAAGGCTAGAAGCAGCAACCTCCAGCTTCACAAAACCTCTTCCCACTTCTCCAGCTGTGCTGGAACCTCTTTTCCCATTGAAACTAGCACTTCAGGTGGTGTTAACCACCAGCAGAAGGATTCATTTGGAGGCAGCCCATCTTCTTTCTGAAAGATTTGGTAGCTTTGTTTTCAGAAGTACCTTACTTTTCTGTTTTCTTCTGATGATAATGGGATCTGCCTTCCTCTGAGGTTGAGAAAACCACTGTCCTGAGTAAGAGTACTTTTGCTGGATGCCAGGACTGTATCCAAATCCCACTGAAATCAAGGGCAACCCTTCCACAGACCTCCGGGAGAGTCAGAGTAGATGTGTTTGTGATTGTGTCTTATCTTCACTCTGAGGTTCCTCAGAGCATGTATGTTTATTCATAGCCAAGCTGATCACAGCTCAAGAGGGCTCCACATAAAACTTGACCTGCATCTGAAAGGAATTAGTTTCTCCTTGGATACTACTTAAGGTGAATTACAGACTTTCTTGCTTTAGAGTGGGCTTGCTTATCTTTTTTAAAAAATGTTTCTTTTTTATCTAATCTCAGGACTTGCTCGTATCTCTTTCTTGAACAGTTGCAGTAAATCTTAGCAGGATTATCAGACTTTTACAGGCTTTTAGAAGCTTTGGCTTTGCCTCCACGCTGTTAGGCAATGCGGGCGTGAGGAGATGAATCTTCATCACACCTAAACACCTGCCACTTCAAATCCTGCAGTGACAATGAGGATGTCCCAGTAGGATCACTCAATTACTGCAGTCTCCAGAACACAGGAGTCTTCCTGCAGCCACAATAAATGAATTCACATTTTATAACAGACTTACTGCACCATGCAGTAACAGCACTGGAGCAGGCTGGAGACTACGGCAGGATAAAATGAGTTTGCTCTGATATTAAGTAGAGCTACGATAAAAGAGAAGATGATAACAAACTACTCTGCCATTCAAGGAAGAGGATTATGTACTCCTTGAGTAGAAATGTATTTGACAGGTGATACTTAGGGATGTGGAGAAGATGGGGGGTGTATTAATGTAGGCAAGAACACTTCCAGTGCTGAAAACCAGGTAAAAAAGGGTTTGTATCAGTGTTTATCAGTGAGCTGAGAAAGACACTCACCGTGCTCCAAAGGCATTGTTGCTGCTACTGTTCTGAAGGAGAAGAGATGGAGGAGTGCTGGAAGTCTGCAGTGACACCGGTGACCGAGAAGGAGATGTCACCCAAAACCTCTGCGTTACTTTCCAGCAAGGAAACTCAGACGCGGCAATTCGTTGACATTTTGGGCTGTTATTTGTTTTGATGAATTTGTGCTCTTTAAACAAGGAGTTGTTATACATTTTAATTAAGAGGTAAGAAGAAGTAATTTGTGAAAAGGTTCAATTAAGTAAAAAAAGCCCCACAGCAAGACTCCAATTTCATGCAAAGCTTCACAGCATAAAAAAGGCCAAGTATGTCTTTTAATTATAAAACTATTTGATTTATAATTGCAGGTGGATATGTTTTATAAAAAAACAGTCCTGAAGAAACACTTTATGACAAGCTTCAAGAATACCCTCATGTTTAAAGCTAGCAGCCAGGGAAAACCCCTTTGTTTCTCAGGAGTGTTTCCAATTATTGCCAGGCAGTAGATCATTCCAGATTCATGAAATCAAGACACAAAGAATTTAACAATATTATTCAATATGACATTGAATAACTACTGACTGCTGCATCACATCCCATCGAAAAGAGCTTGAGAATGTTTCTTGAGAAGAACATAACTATAGGTACCCACTGTGTGGCTTCATACAGCATCAGGGGGCCAAACAAAATGGTTTAAATACAATAGTAGCCACAACCACTTCTGTGGTCCTTAGATGTGCACTACTTGCCTTGTGCTGGGTCTAGCATTCAACAGAGTAACCTGTGATACAAGGAAGTGTACCCAGGAGAAGATTAGCCTCCCTGCAAAAGTCAAAGCATTTATGCTGTAAATACAGTATAAATACTTGTAGAGTCTTGGATCTGGGCAAGGACGACCCCAGGTACCAGTAGAGGTTGGGGACTGACCTGTTGGAGAGAAGTGTAGGACAAAGGGACCTGCTGGTGGCCAGCAGGATGACCATGAGCCAGCAATGTGCTCTCGTGGCCAAGAAGGCAAACATCATCCTGGGGTGGATCAGAAAGGGGGTGGTTAGCAGATCAAGAGTAGTTCTCCTCCCTCTATTCTCTGCCCTGGTGAGACTGCATCTGAACTCTTGTGTCCAGTTCTGGGCCCCTCAGTTCAAGAAGGACACAGAGCTGCTGGAGAGAGTCCAGTGCACAGCCACAAAGATGATGAAGGGAGTGAGGAAAGGCTCATTATGAGCCTTTCCCTGATGAGGAAAGCCTGAGGGACCTGTGCCTCTTCAGCTTGGAGAAACAGAGACTCATTAATGTTCATAAATATGTGAAGGGTGGGTGTCAGGAGGATGGAGCCAGGCTCCTCTCAGTGTCATCTAATGATAGGACAAGGGTCAATGGGTGTGAGCTGGAACATGGGGGTTTCACGTAAATATGAGGAGGAACTTCTTCACGGTGAGGGTGACAGAGCACTGGAAGGGGCTGCCTGGATATGTTCCTGTGTGATTTGGTCTAGGTGGTCCTGCTCTGGTAGGGGTATTGGACAGAATCCTGTTTGGAAATGCGTCACTACAGTGACTAGAAGTTTTGAAGAAAGTCAGTGATGATTAACTCAGATGTGAGGAATGTTTAACGTTAAAAGGGAGTCTTAGTAGGAGACACTAAGATCTTTCCTACAAAGATAATCACAAACATCTTAAGCTTCATGTCTTGCATCAGTATGTGTTTCATGCCAGTACTGCTCTGTAAGGTTTTGCTGTAGTGGATTTGCATAGCTCACAATGCTGCAGAAAGCCACTTCCATAGGCAACAAGATGTTCCTTAATTTCACTAAGTCCATCCTGTTGGCATCTTAATTTGTACCATAATCCATCCTCCAAGGGATTTTTGTAATAGCTGGCTAGGGTGGAAGAGAGGAAGATTCGGAAGCCCTCAGAGGTGAGGGCTGTGTAAGCTGAGTGATGACTATCACAGGATATTTTAGGGTGTCTTTTCACGCAGATTTTCTCTTGCACTTTCACAGCCAACTTGCAGTTTAGGGCACCCTCAGTCTCACTAATGCAACTGCCCGTTGACCATGATCTGAACTACCAGCGCAGCAGAATCAAGGCTGATTATTTTCAAGAGCAGGTATTGTGGGGGCTTTGCTGGTGGTGGTTTTGTTTATAAAAATGCAGACACTTCATGGATCCAGTTAAAACATTTTTCCAACAGATACTTGCACAGCTGATGACTGTAGGAGATTGCAATGGTGCAAGAATGGAAAGAATGGGAACTTCTTACGCTGCTTTTGCTGCAGAGAACCGGCGTGTCGTCACTGCCTCAGACTGTGTGACCAAGGTAGATGATTACAGCAATGTCATTCCCACTCCCTCATCCCTTCTTTCACTCTGGGATTAAAAAGCAGTAGTTGCAGGTCATCTGTTTCCATGCAGCAAGAGTTTTCTGTCAATATTGCTGCTTTGGCATCTGCTCTGTGTCCTAGTTGTTAAGAGGAGGTAGTTTCCGTGCCTGCATTAAATTGGAAGTGACCTTTGAGGAGTATCCCGTACAGCTCACTCTATTGGAGTTTAAATAATTGGCTGCAGTTGGAGAGGTTGCTCTAAGCTTCACTTTCTGTAGCCTCAGTACATCATGTGGAGCACTAGAGCAACAGCGTTGGATGCTGGGCTGCTCTGCTGAATCACTGCTAGGTGGGACTGGCTCAGCAGCTGAGCTGGTTGTAGCAGAGCAGTGTCAGTACAACACCATGGTAGCTGCACAGTGGGTCAGGCTGGGACTAGGGCTGGGGAAGGGTTGTTTTTTAAGGCACTACACTGCAGCTATCAGCATTTCTCAAAACTACACAGAAATTGTGCAAGAATCTGGCACAGGCACGTTGGGACAAGCTCGCTGTGTGGGTCTCAGTGAAGTTAAATTAGCACCTTGTTAAATACTCAATTGATTTTAGAACTGCTGTAATGGCCTCTCAGTATTGCTGGGTTCTGAGTATCTGTATTGACCTCAGTGGCCAGTTCTGCACTGAGCCTAGACGTTACACAGGAGGGGTTCTTTCAAAGCTGTGCTGTAGGAGATTTGAAAATACAGGTGCAGGACCGTGCCCACTTACCTGCTCTTTAGCCATTAATGTTTAGCAGCAGTCCAAACTTTGAATCATATGAGAAGTTATCTTCCTATTGCTTTAATAAAACTCTTTTTACTTCCAGTGGTCTTTTAGAACATGTTGGTTTACTGCTAATACTTCCAGAGGTGTTCACTTGAAAAATGGGTTTCTTCTATGAATTATATTTTATTCTCTTTGTTTGGAAGTGAACAATCAATAGGAATAGTGAAACAAGATTTTTTTGGTCTCTCCTCTCTTTGGCAGGACTTCAAATTTGACTCCAATGAAATACAGTTGGACTCAGCGATAGTTGTAGTGGCTGATGCTCTTATTGTTTGGGTAAGGAGCTACCAGTCAGTTAAACGCAGAGAGGCCAACAGCCAAATTGATTCCTTAATGTATGCACTGGGAGGAGTCACCCTAAATGATCTCAACTTTGCACCATGGGTGCTTGAGTGTGCTACTGTTGGTGACAAACATACTGCAGAATGACCTCGGCTGTGCAGCAGCCACAGCAGTGATGCAATGAAAAACAAGCTGACCACATGCAGAGGGAAGGAGAAAAGTTACTGCAAGGGAAAAACCTCCTGTGTATTTTTATATTCTTTGGGCTAATAGGTGCCATTTCTGATCCTTGAGAAAGAAAGTTTGTTGTGTCTGCAAGGAGCATGAGGCTCAAGTCTTCTGAGATGAAACAAGATTTCTAGTCTTTGAGCGAACAATCCCTCTCTCAGTGATGAACCAGAGCTAAACAGCAAGTATTACTTTATGGTTTCTAAGAGAGAGAATAAATACGACGACGGGGTGTTGTTTTGGAGGCAGGGATGTTTCTACTCAGCTGCAGACGACAGCTAGAGCAGGGTTTCTGAGGTCCCTGCAGAACCCTTTCCTGCTCCATTCATTCTGGAGCGCACGCGTCTGGGGTGCCAGCGGAGCTTGGCATGGGCAGTGCGCTTGGATTGCTGGTTATCACCCGATACCAGGTAGCAGACATGAACAACAGGGGAATGACTGACACAGGCATTCCTAGAATATTCCAGAACTCATTTACTGCTGAAGGCAGAGGGAACACCTCCATAAAATTCAGACTTGGAAAAAATTATGAGGCCCAGAGGCACAGTTGTTAGTAGTTAGTAGGTCCTGAAAAAACTTCCAAGGCAGCCTTAAGCAAGATTATTATTGTGGGTGGAAGGTGTAGTTCTAGTCACTCCTATCCAAGACAGGGAACTTCAGTGTTGACTGGGTGCAGGAAAAGTCTAGCAGGATGGAGGAGTGGATAGTCTGCTTTAGAAGACAAGGGTTTAGCTTCTTTAACTTAGCAGAAGGGAAGCTGAGAAGGGCTTTTCTCTTTGTAAATTCATCAAATACAAACTAATAGTCCTGAGGCAAATGCTGAGCAAACAACAAACACTAAAAAATGGAAATGACTGCTGAAAAGAATTTCAAATATGATTTGAGGCTGGAAAACAGACCTAATAACATCCAGTTTAAAGAGATTGCTAGGGTTAGCTTTATCAAAAAGGACAGGGAGATTACTTGCTCACAGTGAGTAAGTTCCTCCTAGGAAAAATGCATCTGGTATGAGCTCCACAAGTAGCACAGAGAGACAGTGAGCAACCTTGAACAAAAGCTGGACACCTTCAAACAGGAAACACATCAGGTCTTCAGCAGTGAGGTTGTCTCTTACAGCAAACTGTCAAAGAGAGCACTTGAATGATTCAGCTCGTGATGCTTACCTAGAAGAGACAGTTTTAGCCCAAAGCAGTTACTGCTCTATGCAAATGGGTGTTGGGTGCAATTTCACAGCCTGAACAAGGTAATGTCTGTTGTGACTTTGAGGTCTAAGAACATATCCTGCGACAAAACACAGACATATGGCTCTGCAGGAAGAACACATAGGGGAAAAAATCAAAGGCTTACAGGCAAGTGTGTGGACTTCCTCTCCTGAATGCATTTGGTTCATTGACTCTGTTTGTCTCACCTACAGCTCCTGAATGAACCCATTGCCAGCCCTGCACTCCCCTGCTGCTTACCAAATTGTTAGTGCCCAGCCTCTCTTCCTGGAAGCCATTCAGCTCAGCCCACCTGAGGGATACTAATGCCACTTTACAGCTCTAAGTCACCTTCTTTGGTTCCTTTACCACCTCGTGCTACTGGAATTGATAATCCCTTTCCCACCTCCCCTGCATGAAACAGGCAGGTGAATACCCTGTTTGCTTGTGCGACGGACAGTCCTGCAGACAGGTCTCAACCCTTGACGTCGGGTATGAGACACACCAAATTCCAGCATGAACATTTTATGTCTCCTCCTACTTTCTCACCTTAAAAACAATTACTAAAAGCACTTCCTGATAACCAAACAGTTCAGGTAATTATTACAGATGCAGCTGACTTGTTAGATCTGCCAACAGATGAATTTGCCAACTGATCAACTCTCTGCATGGCATGGCACAAGGCATTTTTGCCAGACTGGTTTGCATGTGGAAAACAATGTATCTTGGAGACAGTTTTGCTCAGAATTTATGTACAGCTATTGCCTTGTGCTAAGTGGAAACCAAAACTGATGCTGAGCTGTTATTTTAACTAAGCTTGGGATCTCAGCTGTCTTTGTGCGGTGATGCCACAACAGGGGTCTCTGGTGATAAGCTCTATAAGCAGAGGGTGGAACCAGCAAGCAGAGCTTTAAGTCACCAAAACCAGGTGAGTGTGCTGTGGCAGTGCTCCTGCTTTTAGCTTGCACCTTAGAACTGTGTAAAAATATCATGGCAGGATGGGGATCATCACTGGTTCTTATAAATCATATTTTTTTCCCTCCCTTCTCAATTTTTCAATTGTATGTAAACAACTACCTGTCAGCTTCAGAAGCAGAAGATCTCTAGCAAGAGCCCAGTAAATTCTTTCTGCAGCTCTATGAAACGTAGCTGGTGCTTTTAGTCCTTCATTTTGAATGTCTCAAGACATTTTAAATGTCTCAAGAGGAGACATCAGAGTCATTTTTACTGCTTTTCCCATTGCTAGGATCATCTCCTTCCACCAAAGACATGATTCTCTCATGGTTTAAAATGATGCAAGGAAATTTATCACAATGTTCTTGCATAACTGAGCCAAAACTCTGTGTCCAAACCCTAAGCAGGGAAATGATATTTTCAACAGTTCCTGCTTCTGTGGAACCGCGGTGGCCCTGCAGATCAAACACATCTCCCTCAGTGTCAGTGGGAATTTTGAAGTCCAGTTCTCTGTTCCATGTGTTCCCTCCATTTCTAGAATGCCAATTCCTGTGGCTGCAAACAAGAGGAGAACCCCTTCTGTTGGCAGAAAACATATAAATATTGCTTGCAGCTTTGGCTTGCAGTTTTCTAGACATTTTTAACCATAACAGATTCCCAGCACACATTTAGTATTTTAAGAACCGTTATCTGCTTCTGCACATGATAAAGTTCATAGAAGAGGCCAAAAGGCTACATAACAGTCAATTAAAACTTGCCCACGCACATGCTTCCTTCACTGCTCTCCTGGCAACAGCAGTTTTATGGTCATTAGACCCCCACAAACTGTGGAGGTCAACAGCTGTTTATGTAGATTTGCCAGCATTGTTCTAGTGTTTTATTTTTCAAAACAGGTCACAACCTATCTGAGTGATAATGAAAGACACTGAAATACCTGAAGAAGGGGATTTTTCACAGAAGCACTGATAGAGTTCAGTGGCCATACAGACTCCAGGAGAGATGAGTTTGTAGTCACTACTTGTGGCTCTGAAAAGCCTTTTTCTCCTGGTGCCTTTTACCATTAATACTGTACTCTGGTAGTAATAACTAAGTTAACACCTAGCTCGGATGGCAGAAAGAACCATCTATCTATTCACTGTGCAGGCTTCCTAAAAGATAATTTGAAACAAACAGTATTTTCAGCTGCACAGATGAGAAGGAAAAAGAGGTTTCATAGAATCATCAGGGATTGGAAGGGACCCTGGAAGATCATCTAGTCCAATCCCCCTGCCACAGCAGGCTCACCTCACTGGAGAAGCCATGGAATCAGAATCACTCAGGGTTGGAGGGAATCATGATCCAGTTCCATCTCCCCCAGCACAGGTAGGAACACCCCACCCTAGACCAGGCTGGCCAGAACCCCATCCAGCCTGGCCTTAAACACCTCCAGGGACTGTGATATAAGAGAGACATATCCTTCCCCCTGAATTTGCCAGGTGGTTTTTGCTAGGTTTACTGGATGTCTCTCAAGTCACATTCAGTTCAATAAGTAGATCCTAGCTAGGTAGCTTCGCATTTCAGAGTGGGATTATAGCTGCAAAACATGTTTCTTCAATATTCCCTGGTGCGACTGCATCTGGAGTGTTGTGTCCAGTTCTGGGCCCCTCAGCTCCAGAAGGACACAGAACTGCTAGAGAGGGCCCAGAGCCACAGAGATGATGAAGGGAGTAGAACACCTCCCAGATGAGGAGAGGCTGAGGGAGCTGGGCCTCTTTAGCTTGGGGAAAAGGAGACTGAGGGGTGACCTCATCGATGTTGATAAATATGTGAGGGGTGGTTGTCAGGAGGATGGAGCCAGGCTCTTTCCAGTGTCATGTAATGATAGGACAAGGGGCAATAGGTGTCAGCTGGAACATAGGAGGTTCCAAGTCAATATGAGAAAGAACTTCTTCCCAGTGAGGGTGCCAGAGCACTGGAATGGGCTACTCAGGGGTGTTGTGGAGTCTCCTTCACTGGAGACATTTAAAACCCACCTGGACATGTTCCTGTGTGACTTGGTCTAGGTGGTCCTGCTGTGCTGGGGGGATTGGACTAGATGATCTTTTGAGGTCCCCTTCCAATGCCTAATGTTCTGTGATTCTGTGAATCATGACAATACTTTTATTAATACAGTTTGAAAGTTTGGTTACTTAAGAACAATCACACATGCCAACATGAACAGTTATAATTTGATGGCAGTAAATCTTTACCATGAATGCATGAACATTACTTTTAATCTCTGTGTTGCAGACATGCAGATACTTTCAGTCTGGCAAGGAAGCTGAGCCTCAAAGCTGATCCTGGCCTTGCACTAAAGAGTTAGAACAACCACTGAGCACTAGGATGCATCTTCTGAAATAATTTGATTAATGTTTCACTTATGCACTGTGATTAGTACAAAGTAGACTGTAAGAACAAACCTGCTTGTGGTACGTTTGATCTCTGTCATAACTTGACTGATTGGAGCTCAGTGGGAGTCATTACAACAAAAACCCCGCTCTTGTCTTCCATTAATGATTTATCTTCTTTTGTCAGTGACCTACTTAATGGAAATAGAAGAATAGGCTGTTAAAGTCTAAAAGTAGGTGCAGAATGTTTTTATATAGCTAACTCCCAGATTTGCAATTGCTCAGCAAGAGAATCTCTTCCTAGTTTGGGGGGTGCATGGCCAAGGCATCAGAGACAACAGAGACATAAGGCAAGAGCTGTAGAAATCCTTTCTGAAACATCGCAGCCCATCTGAAGCAAGTTGTGGCTGCAGCAGTGCAAACCTTGATTTGTACTGATCATGTGAATACAAGTGAAATACAAATACCCACCAATATTGCAGTTTCTGTAGCCAAAATTCTTGATTCAGCACAAAGTACAACCTGAGTTTTTAAAGTATGAGAGTAAAAGTTGCCCCGCATATGAAAGAACATGGGGACACAAGAGAAGGTTGCAGGGGGAACCCCAGTAACTTAGCTAGGAAAACAGCCTCCTCAGTCTGGGGTGGGCACTGAAGAGTCCAGAGAAACTGAGAGCTGGCTAGTGGAGGGACCAGAAGAGTAAGTGCAAGCAGCCCCTGGGGTGCTATGGGTCCCCAGTTGCCAGCATGGACCTTTGGATAGTTTTGTAATGGCCATGGGAGGAGGAAGTGCTGGCAGCCTCACCCTGTCAAGCTATGGATTTGAAAACTCTCACTGAAGTTTCTGGAAGCCTCTGTTCCTTCCAGCCTCTGTCCCTGCAAGCTTCACAAACAAAACTATCCAAGGAGAAGAAATATAACATCAGTGCAATCCCCATCCTGTAGAAGACTCTTCATTGGTGGGTGGTACTCAGGAGAAGAAAGAGTCACCTTCTGATGGCAGGGGTACAGCACTACAGCCCCTGTGGGAAAGCTGCCAAGCATGATCCCTCTTCCTTTGGATGTCCTGTGCCACAGGACAGGGTGAGAGAGAGCCCAGGGCTGAGGGTTCTGGTCTTTCACACTGGGTCAGGACCGTTTCCTCCTCCAGAGGAGAGAGCACAGAGGAGCTGGAGTCAACGTGGTGTTCAAAGATGCTGCAAAACCCGAAGCCTTGCTCCCTTCAAAACACCCCTGGGTGTTTTCAGTTACCGCTCCACCCTGAACCGAGGAATGAAAGTGGCTGGCGGAGAAGAAGGAATTATTCACGCGGGCTGGCTGATCTACATCTACATCCTTACTTCAGGTTAGTTTTGCTTTCAAAGAAACATGTCAAAATATTCCCTAAACTGCTCTCTATTGTGAGCGACTGTATTTTCACCTTTGTTGCTGAAATTGGGTGCTGAGGCAGGTAACTGGCCAGGAGGGCTATCGGCCAGGGGCTCCTGTGCCCCCACCTCACAGATTACTGATGCTGCAGCTCTCTGCAAGCCCTAGCAGCAGCGTGGGGATGAAGGCAAGGGGAAGCCCTTAGGGACACACTGAGCATCCTTTTTCTCAGTAGTCCTGGTGGTGGGACTGAAGCTGCAAAGAAAGGCTTTCATGAGGACCGTGCAGGGGAAGTGAAACTGGAGAGCAGTTTCCTCCCAGCTCTGTTGTGCTCCTCCTGTGGGTGACCAGAGATCTTAAAGGTCTTTTCCAACACAAACACTTGCATGGGTCAGTGACTCCAGAGGCACCTCTGCCCTCTGCACGGCAAGGTGCGCGCTGCTGGGTTTGGCATCTGGCTGCCTGCAAACAGCTATTTTTACTGGGACTGAAACACCAGTTATTTGCAGAAAAGTCACTTTAGGGTGTGTTTGAAGTGTTCCCCTTACAATGATTTTCTCTGCTGAGTTTTGCTTGAAGCATTTTGTAATAAGCTGCTTCAGCTTACTTGGCTACCTCTGCCGGCGATGGGCAGGGCTGGGCCACCGCTGCTCTTTGATTGAACATCCGCGGTTCCTTCTGAAAGACTGTTGCAGGCCCTGGGCTCGTGGATTTCTTAGCATCTGCTTAGCTTTAAACGTGAGAGCCTTAGAGAAGCCACTAAGTGCATTTGGAGCATGCCCAAAAACCCACAAAAGAGACTTTCAGGCCCTTATCGCTCCCGACTCAGCTGCAAGCCCTGTGTCCAAGCTCTCAATTGAATTTTAAGAAACCTTTACAGAAGCTCGTAGCCACAGCCTCTCTTTTTGCTGCTTGGTGTCTGACCCTGGAAGGAACCAATGCCTCTCCTGCAGTAAGTTCCTTCTTATTTATTTGGGTCAGGTGCTCAAGTCTGGCTTCTAACTTCCTGATGTACAAAGGACCAGGTGCTCAGGATGCTTTATGGGTGGAAACTTCAGTAATTCAGGGTCAGGCGTACGTGACTGTAGATGTTACTTTACCTCGGGTGTTCCAACCACCAGTGCTTGGCAACCCAATCCCTCAATCACTGCTTGTCGAGTTTGCACGTCATGAATTTGATATGCAAGGCTGCCCAGGGGGTTTTTGGAGTCTCCTTCTCTAGAGGCATTTAAAACCCTCCTGGATGTGTTCCTGTGTGACTTGGTCTGCGTGATCCTGCTGTGGCAGGGGCATTGGACTAGATGATCTTTCGAGGTCCCTTCCAATCCCTAATGGTCTGTGATCTGCTTTTGTAAACACAAAATGAGACAGCTTTGTAGGAGATACATAAGTGTTCTTGCTTCCCATTAATATTCTCTTCACTATGAGCAATGTGTAGCAGTAACACTTCAGAGCTTGTTCAGATGCATCAGAAAACTTCACCCCTGCACTGTGTTTTCCTTATGTCCCTTTAATATCCTCTTTCCTTCCAGTTTTCCATTTATTCCTCTTTTCTGGTATTCTTTCCATACCCATAATACATTCCAACATCAGCTTCTGGAGTTACTTGGACTCTATTAATTTCCAGGTTCCAATTTCTGACTCTATTTCCTCCTGTGTTACAAGGAACAGAACATTGTACTGAAAAGCAGTCTAGGTGACACGTGAGAATTAATGCCTTAGGAGCGGAGGAAATCTGGTGTGATTTGGAGACGTCGGAGCTGGTGGTAGAGCAGCAGGGGGTCATTTTTCAGACGATGACAATTAAGGCATTTCTGCCCACCCATTTGGTTTTACTGAAGTTAAATATCAATGTTTCAGGGGACAGACTCTCCATACACTGGCGTTACAGAAACCATTGTGTTCCCAGATCCAGCTCTGGAGTGCTTGATGCCCCATGGATGCTGCTTTGTGCCAAACAGTGCCTCTGGGCACCGGAGGAAAACATAAGGCTCAGCTTGGTGACTGATGAACCCTGATTCCCCAGAGCACCTAACTGCATACTTGAACATCAACTTACTGTTCAGCCCAGTGCTGAGTCTACTCTAGCTGTGAGTACACGTACACATATTTAAATTTAAGTGATGGGTCTCTTTAGCTTGGAGAAGAGAAGACTGAGGGGTGATCTCATTAATGTCTACAGATATTTGAGGGTGGGTGTCAGGAGGATGGAGCTGGGCTATTCTTGGTGTCATGCAGTGATAGGACGAGGGGCAGTGGTTGTAAGCTGGAACATAGGAGGGTCCACATCAACCTGAGAAGGAACTTCTTCACAGTGAGGGTGACGGAGCACTGGAACAGGCTGCCCAGGGGGGTTGTGGAGTCTCCCACACTGGAGATGTTAAAGACCTGCCTGGATGTGTTCCTGTGTGACTTGGTCTAGGTGATCCTGCTGTGGCAGGCGGATTGGACTAGATGATCTTTCGAGGTCCCTTCCAGTCCATAGTGATTCTATGATTCTGTGATGTGATGCAGCATCCTGTTGAGTGTCCTGCAAAGCTGAGCTCTGAATGGCTCAGGACAACAGTACAAAGGTAAGTTATGGGTCAGAAAGGTGCTGAATCTTCAGTCTGGAGAATAAATACCTTTTAAATATGAGGAGATTTACAACATGGGCATTTTTTAAAAGGAGAAAACAGTGAACCGTGTCCAAAGGGTAGTAGAAGGTGAATGGAGCTATCTGCAGGATCACTCATTCCTGCAGAGCAAAAAACCCCGAGAATTACGAATTTGAACAGCAGACACAAAACAAATTTCAATGTATTTAACGTTCAGAAGACAAAACACCTAGCTTGTCCAAAAATACGAAGATTCTGTTTGCAAGAGACAGGTTGAAATGAGCACTGGGGAGAAGAGAGGTGAGCAAAGTGAACCGCACCTCTTCAGGAGTCACACTGAGGAAAAGGAGATTCAAAATGTGGTGGGAGTTAACAAAAGGCACCAGCACTGACAAAAAGTTCTCAAGGAAAGGCACTGAAGTAGTGATATTTCGAACCAAATAAAGGCGTGTACTTTGGGAAAAGGGGGCTTAACGATGACTTTTGTAGAAGGAATGAAATAAGAGGCAGTACAATGAACACTGTGAGTGGATCAAAAAGAAAAACTGATCTTTTTTTCCTAATCAGAGCAGTTACATTCATTGAGATCACAAACCAAATAGGATCAAGAGGAGGAAATGCAGGAAGGTGGGGAGGGGTGGCACAAACTGAGCCAGAGGGTGGAAGGGAATGCTGAGAGCAGAGTCCTGAGTTCAGCCTGTCACCACAATGGCATCAAAAGGTAAAGAAAAGAAAGAAATGAAGGAAAATTGCAAATTTTTCTTAGTTACCATTCTGAAAAGAACAAAGTTTTGGTGAGAATTAGGTCATGGAAGAAGTTAAGAGGCAAGGAAAGCAGGCAGGAACTTTGTTTGCAAGTGCAGCATAAAAGTGTGGCTGTTCCCTCAGAAACACTGTGATCAGAGAGGAGATTTCTGAGGCTTGAACGGGCAGTCTGCTGCTCTTCAAAGCCCCATTGTGTCTGAGATCAAAGGCTGGTCAGAGCATTGTAGTGTCTTGGCTTACAGAAAGAAGTCAGACAGGGTGAGACACAGGCGTTTTCATTATTGGATGGAGGATTAACAGGTGTTAATTACCATTTGCAGCATTTAACTGCTTACAAGCAGGTGAAGATGGTGCATGAGTCTTTGTTTGCTTGTTTTTATACTGTTTTCTGTCTCTGGGCAATCTGGGATCTTCCCATGTAACACCCATAGCTGGAAACTGAAGTCCAGTGGTCACTAGAGAGTAGCCAGTTTTCTTGCTGCAAAGTTCTGCTTGTTGAAAGTACGCAGAGATATTTTATTTAGTGCCATCCTTATGGCTCCTGCACACGTGTGACTTTGTGGCCCAAAGCCTGATTTATTCCTCCCCTGCCTGGTCCCCGAGTGGTTCACCCTAGCCTCCTGGTTTCACTGTGCAGCCTCAGGGCAGGACTTTTTCTTACACTGGGGCTGGTCGGGGCAGCAGGGGAACAGGAACAGGATCATCACACCCTCTGACACCTGGCTGGGCTGGCAGCCACTGCTTCTGCTTCCCAGACTCTGGAAACATGAGGTGACTACACAACCAGTCACAGACATGGACTAGGCTCTGCAAGTGCTGAGTGTATCATGGGATCATAGAATCAGAAGGGATTGGAAGGGACCTCAGAAGATCATCTAGTCTAATCCCCCTGCCACAGCAGGATCACCTAGATCCACTCACACAGGAACATGTCCAGCTGGGTTTTAAATGTCTCCAAAGAAGGAGACTCCCCAGCACTCCTGAGCAGGCCTCTTTCTATCTGCTAACCACTCCACTTCTGATCCACCTCAGGATGCTGTTGGCCCTCTTGGCCACAAGGGCACACTGCTGGCAGATGGTCATCCTGCTGTCCACCAGGATCCCCAGGTCCCTTTCTCCTAAATTACTCTCCAACAGGTCAGTCCCCAGCCTATTCTAATTCCTGGGGTTGTTCTTGCCCAGATGCAAGGCTCTACATTTACTCTTGTTATAGCTCATTAAAATTTTCTCAGCCCAGCTCTCCAGCCTGTCCAGGTTTTGCTAAATGGCAGCACAGTCTGCTGGGGTGTCGGAGACACCACCCAGCTTTGTGTCGTCAGCAAACTTGCTGACAGTGCATGCCAATCCCTCATCCAAGTCATCAATGAATAGATTGAACAGGACTGGTCCCAGCACCGATCCCTGGGGCACCCCACTAGATCCAGGCCTCCAACTAGACTCTGTCCCATTGACCACCACTCTGTGGCTTCTATCCTGCAGCCAGTTCATGATCCACCTCGCTACCCAATCATCCAGTCCACACTGCCTGCTGTGTATCCTGCAGCCAGACACCACAATGCCCATGTTTTGGGAGGATCCCTCCAGGAGGGATGTCATTTATTGTGCTAAGACCGTTTGTCACCATCGGGCTGCTGTTGGCTGGAGCTGTTCTTAGGGCTGTTGAAATATCTAGGACACCCCACTGACTAATAGAATACCGAAACATCCAACTCAGGCTGGACCCAGAAGGTACTAGATCAGGCTTCAGAGCTTAGACCTGATGCCTAAAGTCTGGCTGACAACAGCCTTCCCGTGATAAGTAAGAGCTGACCTAACTGTCACAAAATAGAACTCTGAAATAACTGTTTCCTTGAAATATAGTTTCACTCAGCCCCTCAGTTTTGTGACGAGCACCCTCCCTTCATCTGAGGTGCTCTGCATAGAAACAATCTGCATGGAGTAGTTTGGTCAATAAGGTTGTTTATGAATTTGTGATTAGGGTTGTGCTGATTAAAAAAAGGAGAAAACTTAATTACAAAGTCCTGTGGGTTCATGAAGCCAACATTTCCTACCCCAGTCTAATAGCAGACTAATGATCATAACCTGACTATTAATGCTTTCACCATGTTCACAGCAGAGTGAAAGCACTGACAGTTCTCTCAGCTGGATTTTAGTCATTTCAGATCCGTGTAAGTGGCACTAATTTATAAATCTGTCCTGTGAAATATTTCACCTAAATATGGCAGCTCCATTCAGAGAAGTTTTCTTTCTGACCTGAAAGTATTACTACTGAATCATCTTCTCTAGAAAAAAACCCAGTCGTTAATCTGCTGGAAGTGAATCTGTGAAGGTAAACAGAATCATTAAGAAGTTGTATGGAATCAGGATGTCTTTATCTGAGCAGTGCCACGCTTTGGCCAGGAATACAGGTGACAGCCCTGCGTCGAGCAGGAAGACACAGAATCACTTCATACAAGTCCCTTTGGTTTTTCTCAGATGATGCTCTAATTTCATTACCTTTACATGCACTGAAAATTTTCACGTGCAAAAATCACAGGCAGTGGCAGGAACGTTTTTATTTGGGTGCAACTTCAAAGAGGGAATGAAAAGTTTAGAAGGCAAGATCAACAGCTGGCAAATGAAACTCAACAAGGAAACTTAAGTCTTAGAGCCGTGCAAAGCAGCTGGAGAAGCTGTGATGTTCAAAACCGTACTGGATGAGAAATGATGAGGCTCAACTGAATGAAGTAGCTGTTCAAGCCAAAACAAAGAAATGCAACAGGAAAGAAAAAAATCACCCTTTCCCCCTCTTTCCTAATGACTGTGAGATGAAAATCAGGCCCAGTGGCTAAATTAACCTTTTATTCACAGCTGTACAAGCCAAGCGTCTCTGCAGAGCGCACATCACCCCATCCTACTGCCCTGCCTACATTGAAGCCCTTTCAGGAGCACTGAGGTGTGGCTCAGGAGCTGGATCCACAGAACAAAGAATGCATTGAGGAGGAGCTTCCCAGTTTGGGTAAGTAGAGAACAGGGGAAACAAGTTTTGGATCCTCAGTCCCAGGCAGAGACTCACAAGCGTGAATGAGTTCAGCTCAGAACGCTGTAGTGGCAGGGAACTGACACACTTGCCCTGTGAAGAGAGGCAGAGGGAGCTGGGCATGTCCAGGCTGGAGCAGGGATGGCTTTTGATGGACTGAACAGCTGCCTCATCTGTCTACAGGAAGACGTCAAGGAGGTGGAACCAAGCCCTACACGATTAGGTATGGAAGGAGGATGAGAAACAAGATAAGGCATAAGCTGAAACAAGAGAGGTTCAGATGGGTCACTCACCAGAGTGATCTGGTCTGATCTAAATACTGACCCTGCTTTGGGTGAGACACATTTTGAGGCCCTTTCCCAGCTGAATTCGCCCTATTAAAAACAAGTGAACACAACCAAAAGCTCCACACATGAAACAATTGTCTGTATCGTGACTCCTGTAAGTACCTCACCCTAAGAGAAGTTTTCGGTCACTGGAGCCTCCTTTGGCAGTTGTACTTCCACACACAAAATACCTGAGACCCAAGTTTCACTTCGACGTCTCCTTTGTTGCTCTCTGACTGACCTGTCCCCACCACTCCCAGCACTGCTGACACGGTTCCAGCCTGAGATACCTGTTGCCTCCCGTGTTCAGAAGGGGGAGAATGTGTTTAGGGCACAAAATGTGGCCCCGAGGGAGGGAATCCTCTGCTGCACCCGGGACTCCCGACTGGAGCGGGTAACTAGCCAGGCAGTGAGCTAACAGCTACTGATTGATTTCCCTCTATTGCAGCTAGGCTGTAGGCTTTTCTGTGACTTCGGGAGCCGTGCTGCACCTACCCACTCCCCACAAACTGCCGTCCAGTGTGATTGATTTCTAATCCTCCAAATTAAATGAGTTTAGCTCTTTCATGGGCGCAGATTCTCCGTGTTAGAGGCGGGAGCTCCCGGAGGGAGCCGTAGCGGCAGGCGCCAGATGGGGCAGTGACAAACTATCAAACAATTATCCCGCTCAGGGTTTTGAAGATCAGATCCTGTATCCCTGCAAAGGACGTAAGTACAAGCTGATGCCTAAATCCCAGAGCATCTTTCTCAGCTGTTGCATAACCCTGCCTACTGTAGGAACATGAAGCTCTGCCTCTGAGCATGCTCACAGACGCCGTGTTTTTGACAATATCAAGCGTGTAGGCATCTGTGCTACACCTGAGTGCTTTCAGCTTCACAGTGTGGAAGCTGTGCCATCTGTTTCTGCACAGATATTTGGTGCATTAGACATGCTCTCAGCCTAATGCTTGGATCAGAAGTTGGGATGTTTACTGGAAAGAGGGGAAAGGAAAATCATAGAATCATTAGGGATTGGAAGGCACCTCGAAAGATCATCTAGTCCAGTCCTCCTGCCACAGCAGGATCACCTAGACCAAGAGACACAGGAACATGTCCAGGTGGGTTTTAAACATCTCCAGTGAAGGAGACTCCACAACCCCCCTGGGCAGCCTGTTCCAGTGCTCTGTCACCCGAGTTTCAATCCTTTTCCAATGGCTGTTGATGCAGTATCTGAGTGAAATGCCTGCAGTGGGATCTGGAATGCAGAGTGTTCCTTCCCAACACATTCCCTTGGGGTAGACAGCAGCAATCCAGGTTCACTGCTGTGAGCTTCCTCTGTGCTGTGGCTAGTTTTGCACCCATGGCTGCACTGGGACGTATCTTCAGCAAGGGCAACCGACTGTCCTCAGCCTGGCCAGCAGTTCAATCTCTTCCAGAGAAGGAGTTCTGAAATCACAGCATCTCAGAGAGATGCAGAGATGAAGGGAATGAAGCAGCGTGCGTCCTAGGAGAATTAAACACTAAACAACCTCAGGAATGGACTGGATGAAGCTTTCTGCTTTCAGGAAAGAAAATTTACTCCTGGGCAGCAAGCGTCTGGGGCAGACTACTGCAGAGGGGAGGAGGTGAGAGGAGGGAGAATAGGGAGAGCAAAGGAAAAACCTTTTCTGCTTCTCTTGGCTAGATAAGCGGCTTTTCCTTCGGCAGGTTTATTTTGTGATCCTTTCCTCGGGCACCTCTTCAGATAGGGAGCCAAGTTCCTGAAAATGAGGCTGTGAGACAGAGCACCTTGTCTCCTTGTGATCTGGGCTGAGGTATTTGTAATTCAGAAGCAGCATATAGCTCATTCCTCAGGAGTATTTCCCTTCACTTCAGGGTAGGCATAGATTACACAGTGTGTTTGATCATGTTTTGTTTTAAATTGAGCCTTGGAGTCTCTGATGTTCTATAAAGGGCCAAGCGTGCTGACGATGCTGTCTGAAGGACAGCCCTTACACAAACAAAAGTGTGCTGCCAGCAGCCAGATCCCTTAATAGCTTTCCACTGCTATTTTATTTTCCTCACTTTTACCCCGGGGGCACTTTAAAGTGATCTTTGCTTTATCCCTCATCTTTCTGCTACTTAGTCAATCAAGAAGGGCTGGACAAAAGGGTGCTGACTCCCTTACACCTCTGCTGAGGTGGCTGTGCCTCTGCAAGCGCCCGTTCCTACAACGGGTTGCTTTCACAAGGGAGGCACGGTGGGGCTCGGCAGACAGCGTACTGCATGTGATCACTAACTTAAAACCACAGAGTGGTTGCCTTAAAGAAGGCAAAGCATAAAACCACGAGAATGCTCACAATTTGGAAAAATGACAGCTTTTAAACCGACTCTTTATAGTGCTTAAACCACTGGGATGTGTTTCCAGGCAACAAGTTGCCCATCTATATGTGGCCAGCAAGGGCTTCTGCCGTCTTTAACTGTGTTTAAAAGGATGCATGATGTCAGCAGTCATTTGTAAAAGGCCTGGAAGGGTAAGTAACCTTCTCCTTTATATGTTTAGCCAGAAGCTATGCTGGCACTAATTGTCCTAGTCCATCTAACTCGATCATTGACCTGACATAATGAAAAAATTATGCAGAATCTCTATTTCACTAAATACTTTCCCCCCCTTCTCTCCTAGAGAAACAAAGGCCCTTCTACTTAGGTAAGACTCATTCCAAAACAGGTACAGCATCACCTATCACCTTTTGATGAACATTTCTTCCCACTCGTTTAATCTCATAGATGAGAGCTCACAATTTTCCGAACTCATCTCCATTAAAAAACAAATCATGTAAAATGGAACATTTATCAAAACAGTCATCAGAAACACTGCTGTGCCTCCCTGGATGCACAATTCCTTAGCAGAGCTGTTGCTCTGAGGTGCTGAGATGGGAGATAAAGCGGTGAGTGCTGCCTGCAGAGCGCTCAGGTGATACCTTCTCCGAGCAGACTCTAATTCAGGATGTAGAATGGCCTTTGCTGCAGTAGGGTGGGATACAAAGCAGGCCATGCCCACACTGCACACAGTCCTAAGTGCAGTCCTAACAGCACTAGACCAAAGGACTATTGAAACTTCCCAATTAATTTTTCAGGAGAGCAGAAAAGTAGTTCTGCAGGAGAGAGTTACCGTGAACTTAACCACAAACAACTGGTGTTCTGCTTGGACGGCTCTAGAACAAACAGGTTTGTTTTTCAGTGTGCAAATGGAAAACTTTGGAGGATGTGTGTTACAGTCTCTCTGTAGTTTGGGGAATGTCCATAAATTATTTAAGAAATGTTTGAGGCACATGTTTATGTGGTTGGGGCTATGTCTGGTCCACTCTTTTCAGCGTTTGAAGTTCACCTCTAAGGTGAAGGGAAGGAGAAGGGTGCTGAAGTCTGTCGTCATGAGAACAATATAATCCATGCCACAGTGCCATGTGCTGGTGCTCAAAGCAGCAGCCTTGAAGCACACCCTTCACCAACAGCTTCCTCCAGCAAGACCTTTGCAATATGGTTGCACTCAAGGAGTTGTAGTCAATAGCTTCACGTCCCAGTAGAGACCAGTTAGGAATGGCATTTCTCAGGGGTCAGTACTGGCACTGGTGCTGCCTAATGTCTTTGTCAGTGACATGGGCAGTGAGATTGAGTACACTCTGAGCAAGTTCACCAATGACACCAAGCAGTGCAGTGGGGTCAACACACTAGATGTCAGGGAAGCCATCCAGATGGACCTTAGCAGAACTCATGATGTTCAGCAAGGGCAGTGCAAGGTCCTGAATGTCAGTCAAGGCAGTCCAGTAGCAATGCAGGCTAGGAGATGTATGGACTGAGAATGGCCCTGAGGAGAAGGACTTGAAGGACTTGGGATTGTTGATTGATGAAATACTGACTATGAGTCAGCAACGAGTGCTTGCAGCCCAGAAAGCCAATTACATCCTGGGCAGCATCAAAAGAAATGTGAGCAGCAGGTCAAGGTAAGCGGTTCTTGCCCTCTACTCCCTCTGCTTGAGTGCTGCATTCAGCAGTGGAGATTCTAGCATAAGGACATGGAATTCCAACATAAGGACATGCCAGCATAAGGCATCTTCTTGCCCAGGTCCAGAAAAAGATCATGAAGGTGATCAGGGAGTTGGAGCACCTTTGCTATGATAACAGGCTGAAAGTGTTGAAGTTGTTCAGCCTGGAGAAAAGATGGATCTGGGGAGACCTTACAGTGTCCTTTCAGTATTTAGAAGGGGAGTAAAGGAAAGATAAGGAGGGACTTTTTATCAGGGAGTGTAGTGATAGATTGAAGGATAAAGCTTTACGTCTGGGAGTAGCTTTAGATTAGATATTAAGAAAAGATTCTTTACTGTGACGAGATATGAGGTTGCTTAGAGAAGCTGTGGTTGCTGCCTCCTTGGCAGTGTTCAAAGCCCATGTACTTGGGGCTCATGGTTCCAACTCAAACCATTCCATGATGCTATGATTCTCCCTGACTGTGCTAGTTCATTGCCTTCACTCTTGTCCTTAAATTTCTCAAGCACTAGTGCAGTGACCCTTTGGTCCTGTCTCCCACTCCTGTTTCAGATGTATTTTGATCTCCCTGTCCCAGTGTGACACTCAGGTGTGTAACTTTGTGCTGGGGTGGAGAATCTCATTTGCAAATAGAAGTGGAACAAGATGTCAGGATCTTTTTCTTGATGGCAACGCTGGCAAATGCCAGCTTAAAGCACTTGTGAACTCGTGGCCTGAGATGGGTCATTCAGGAGAGTGCACCCTGGGATTTCAGCAATGCTGCACATTTTTATGGCAGAAGGACAAGTCATGAACAAAGACATTCTCTGTGTTTAAGCACGGTGTCTTACATAATTAAAAAGTAGGCACTTGCTCCAAATTCTTGAGAGATTCTTACCTCTTGATAAAGAAACACAATTTATTGCAGCCTCTTTATTCTCTTCTCCAACTGCACAGGTCTTGAGTTCAAAGTGCAGTGTTTCCCTGGAAATTCAGACTGCAATAAAGGATTTAGACTAGCCTTCAGCCAGCTAACTCCGAGTGTATCGACCAAACTTTATTTGAAGAAACACATCTTTTTAATTTTACCTTGGGATCATGTCACAAGTTGGATACAGCTTTCAGGAGAGAAGGATTGTTATTATAAGCAGATAACCATGGCTCCAGGCTGCACCATTTGTTACTTCATCTCAGTTAGGTCCATAATAATGTTTGTGCTCAGAAAATCCTCAGGAGCATGAAAGTGCATTTGTATGGCCTGTTAGGCACAGAACAGGCTGTTTTACTGGTGCAGTACAGGTGGACCTTTTAAAAACTCTACTCCCTGTGTTTCTAAAGGCTCAGCTCAAGAAGTCACACAGCCAGCGTGGTGCTGCCTGGTGATACGCAGGCGATGCTGCTTACGCTGTTCGTTTGGAGGTATAAATTAATGTGCCTCTTTTCTTAATGCATTAATCTGCTGCTTTTCTTCAGCTTCCTAATTGTTTTCTGAACAACATCCATCATAGAGCAGAGCTGGAGGCGTCCGAGCAAGGGCATTACACAAGGATCTCATGAAGTAAATAGCAGCTGGCCTTAAATGATTTTGTTACTGAATGGGTTGAAGTCACGTGCAAGGACACAGGTTAGGGATTGTCCACGCTGTTTCAACACACAAAACGACCTCTAGCTGTTTTAACTCCACAGCTGACTACATCACACCATATGTCAGCATCCTGTGTTTTGTTCATCTCAGTGCCAGTGATCATCTTAAGTGTGGCTGTCACTGTTGTGATCACTGGCTCGTGATTATGTGTGTTGACTTTTGAGAAAGTACATTGCTTTGCTGTGCTTCTGCCCATGAAGTTAGATTCATAGCTCAGTCTGTATTAATGCAACCACATCGTGGTTCAGTCTTGTACCCTCTGCATTCAGCTAGAGAGATGCTCTCACAGACAAACCTCCACCCTCAGGTTTAGCTGCCTTCCAGAACAGGTCCTTAAGCCAGGACATTCAGGCTGACAGTAGCTTCACTTTCCCAGACGTTCCTGCTGAAATCAGTGGGACTGTTCATCTGAATATCCAGCAGAAGTTAGGCTGTCATTCTTTGGAGAAAACACAAAGGCTGCAAAGCAGCTCTGTGGTGGCTGGGTTCATGCAGACTACCTAGCTAAAGGATTAGAGCTCAGTTCCATTCACGGATGAAGTTTTCTGATTGTTCTAAAAACCTCCCTGGAGGTTTCCCGATTACTGGTGGCGATCTGTTCCCGTGTTTTTGATTCTGTTCTAACCAGTCACAGCCAGGAGGTCTTTCTCACGTTGTTCCTGTGGGGTGCCAACATGTAGATTAACTAAGGCTGCCTAAACTGAGCTTTACTAAAGAGCTTTTTTACAAACTGGTGCAATCGTTTCTGTGTTGCATACCTACTGCATATCTACCTGCTGATAGCATGCTGCACTGCGCTGAACAGCTCGGGCATCCTTGGGCCACGTCAGTGTCAAATGTCACAAGCTGAACGAGTTCCTCTGGGACCTGCAGGGGTACTTCCTTACTGCTCATCCGAGTCTGCACAGCTTTCAGAATTCAGCAAGAGTTTTAGCAGAACAGATTAGAGCAGTAAGGATTTTTTTAAAATGAGAAACTCTAAAAGGGCTGGAATAGAAAAACCTTCTAACTCCTGCACTGAGCTGGGCAGGTGTTTTTTAACTCAGCCCTGTTCTCAGTCTGGCACATTTAGTTTTCTGTTTTGGATCAGCTTCCGCCATCCCACCAGGTACCTTGGATAAATTCTCTTTTCTTTTGCTCTGGACTACATGTTTTCTGCTCTCCTCCTCCTGTTCCGTGTCTTAGCAGCTCCGAGCTGCCAAGTCTGTCCCGTCCCAGCTGCCTGGCTCTGCTTTCCTGCACCTTTTCCATGCTGAGCGAGTTCAGTTTCTGTCAGAAAAGGAGGAACTGTCCTGTCTGTAAAGTATTCCTCCTTTGCCAAAGCCCAGTGGTCCAGGCAAGGCAAACAAGCAGTCTTCTACCTGCTGCCCAGGGACTGATTTTTCAAAGGATCATAAACACTAACTAAACCAGAAAATTAAGGAGATGTTATTCATCACAGTCCCACCCCAGCACCTGGACTGCAACACCATCGCTTTCTGCCTCAGATCTTCTGTGTCTTGTTCCTGTGTATCTGTCTCTCATTGTCAGCCCAGAATAGTCTGTTTCCTGTAGTCTGTACTAAAAGCATTTAATTTTTTACAGAATGTTTCTCCTCTTGCTCCTTATATCATCTTATTTTTTAATTCTGATCACTTGTCAGTTGTTTTTAATTCAAAAATCCTTTATTTTCTTTGGTCACCTGAAACCTTTCTCCATTCTGAATCTACTAACCCCATTGTCTCTTCTCCTGGTGACAGAGTAACACAAAATCACAGAACGTTAGGGTTTGGAAGGGACCTTGAAAGATGGTCTAGTCCAATCCCCCCACCACAGCTAGAACCCTGCACCCTCGGCTGGAACACAGTTTTGAACATTGACTGAGGTGTAGCCAGACAGGGTCTTTGCAGGGAGCACACCCTGGAGGTGGGTTGACATAAATGTTGATTTATTTTCATTTATGCCAAGTCAGAATTTGGTTTCTTCTTTTTTTTAGTGTAATGTAAATTTGGCCTTTAAAAAAAATCAAATCTGCTTTACTGTTCATGGCTTAGATTGCTGCCAGGTGATGATGCCCACTAGTCTCCTCTTTTTCTGTTGTTCAATAAAATAANCCCACTAGTCCCCTCTTTTTCTGTTGTAGATTGCTGTCAGGTGATGATGCCCACTAGTTCCCTCTTTTTCTGTTGCTGACTGCTATGCCTCTCCAGGACTGGAGCTGTCTAGTTCTCCTTGTGCTCCTGCTATCCACACTAATGTCCATTCTCAAACGCCTTATTTACTTCTTTCCCTTTATACCCCAGAAGTTTTGTCTGATCTGTCAAGCTTCTTCTATAATTGTGTTCATCTTCTTGACCTTGTCATATGTTATTCTCTTTATAACAACAAGGGAATAGCAAAATCAGAAAACAAACAATGATTCATCAAGCCTACTAGCTTGTCAAAGAGGCCAAAGAAGCTCACAGACTGCCTCGACAGGAACGCGGTATTATGTAAGGGGATATAAATCCTCCTTGGCTTTCAGCATTGATCAGTCTGAGCTCTCAGGCTTTAGTTTATACAGTGTTCAGTTCTTATTTCAGCTAATAAAAACTACCTGTGGCAGTTCTGTGGAGACTTATTTAATGCTGGTTGAATTTTACCAACATTTTGGCCAAAGCATGTCACGCTGGCTCCATGCATATTATATGAGAACACTTTTTCAACGCTGAGAAAAACATCTGCTTACAAAATCCCTCCCTGGCTTAGCTAAATATAAAGAGAACTACTGGAAAAAGAAGTATTCCACTTTATGTTTCTTCTGGGAAACAGGATTCTTTCTGAGTTTATATTTAAATGTGAATTTTATCTATTTTTCTTAAGAATATTAAATAATTTGAGACTTTCAGCCACCATCTGGATTGGTGGTCCCAGATAAAAAAAGAACAGCTTCTCAGGTGGATAGTAAAGTTATTTCTGTGGTTCTACAGCAGGAAACACACAGGACAGGTCTGCAGGGTCAGTTCTGGTAAAGCTGGGTGGTGCAGCAGGGACAGAGGCAGATGCTGCCCTATAGGCAGCTTCAGACAGAACATTTTAGTTAGACAATAGTTCTGTCTCCCCAGAATTTCTGCTTTAAGGATTAGAGAATTTTCAAGATGCCCCTTGGAAGTTTTTCATAAATAAACACCAGGAACAGAGACAGTACCTCTTCCAGACATATTTCACATTGTTTTAAGTACTCTGTTGCCTCTACACCTTTTCCTTTCCCTTAGACACACACAAAATAGGGCTTGAGAATCGGATACGTAGGTGCCTTCTTGGGGATAAAACACATGAACTTCATTTTCAATCAGAGGACTAAAACTCTAGCACACAGATTGTGTGTTCTGGTTATTCACAGAGCATTTGGGATTGGAAAGGACCTTGAAGGATCATCTAGTCCAATCCCCCCGCCACAGCAGGATCATCTAGACCAAGTCACATAGGAACATGTCCAGGTGAGTTTCAAACATCTCCAGTGAGGGAGACCCCACAACCACCCCGGGCAGCCTGTTCCAGTGCTCTGTCACCCTCACCGTGAACAAGTTCCTTCTCAGGTTGATGTGGAACCTCTTATGTTCCAGTTTACACCCATTGCCCCTCGTGTTATCACTACATGACACCGAGAACAGCCCAGTGCCATCGTCCTGACACCCACCCCTCACATATTTATCAACATTAATGAGGTCACCCCTCAGTCTCCTCTTCTCCAAGCTAAGCTATATCCATGTGAGGTGGGAAACTGCAGAGTCCATTTCAGAGCCCCTTGAAATCTTCCCACAGTAACAGGGAGCACCTGGTCCGTTTGTGAGTCTTACCATGATGTGCATTGAGCAGGTTATGAAACTTTGTCAGTTAAGTCAGGTGAGTCATTAGACCCTCCTCAGTGTGCAATCTACATACAGAAGCTCTGAGCAGCGCCGTGCTGCACGATGTGTGAGTCTTTAGGTAAATAAAAACAGGTGGCATGGAAATAATGGCTCAGAAACCAGGTTTTCCCCTCTTTAGCTTGTAGTGCAAAGCAGATATCGCTTATTTTATCTCTACCTACTAGTGCTAAGACCCAAAGGATATAGCTAGCTTGTCATATAAATGAACTTTGTCACAGATAGTACAATTTTTCAGTCATTTCAGTTCCCTCTGGTATGTTCAGCCCAAATAAATGATGCACATACTGTTTGCACTGTTTAGGAGCAGTGGTTTTCCTTTAAACCTCTAGAATTGTTTTTTCTCTTTTCCCCTGAACGGAGCACCCAGAGCTGCCTTTTTCTACAATTTATTTATATGAACTTTGACAACTTGCATGTGCAGAAGATGGTGCTTAAACATTACCCATGTTTTTCCCTTGTTTCCTACTGATCAAAGCCCCGGAGGAGGTTTGAGTAATTCAGTTTCACTGATTGCAAATGAGCAGGAGCTTCAGATGATATTAGTTGGTTTCTAACACAACCTTGTTAATCAGAGGAGCACCCAGAGTGACCAGCTGCGTGCAGCGGAACCTCAGCCATCTAGTTAGTGTGTTCCAGCTTGCCTGGATTGCTTCTCAGGCCCCGCTGTCTCCCGGCAGAAATTCAGCATGGGCTACACTTGTTCCTCAGGGTCAGCGAAGAGGACAGTGCCAGTGCTCCAGCCTCCTAGACCGGGTGTGATCTCTGCAGTTGTAGTGTGTTTTCTATATCTCTCCCCCAAAAAAATGTTTGGTCATCGTTTGGAATCATTGTGCTTTTGATGCATGGGTATTTAAAAATGGAAAGAGAGCTGGATCTTTAGAGGAACAATAAACAATAACACACTTGGTCTGAGTGATAGCTCCCACAGGTTTTTATGGTTACAAGGCTGAAGGAACCGTTTGCTCTTCAATGCTTAGCAGCTGATCCAACACAGGCTGATTAGATAAAGAGAAGAAAGTAGAAGAATAATAAATAAAAGTGCAGTGATGACGGTTCTAAGGAAATGAAATCCACTTTATTGATAATCAATCTATGGTAGATTTTGATAATGAACTCCTGTATAATAAGCAGCCTGTGTGCTAATGCTGCCACTGGAATTCTAATGAGGAAGATAATGGTTCCAAATTAGAAGTTTGCCAGTGAGCCTGTTATTAAAACTATTAAACATTTTGGATGCAAGTAAACACAAGTTTCAGTCTCTGTGTTTCGCTGTGAGGTTCTATGCTATCTTCCCTTTGTTTCCTTACTAATAAATGGGATAAATTATCCTCTGGATACATACTTTTAAGGGTTTTGATTACTTTCTCTTGAACCAGGTGAGACTATTGTGAATGAAATAAATGGGTTAAATACCAAGACCTTGTAAGATCATGTAATTACTCACTGTTGGATGGCTAAAAATAAGTTTTCAAGTCAAGCCACTGAAATATGGATATGAAATTATTTCTGCACTCTCAAGGTGTAAGCTCTATTGACTTATGTTCTTTTGCAAAGCAGTTGGTGGGTACATGGCACAGTAGGTAAAAATCGAAGTCTATCCATCCAGGAATTAATCAGATTTCTTCTTGCATCCAGGCAGCTATGATAAAACCCTTGCTGTGCTCTGCTGGAAGGTGCACTGATCAGAGCCATTCCCACATTCAAGTGGCAGTGTGTTCCCAGCTCAGCCCCACCTTCTGATGATACTCCTATGCCTAAACGCTTGCTGCCTCAGTGGCTGTAATGCCCTCCATCCATTTCTTCTCACCATCCTGTTGAGACTCTGCCTCTCCACCTTATTTAACTACTATTTATCTCACCCCTTGTTGCTCTCATTTTCTTTTTCCAGTGAACCTCCTGCAGGATTGATTCTTGCTAATTCTGCCAGCCAGTCACTAACTGTTTGTTTCCAAACAGGCTCGTCACATCGCTTCAGCAATTTAGGCTGTGCTCTTCCTCCTATTTCCCACTGCACCCATAACTGAAACCACATCCCAGGTGGTTGCCTGAAACCTGAAATGGGCCACAACCATTTTGGCTTTCAGAGCACTATTTCATCTTCCCTGCTAATGTAGGTTAAGCAGCTGAGCAGCAAACCTGGAGGTGTAAGTGGTTTTAATCTTTCCTGTTTCTTTGAATAGTTCAAAGTGAATTTAATATTTCAGCTTCTACCAAGCTACCAGGAAAAAAACGTTCTTTAGGATGAAAGATGACCGAACGACACACATCAAGATTTACATGCTTTCTTGTGGCAGATAATGTGCTACTCCCAAGGGGAGAAAAGCTTTCAAAATTAGTATTGGAACTTGATCTCATTGAGGACTCCACCTGCACCCCTGCCCAAGGCCACAGGGTCCCATTTCAGCTGAGGACTCTTCACCAATGCCTGAGAGTTAACCAGAAGGATATCTTGAATATAAAATAAAAAAGACAAGTTGCAGCTCAGAAGACTGCAGCATGACTACAGCATATGGACAGCTCTGTTTTCCCTGGAATTATGAGAAATATCTATGCAACTGATAAGTGAAACATTCACAAGTCATGATCAAGGGAGAAGATTTAACAACTTTCAGCATGAGAAGATTTAAGTATTGAGCTGAAATATAAAACTGTAGCTGCTTCAGTCTTTTATTTATATGCATCAGTCTTCCATTTTACTGCTACTTCTTTTTGACTTGGACTCTCAAATTTATCTTGCAAATTCTGTTTGCTCTGATGAGACATCTTAACTCACTTTTAAAGGACATGAAGGGTCCAAAGATCTGTGGTTTAATTAGTAGTGATTTGACCTCAGATAAAAATTGCTATGTGGTGATTAAATGTTCGCAATAAAACAATTACTCAAAAACCCCTCAAATCTAAACCAAACTGAGTAGCACAAAGCACTAGGAGTATGGATTTAATACCATGCTAACACAACAGCTCGACATTTTGGAGAACATGCTACTTTTCCATTCAAGAGAACTTTGGGCATGAAAGACAGAGGCTGGGTTCTTTGTTTGAAAGCCTGTCTCCTGCACAGAGGGATGCAGTTCAGCCACTGAGGAGTCAGGCCTGCCCCATGAGCATCGACTTGGAGAAGCTGCACTGAAGAACTGAAGAATTCACCAGTCTGCAAGCAGCCTGGGTGCTGCTGTTCCACAGGTAGGGGTGATACATTAATAATAGAGAGGGTGGTAGTACTTGTCTCTACGTGACTGACAAGCTCTTTTCCACCAGATCTGTAATGTGAAAAAGACCCAAGGACCGATACGACAGTGATCTCCCATTATGTTTTCCCCAGATTATGTGATGGCATTTGTTTCTAGTTTGTGTGCACTGACTTGCTTAACCTCTTCTTCTTTTCTGTGTACAGTTACAGAGTTAATAACCCTTTTCCATTTTCCCTAAGCTATCCACCGTCTGGCAAATTCTATCAGAGGTCTAATCGAGACCTAACTGCTTTGTTTTCTTTTATCTTTAATTGTGGTCTTGAACCCACCACACCTTCTTACTCCATTCCTTCTCAGTATTTTTATTTATCTTCAATGACACTGTAATTAACAGGAAGTTCTGTCTATCAATTTACTCAGTATTTAACACAATGGGTTCTGAGCAAGGTAACACAGGCTTAAGGGGAAGGAAAAATTCTCGGTGTTATAATAATATAATTGACAATAGAAACAAAAACCTATCTTCTTTAGAAATCTCTTTCTGGGATTGAAGCATGCTTTTTATTCAGTCTTCCCCATGCTGACACACTTTTTAATATTCCTAAGGTAAATCCTAGAGACAAGAGCACTTCCCTTCTTGGGGTCCCTTCAATAAGCTACTCTGAGATCAGGAAGAACAGTGTTCATGGCATGTATGTAGGATATTTTTTCATTTAATTGAGGAATCATGACCAGCCTGTCTTTTCTTTCCAACTCATACAGTTGACCTTCATCAAAACAATTTGCTTTTTACTGGAAGATAAGCCCAACAAGTGACACTTCCAGCATGAAATGAAAAAAACAGTGGTAAATCATATATGACAAATGGAGTTCGAGGAAAGTTTAGGGTGCTATTCACCACTGTTCCCAAGTAGATTCAATTTATTCTTCCCCCAGGAACAGATAATGTAGCTCATGCAGTAAGGTACTGGTTTTGCCAATTACTGAGGATAATGATGGTTGCATTATCCTTGAGTGATGTTTCTTGTTTACTAAACAAAAATTCCATTTCCATATATACATTGTTCAAATCTGTCAAATTCAAGAACAAGCTTATTTTATATAATTCTCTAAAAATGCAACCATCATTAGTATATAAAGTTTTTTCTGCTTATCACTGGTATATTTTTATCTCTATTCATGTACATATTTTTAAGGACTATTTTACAGAACCAACTTTCAACAAATAGTTCCTTAATAATCTCCTAAGTTGACAGTTTGCAAGAAACTGAACTGAGTATTTTCCTCAAGTTGAAATATCACGTTCAGAAGGGTTTCTTTACTCCTTAAGATATTTCTTAAAGAAGCAATAAAAAGAATGAATCACTGTCTACTGGACAGTCAGTGGAGAAAAAATTATGTTAGGAAGCAATTATTTATTCCTGTCTGATGACTAATTTACACCTATTTCCAGCCAGCGTATGGCTGGTTTTCAGAGAGCTTCTGAGTTAGACCCTTGAAGGGAGCCCAAGCCATCCGCAGAGTTGCAGTAGCAGTTCTGGGCATTTTGCCTAACTCTTACAAACTGGAAGGAAGAGTTGTGACTAGAATAGGTCAGGAAATGGCTCAAGTACCAAATGGTAAACATGCTCCCAAGATTCTGGTTAAGCAGAATGCACATACGGGTCAAGTCATGAGCTGGACTGCTTTTCTCTCTCTGTTTTTTACAGAAATTGCAGTGAAATGGTGGCTTACAGACTTGTGAGTGTGGAGGGTGGGAAATAGATCCGTAAGGATGTAAACAGTGGTAGGGAAAAGAAGTGAAGTACAGGTAATAGAGGTGTAATATAAAATCTCTATGTCCTCCTATCACACTATCCTTAAGGAGTAAACTTTTCAAAGTCTTAAACGTTCAGTGAAGTTGATCACAATTACAGTTGGGCTTTAAGAATATGTTGAGCTCCTAGTAGAGGACTTGTGGACTGAATTCTTATTAAAACCTGGTCACTTCTTTTGGTGTCTTAGTCGAGATCTGAAATTCTTTGAGTGTTTTGACCCAGCTATAGAGGTCTCGTTGTTCTGAAAAGCACAGCAAGAATTGCTGTGTTGATACTCTTCCAGAATAACAAATAAGTATATTTTGTCATTTGAATGTTTTTATAGTCACATATAACTCACAATATTCTGTCATGGCAGAGTTTCTCTCTTAAACTTCTAGAGGAAGTTGGACTTGCTTATACTATCTGTACATAGATTTCTCACACATAGAGAAGTAGAGCAGTAAAAAAAGATTTATACTCAGAGTTTATTACTGATGAGCACAGTCACGCTGGAATCAGGCTGCAAAAAACATGTTTACTGGTAGTAGGTTGTCTGTTTAAAGTGGCAAGTCCCAAGTTTGATGGGGTATGTGATATGCAAGTAGGAGACAAAATTTTACTGAAGTGATGAAGTGAGTATAATTTTCAGAAGGACTTTCAAAGGAGTCCAGGACAGTTAGTCATCCATCTTCAGCTGATGTTCATCAGAATCTGGGTGCCAAAGTCCCTTAAGCTCTCTTACACAGTTTGGGCAGTAACTCTACTGAAGTGTTCTTAGGCTTATTTATTATCACAGTGAAAACCTCAGCCTTGTTTCTTCCACTTTCCTTTAGAGCATGCAGAAAAATGTAGCTCTAGTAGTTAAAGAGGGTGGATGTCTTTCATGTTTATGAGATGCAATTGTGTCCTTTGTTTAATTATGGAAATTAAGTTGTCCCTGTTATGTGGTCTGTGCTGCTCCTAGAGAAGGCATGTGTTATAAGAGTCAGGATTGTTTTCAACATGGGAGATTGTTTGCTTGGACATCAGTGTCATCAACAAAATTCATAGTTAGTTTGGGAACCATAATTATTTTGCTCTCAATTTCAGAAGGTTATTTAAGATTTGCAGATTAACTTGACTTCTCCTTCAAGCTGTAACACCATGCAGACTCGACTAGTAGTAGTCCTCTTAAACCTGCAAGAACTTCTTGGCTCTTTAAGGATGCAGATAGGGATCATTCAGCTGTGCAGGGGGGCAGGTGGGATAAGCACAGTGCAACAGAGCTTTGCAACGCTTTACACGCTGCTATTGGAAGGTGTGGACCTTGGTATTGCTGTCTGGTGAATGGCCCCTAAGGTAGTTCTCTGATAAAAAGTGCTCCGCAGTAAATATCCAGCTCTGTATGCTGGTATACCCTCAAGGCTGTGTTAGAGTTGACCAACACAGCTACTCACTAGCCACTCCAGTGAGCTCCCATCAGTTCCTACTGTGAGATAAGGGGCAAAGAGATAGCGGAAATAGCTAGTGGATTTTCCTTTCAAGGCCCTTAGTACTATCTGCACTAAGGTGATGGGAGTTGTAGGGAGCCTGAGCATGGACTGATTGCTGGTTACCTGAAATGAAAAATCTCAGTGTCATACACTGGGTCCTGAGGATTCTCAGGCATACAGCCAACACCACAGTTTCCATGGCCAGCATGCACATGCACACGTGCACCTGTGGCTGTATGCACATCTGCAGGTGAAGTAAGGTCCCACGGGACAAAGCTCCAGAAAAGCTGAGATGGAGCCTCAGTTGACCTGTGCCATAGCATAACACCCTTTAGTTATGTTGTTGTCGTACCGTGGTGAAGCAGATGCACGATTATTGGGTTGCTCGTGGTAGGGAGGGTGCAATTTCTGTCTTTGAAAAATCTTTCTCATCCTGTACACAAGTTGATTCTGTCTGCAGTTCTTAATGAAATACTCCCTTTACAGTAGTTTTTTTCATTCCCATAAAGCTCTTCAAAGGTTCATTGGACACATGTTTAAAGTAATTTCAGTATGTAGTAAACTACAACCTTAAGAGCAGCACAGGAAATCAGTCTGCTATGGAGGATTTGAGTTGATTTGCCAAATTAATGTTTCAGATCACCATGCTGCAGTAGATATAATTAAGTGTCAGAGAGAGAGGGCTAAATGCATGAATAAAATATCGTATTGTATCATTACACTTTTATAATAAGATTTACTTGTCAACTTAAAATGTAATAATGTAACTAACAAGATAATTTATTTCTCGATATAATGAAGACCTACAGAAGGCAGAGGCAGGACCTTGTAAGATGCCAGCTTCGTTCTGTGGCTGAGTCTGCCTGGTAGCACACACACATAATGAAGGAAAAACCCTGCTCTTAGCTGTGTGGGATGGATAGTGGATGAGGAAAGGGCGGGAGTAAGCATAAAGTTTGGATGTGGTGGAGAAAAGAAGGATGAGAGGAAAACTGTGATGACAGTGGGCGGAAGAGTCTGCTGGGAAAGACTCTACCATATGCATTTCTCCAACAGATAGAGCAAGACATTTCCATACTGTAAACTTTCAGAGAAAGGTTAAAATAACTAATTGCCTTGGTGTGGGATGAGATGTGAGTATGGAAAGCTATCGCAGACTGGTTGACACATGTTACTTTTCTGGCTCTGTAAGTTTTAATGATGCCTTCCTTATGGAAGAAGAGGTCTACTGGAAGTCAAGCGGGAAAATAGAAATCTTCAGGAGTTTCTCCTCAAATTAACCACATCTGATAGAGTCTGAGAGGAATAATTTGCAACTGTCTAGTTTCTAAGACTATGGCAGTCTTGGAAAGGTCCTGCTTGTCACCATTTTTAAATCATGAGCGATGGCCTTTACTTGCCATACCTAAGTCCCTGTCAATGGGACTGTTTAAGACCAGGCATGTCTTCAGGAAGGAACAGAGGAATAGCTATCATTCTGGCAAATAGCAAGCCAGGGTGCTGCAAACATGATATCCTGAAGTTTATGATGTCTTCCTTCCTGGCTCATTCCCACAGGCACCAGTGCTCCCAGCAGCCACCATAATCATGCAAGACAACTACAGAAACACATCTCCCTGTGTCTGAATGCAGCTCGGTATAGGTGTAGATGTACTGGGGCTATGCTCAGCATCACTGTAGCAGGTGAATGGATGCCATATATTCTCGGAGAGAGAACAGAACATCCTGCACTGATCTGATTCTTATTAGACCTGGATTTTGTCTTAAAGCTGAGAGAACTGGCTCTTGATTTCTATGCAGAATCTGCAGGGGTTCAGTGGAAATGGCTGCAGGATAGGCTGCAGTCTGTGAGAGTGCTGCAGCATGGTAGGAGACAGTGACATGTTCTCTGTATCAGCATTGCAGAGGAAAGACTTGCTGTGGTTGTCATCCATGGTAAATTTACTGCCATGCACAGCTGCATTGTGGAAAGTATAGAATTTCTGGATAATCTACCCTCTCTCTCTCATATATCACATGTAATCTTCACAACCAGGCAATACACAGGGTAGAAATTACACACAGTGTAAGTGCATCCCTGAACTGCACTGCATAAATATGAATGAGTCTTCAGGTTTTTGTCTGCTGTGCTGGGTGTTACCACAATTAGTACACTGTGGGACATGGTTCAAAATGTGAGGAGTACCTGCAAACGATGTTTTGTTTTGCTTCTCATAGCTGCCAGATGGTGTGGAACCATTTACACAACATCTGAGTGTTAGTGCATTTTAAGCAGGGAATGAAGGCTCCTGATTAGTGTTTTGTTTATCTTTTTTTTTAATTATTATTGATTTTTTTTATTCTTAGCTACCCAGCCAGGATATCTGAAGATTTTCTAAATTTTTTAAAAGAAGAATACAGTACTTAGGGTGTTCTAGTGTATTCCTAGTTTTGCCTTCCCAAGTCACTTCAGCAACTTCCATTTAAGCAAAAACAGAGCAGAGAGTCATTGTTGCTTTTGTGGCAGTGGAAAAATGGAGAAAGCTTTATTACTCTGCTGCTTCTGTTTCTTCAGAGAGGTCTAGTGTGGTACGACAGCGCTTGAATTCCAACTAGAACGTTTGCTGTAAGAGATCTAGACATGAATGAACATAGGTACTTCATGGCATAAGGCAACATTATATTAACCTTCTCTTCAAAACAGTGAACCTGCAAAATAAAGTGTCAATCATATACCCCTGACAAGCAGTTGAGAAGCAAGTGTGCAGTGTTTTTCTCTACTACAGGGAAGAATATACAAAAACTGCAGTTTCCTAATACACAACTGAAAATACTGTGGAATGCTTAGTAGAAGTGAAAGAGGTAAAGAAATATTCTCACCTGTACTGCAGTAAATATTCCTGGCCACTCTACATAAAGTGTTGTTTGCCTTGGTAGACCATTAGTCTTGCTTTTTTCTCTAGTAGCCTGTATAGTACTATAGACAAGCTACAGCTGTGAAGTCAGTGTGCTCATCCCAGCTCCAAGAGAGCTGTCCAAAAAGACCATGAAGTTATCAAAATCAGTAAAGTTTTGCTCTACTTGAAGGAACTCCTGTTTTTAAAGAAAGAGTTTAAGCAACTACAGAACAAGGACTGGAAGTTAAAACCCAGAAAAATAACAAGTTTACATATAGCTCTAATCCTGCCCATGATGTCCCAGCCAAGGACTTCTTGCTTCTAAGCTTTAATGGAGTCAACACTGTAATTCTAGCTCATAAAAAACCTGATGAGTCCTCTTTGGTCTTAGAAAGTTCCTTTCCATTGCCTCTGAGGTCTCTGTGCTGTAATTCTTTCATGCATCACAGCATACAGTATCTTGAGTCTCCTCTTCTTGACTATGCACAAAAGCTCTCCAAGGAATGTTTGTTCTTTTGTCTTCTTCCAGAAGTTCTGCCTGATCTAGTCCAGGAACTCTCCCTGTCTTAAAGAAATTCTAAACCAAACAAATCAAATACACCCCCAAACACATCAATCACACTATGATAACAGAGACCTGAATTCTTCCATCTGCAATGAAGACTGAGGCTACAACTACTGTCTGTCATATTTAGAGAAACTCCAGCTGGCTTAAAGTTGTCTTTCTTTGATTCTGCTGGCAGCGCTGCCGTGATAGCACATTCTTGGTGTGGACTCCAGGGAAGCTGAGAAAAACTTCAGAAACCAACACCCACTATGTTACAACTATTCCACTGTAGAGCAGAGTTAGTAGAATTGTGCATGTGTAAGCTGCAGTTGCTGCTGTGTAAGCTTGTCCTTAATGTGCAGTGTATGTTTTATGCTGCTGGAGTCATATTTGATTCACTGACTGGCATTTTTCCAGTCACCCTTTTCTAGCTCTAGGTAACTTCATCTTTCTGTTACTTTTCTGTTGTGTCAATATATTAGGTTCTGTGTGTAAACCCTGATCATCTTCTTGACTGAAGAGGATCAATGCACACTGATGATCAGCCTAGAGAAATCAGAGTTTTCTCACTTTTGTGAGAAAAGAAAAAAGTTTTGTTAGATTTCTGGAGCTGGCACGCTGTCTCCTTCCTTTGAAACTGTGAGAGGTGGGTCAGAGTAGTGACCTTTGCTGTACGTACAAGGGAGAAAGGAAGGAGAACTCTTGCTCACCTTCAGTTTCCAGCATTGTCCCACCTGTTCACGCTGTAGGAAATCACTAACATTCAAAGTCAAATTCCTGAAGTATTTGAGCATTTGAAGTCCACATTATAATATTGGTGAGTGTAACTTCTGGTCTTTGAGAAAGGGAGGATAAAAAGGAAGGAGGAGATGCTGTACTACATTGCTAGTCACCCACTGATTAGGGACATCGAACGTTACAGAGCACGTGTAATTCCATATAATCTGATACAGTGCTTCTTCAAGAAATACAGTTTTCACAGTGGGTGGAAACTTGTGGGCAGGTAATAAAATCCCTCCGCTGACCAGAAGCTGTTGTGAACATCTGTTCCTTGACTACTTAAATTATACTTAGAGAGTTTGATGCATCTCTGGCATCTATCCCATGTTCTAGCAGAATGAAAGTAGAAGAGAAGAATGTAAACTCAGAGAATCCTGTTGAGCTGCGATCGTTCTCTCTGCTCTATTTTCTCCTTCCTCCAGTAAATCTGTCACATCTTTGTTTAGAAACTCATGATATCCTTTCTTTCTCTCAGTTGTATTTGCAGCTGCCTACTTGTTTTGTGTACATAGATTACAGCATGCAAGTCTTCAGACTTAATTAAAAGGCATGGCAAGAGAAAGAGAAAGGTTTCTATGGAAATATCTTCTTGTGGAATGTCCTGTTGAGTTAAATCCACCCCACCAAGCTGTAATTTCAGAAATAAATTATTCTTCCATGAATCTCATCTCTCAGTACCATTTTCACCTGAATTCTGCTGGGCTGGTGTCACACCCAGGGGTATTTACATAGCCTTAGAAAAAAGGCTAGAAGAAGGATGATTAGTTTTGTTTAAACTATTATGGTGACACACAAAAATGTTAACAGCCCGCATCTTCCCCAGATATTAGAGTGAAAAGGCAATTAGTCCCCATCCTGATGTTAATGCTATTTGCCCATTATTTAAGCTGTACTTATGCATCTGAAATGTTAGTGCGATGTGGCAGATTTCCTATGCTGGCAAAACCAGTGCTTGATGTAACAAAAAGTGAAAATTAAAGCCCCTGCTCAGATTTTAAATACCACTTAAAAAGAGCAATAATCATTGATTAAGTCAGAATTATTAGGGTTTTTAAGGGTCTTTTTATCCCGTTTTGGCTCAAGGCTATTTTCTCATTTTGGCATGCTTGCGTGAAAATGAGTTGGTTCTCGGGACTTGGATTCCACAACAGTAATTTAGCTTATGAGTAATCTGTCATTAGTCCATGCACATGCAGAAATACAAACCTTGTGCTTTATGGCAGTGGAGGAAGACTACAATGTGTAATAGCAGGTGTTATTACACCTGTTAGGAGATGCTCCAGCTGATATTCTTCTCTGCCAATGGGAGAGAAAACCTTGACAATGTAAGCTGGTATAAATCTACTCCATACATAAAGAAGAAGCCATTGTGACTTCTGTAATCATACCAGGCACAAAATGCCACTACTATTTTTTATTCAAATAAAATTCTGTAATCCTTTCCACAAGCTCAGAGCTGCGTTCAGCTGGGAACTCTGAGAATAGCTTATGAGCCTTGTGAGAAATGGAATACAGTGAAAGACAGAAATGGAATACAGTGAAAGACAGAATTATGTGCCTCATTCAACAAATATGTTAATACTCAGGATTTTTTGCCCCCTGTGGGTGGTGGAGACAACTGGCAAAAATCCTGGTCACAAAAGGCAACTGGAGTCTGTGTGCTGAGATACACGTGCTAATTCTGTCAGATGGGTGTGCTATCTGTCTTCCCAAGGTACTAGGACTTGCCAAAGCCCTCTGTGCCATTTCACTTCCTGCTTTCTCAGAAAACACCTATACAGATCTTTGGTCTAATTTGTCATCAGCTCATATGTTTCTAAAGGTAACAGAATCCTGGCTTAAATGCAAAATCCTTCCACATTACTCTTCTCTCCTTGTGAAATCCTTCACCAAATCACCACTTTGCAAAGCCCAAGCTTGCTTCAATAAATTTAAATGCTGTATTGCCAATGGAGAATGTTCTTTCCTCCTCCTTAAACCTGGCCTTTTCAACTTCTCTCATGTATCTGAGTGCCACACCTCCATAAAATTAGCACTTACTATACTTAGTAATGGAAATAACATAAAATCTCATACTTTTTCTTTCTGTGGTTTGTAAGCCACTAAGGTAGTAGGCTGCATGCAGAAGTATTCTTCCTGTAGAAACCTAGGTGTATTTCGTGCTTTCTCTCTTCTGGGTGAAAGAATGAAGTTCCTTGACTCTTCTTGCATAAGGTTTTTGTGTCTAAGAACTGTAAAACATGTGACACTTACAGTACACTTCAGCAGAGCCTGATGATGGTGGACTGAAAAGAAAAACAAGAGCACAAAAAAAGAAAAAAATAAATACAAAATAGGAATCAGAGAGAGGGAACAATATAAAAACAACATGTGCATTATTTTTTGTGGTATTTGCTGTGATTATTGAAATAACTTTGTGGTCCTTTTTCTATTCATAGAAAATGTACACAGAGTAATATGAATAGAGTCTGTAATTTGAATAATGTAAAAAGCCCCTTCCCAAAACCCCTTAGAAAAAACAAATAAAAGTAGAGAATGGTTTCTGTATAAGAAGAGAGAAGTAACCTAGCATTTGTCCTTCACTGGAGATGTTCAAGACCAAGTCACACAGGAACATATCCAGGTGGGTTTTAAACATCTCCAAAGAAGGAGACTCCACAGCTCCCCTGGGAAGCCTCTTCCAATGCTCTGTCACCCTCACTGTGAAGAAGTTCTTTCTCATATTTATATATAACCTCCTATGTTCCACCTTACACCCATTACCTTTTGTCCTATCACCAGACAACACTGAGAAGAGCCTGGCTCCATCCTCCTGACACCTACTCCTCACATATTTATAAACATTAATGAGGTCACCCCTCAGTCCCCTCTTCTGCAAGCTGAAGAGACCCAGCCTTTCCTCATATGGGTGGTGTTCTACTTCCTTTATCATCTTTGTTGTTCTGCACTGGACTCTTTCCAGCAGCAATGTGTCCTTCTTAAGCTATGGGGTCCAGAACTGGAAACAATACTCCAGATGTGGTTCCACCAGGGCAGATTAGAGGGGTAGAAGAACCTCTCAGTCTGCTAACCACCTCCTTTCTGATGCAGTTGGCTTTCTTTGCCACAAGAGCACACTGCTGGCTCATGGTCATCCTGCTGTCCACCAGGACCTCCAGGTCCCTTTCTCCTGCACTGCTCTCCAACAGGTCAGTCCCCAACCTATACTGGTACCTGGGGTTGTCCTTGCCCAGACGCAAGACTCTACACTTACTCTTGTTATATTTCATTAAATTTCTCTCTTCCCAGCTCTCCAGCCTGTCCAGGTCCCACTGAATGGCAGCACAGTCTGCAGGGGTGTTGAAAGCAGGATGGAAAGGCGTTTTACAGTTGCGTTACTTGTCACACAGCCCAGCACTTGAGGAATGCATGAATGCATTTTCTGGATGCAGATGCCCTTTGTACTTGGAATAGCTGTGAAGGAGGTGAGTTCTTTAGTGTATTTGCTCAGTAACTTTGATTTCTGCATCTTCTCTCAGGCATTACTTACAGGCTGCTGCTGGGAAAGCCAGCTGAAGGAATTTCTCAAGGTACTCACTGTCACCTGCGCAGTGCTATCAACTTTGTGTACATTATCCTGTCATATCTTCCTAAAACTTCTGTAGTGTAGTGAGTTAAATGGAGAAAGGGGCAGAGCTACTGTGGAAAACAGCTCAGTGTAATCAGCCCTTGAATTCAGGTGGAGAAAAGAAACCTCTGCCACAGCAGGGTGTTTGCCTTCCACGTTTATTCAAGTTGCATCTGAGAGTTTACACATGAAATATATTTTTAAATGTTAAAAAACATTCCTCAACTTTTAATACCTTAATTATTAAAATCCAATTTACTGTGTAGATCAAACTGCACATTTTATGGATATTTTGCTCTCTACCATTGATTAAGAAATGTGTTTGTCATAATTGTTTGTTATGCATATTGAATGCCTTATGAATATGTATCATATAAAATGTAAATACTTTTACCCAGAATGACAATCAAAGTTAAGACTGATGGTTATGTGAGTTGTGATCATATGTCCTGAAGAACCCATGAGTTTCCAAATACAGGTGTCAGCTGCACATGACATAAAACCCTGAAGTGGATCTCCACAGCTGCATTTCGGGTACCTGAGCGCTGTAAGGGTGTGCAGTCACAGCTTGAGTCCACCTCAAGTGCCTCTACTAGCTTTGAACTACCACCCTGCTACAGGCACTTGCTGTAGGTTTCATGCCATTGAACCAGATGCAGCAGCAGAGCATGCAGGTGGTTTTTTAAACTCTAGGATGGTTATTTTGCGCTGAGCAACGTGTTACTGCAGCCACACAGGTAACTGCCAGAGGTAGTTGGCTCAGAAATAGCCAAAGAATGACCTGAAGTTACCTTTGGCAGTAGCTTACAGGTAAATAGAAATAAGAAGGTGTTATCACCCTTATTTTATTGAAGGATAGAAAGAGTAACACTGGACTTAACTAACTTGTCAGAGATGGGGGGCTGATGGACTGCCTGTAGAGTGGCCACTCAATAAATCTAAGGCCTAATGTGGGTTCTAGTGCACTGTTGCATGATGATTGTGTCACTTAACTCCTCTGAAACTCAGCTTTTCGTGCTCTGAGATGGAAGTAATTATATGCAGCTACCGTATGATATCCACAGAGGGCTGTGAGGCTGCAAAGTATCACTGAACCTATCGACAGGAAAAATGGGGAGAGGTTAATAAATTTTAAGGCCAGAATGGAGCATCATGATCATTTAACCTGTCCTGCTGCTTTGCTGAGAACATCAAATTACCCCTGTGTGATTTCTGAATTACTCTCCCACCTTGTATTTTCAGAAAGGCATTCAGACATTTTCTGCTCTTGATGTGAATACTTTCAGACTCTGTACGAGTGTGTTCTTCTAAAGGCAGTAAATAGGAGTGTGTCTGCGGTATCGCAGGGAATACTGTGCTTCAAAACAAGAGGAACAGCCCAGCCAAACCAGCGTGAAGATAGGCTGCGAAGCACAATTCCACAGTTTGTTGGAGTCAGTTGAAAAATCTTGTTTGACTGAAATGGAATATGTTAATTTGATTTCATCATCCTTCTCTCCTCTCTGGCTGAGCAGGACAGAGGTTTCTTGGTGCACAATGTCGGTCGTTCCACCTGCTGGGCTCTGACACTAAGCATCTGCCCCAGTGTCTCAGTTCCCCTGGTTTCTGGCACTTGGACAGATGAAGCCCAAAGGCTGCAGCCCCACTCCAGCTTCTTGTACAAGATCCTCTTACACACACGTGCGCTTACACTCACATCCACACGTGCAAACCTCATGCAGTTTGGCTCAGGCGGACAGGCTACGTAGGAGCTGTTCTGGGTTGTCACTTGTCTTCCATCCCACCTGACTCTCAGAGACACACTCCCATCTGCTCAGAGAGTCCCTTCCCCAGGAGAAGAGTTAGAAGGACATTTAGCAGGAAAACAGGCAGATTACACCAATTTGGTGCAGGGCATAGCTAGACAAGTGTGTTCATCAGCACCTGTCCATACATTGATCCCTTCTATCACCTTATTCTTGTTCCTTTGACAGTTCCTCTCCCAATCACTCTGATCCTTCCCTCTCCTCACCTCTTATTCCTGCCCTAAACATCTTATAATCAGTCCTGTGTAATCTTGATTTGATTCTCCTTTATATCTCACAGTGTGTCCTTTACCCATCAGCAGTGGCCCTGGAGAACAGCTCCCACTGCCTGGTGGTGGTGGGTGTCCCCAGTATGGTGCCAAGGCTCTCCTGGAGCAGTCCTGAAAGAGCTGGGCAAGGGCTGTTCCCCTATGCTCTTTAATGCGTGTGGAGATAAGCCTTTCATGGCTGGGATGGCCATGGGATGAAGTGGGGCAGGGTGTGTTTTGAATTTCCCCTTTTTCTTTTGTGCCTCTGTTCTCCTCTCTTGATGCAGTCAAGCGTTTTATCCCATTACCTAACAATTGCATTATTGGAATCCGTCACAAAACCGCTCTTTTTCCTCCCAATGTTTCTTTTCAAACAAGCATTTTTCCAATTTCTTAAGCAATGGTGAAACATTTCCTCTTGGAGAAATCCGTATTAAAATGTTAAGTGGGAATGTTTCCAGCTGGCCTTTTAAAATAGTTTTTATGGTGAATATATGTACCTTAGGAAAATATTAAACCAGAATATAAATCCTCTTACCTCCCACTCGCGCTTCTAATAGGGAAAAACACCTTACTCTGCATTAGTCATCTTTGCCAATTTTCTTAGGAAGGGAAAATCTCTGTCTGAGGGTTCTTGATTTTTCTGCTGTTTATAGGGTGAATCTCTACTTTACTCAGAGTAAACGCCGAAGTTCGAGATAACTAAAAGCAGGTGAGATGAATCCCATCCTGTGTATTATTTTGGGAGAAAAAGGCCAACATTTTCTCCTACAATCCCTGCGATGTGAAAATGTAAAATGGTTTCCCATGTTGTTTCCAGAAGGGTAAAACTACAACAACTGATGAAGAGCTGCATATCCTGAGATACAATAGTCCAGAAGAAGAGTCAGTGAAAAATCATGTACCTGTTCTTCTATCTTCTATGATTTACGAATATCAGCCTTTTTTCCTTTATATTGCAAGATACTTCCCAAGAAACAGACACTGCAGTGAGTTTCACTGTAAATACAGCAGAGGAACACCACAATATTCTGTCACACCTCAGTCCACAAGCTTAAACTTTCTGTTCTACTCCTTTGTTAGCCATTGCTCCTGAACACACCTGGCATGGACAAAATGTGTTTCTTCTGCAGCTGGTGTCCACGCGTAGCTTTGAGTCTCTGTTTTCTTCTGTGAATTGAAAGGCAGAAAGCAATCCTTGGTGCAGTGAAGGTAACAAACCAGTACAGGTCAGTAACCTGCCACGGTGAGATTTAACAGAAAGCTCATTTTCCATCAGTTGTAACTGTAATGTTTTTTTTCTTAGATGTCTTCCCCAGTTCTTCATACTTGCCATTGTGTCAAGGTTCATTAGGTATTGGAAGGGACCTCGATAGATCATCTAGTCCAATCCCGCTGCCACAGCAGGATCTCCCAGACCAAGTCACACAGGAATATATCCAAGCAGGTTTTAAACATCTCCAGAGAAGGAGACTCCACAACCTCCATCCTCCTAACACCCACCCCTCACGTATTTATAAACATTAATGGGGTCACCCCTCAGTCTTCTCTTCTGCAAGCTAAACAGTCCCAGCTCCCTCAGCCTTTTCTCATATGGGGGTTGTTCTACTTCCTTCATCATCTTTCTTGCTCTGCACTGGACTCTTTCCAGCAGCTCTGTGTCCTTCTTGAGCTGTGGGGTCCAGAACTGGAAACAATACTCCAGATGTGGTTCCACCAGGGCAGAGTAGAGGGGGAGGAGAACCTCTCTCAATCTGCTAACTACCCCCCTTCTGATCGGCTCCAGGATGCAGTTGGCCCTCTTGGCCACAAGAGGACGCTGCTGGCTCATGGTCATCCTGCTGTCCACCAGGATCCCCAGGTCCCTTTCTCCTGCACTGCCCTCCAACAGGTCAGTCACCAATCTATACTGGTACCTGGGGTTGTTTCTGCCCAGATGCAAGACTCTACATTTACCCTTGTTATACTTCATTAAATTTCTCTCTTCCCAGCTCTCCAGCCTGTCCAGATCTCGCTGAATGGCAGCACAGTCTGCAGGGGTGTTGGCGACACCACCCAGTTTTGTGTCGTCAACAGACTTGCTGACAGTGCATCCCCATCCCTCATCCAAGTCATCAATGAATGAATTGAATAGGACTGGTCCCAGCACCAACCTTTGGGGGACTCCACTAGATACAGACTTCCACCTAGACTCTGTCCCATTAACTACTACTCTCTGGATTCTATCCTGCCTATCCAGAATTTTCAGATAAACAACTCTGAGCATCTCCTGTTCAGGACTGGCAGATATAACAGCATCAAATAAAAGAAGGGTAGGGGAAGAAACGATGCTGTAGAAATGACTTCTGGTTAAAAGCCAGCTAACTAAATAAGAGTGAAGGGTTTTCGCCAACTCTCTCAGTCTCTAGCTGACTGTGAAATTTAATAGAAGTATTATCTATAAATACAGCATTACTCTTCTGACATTAGAGAGACGTTTCTAGGATAAGGCTTTATTTTTAGCGATATTAATGTTGAAAAATGTTGCTTCTTGGACTATTTGGTGTTTTACGTGGAGTTGTATAACTGAGGACCGCGGTTATCGTAGCATCCAGAATCTGATCATGAGGGTACGTTTTTAATCTATTATAGATACAAGTCTAATGTATGCTTTTTAGAAGCTGTGTCAAAGCAGACATGGCCACATGAGGTATGCAACCTGTGCCAGGAAAAATGTCTAGTAGGTATCAAGAGGAAAGAGGTAGGCAAGGGGATCTGTCCTCTGCAGAAAACCATGACGGCTTCTTACTGCAGTCCTTCCACAGTCACTCTGGGTCTTGTACAAAGTGAAGTCCTGGCACATGCTGCCTGCTCCTCTGCCAGAACTCAGAGTGGCCAGAGTCCACCGCAGCTGCCAGATGAGTGCATTGCACTGAGACAGGGAAGGCATTGCTTGCACCAGCTCTGTTTTCTGCCAGCACAGTGTAAAGGCATGAGTCACCCTGCACAGACTTCCTCTAGGATTTTGATTAGCTGAAGATCTTTTTTTATGTAATTAAATTTTTTAGAGGGGATGTATAATGGCCTTTCTTTTCCAGAATGCGAGGTTACTTTGCCTATTCTTGTCTTTTCTGAAATTGGTTAAACTGAGTGTCCAGACCTCTTCTGAACACAGAACTACTTTGAGGAAGTCAGGCACATGCCTTGGTTGAAAAAATGCTGGCAGCTTTCTCTTTTGAAAGACACGGTCAGCGTGCATAGACTTCTAGCCAAACCCCCCTACCTTTGTAGTTTTGGCTTTATTGATTTCCCTAATTTAGAAAGCATTGTCTACTCAGAATGTTCTCCAAATTCATTCCATCTAGGTACGATTTGGCATCACCACTATGTACCTGCACCTTGAAGACAAGCTGGTTTGAAATCAGTACACACTTCTTTCTAAAATACCCCTATTTTTAAAATCTATGTTCTTGCTACTTGAAATTTCTCTTGCCATGTAAAAACTGAATGATCTTCTTGGGGGTCTCAATGCAACACAAGCTGCAGGTGATGTGGTCCTTTCAAGAGCAGTGTGGTCTGCGGGCAGATGTTCCCCCCTGCGCGTGCTGGGTCCTTTCCTTTCAGTGTAATGTACACAAATGGTGTCTTATTTGGGATTTTCTAGAATATTTTGATGTTTTGTGGAATAAATTACTATATAGCTCTGAAAACTGGCTACTGCAGAGGTCACGTGTCTATTTTTATGTGCATTTTCATTGCAAATTCTACCCATTTTAGAAATACTTGTAATACATATGGTGCCACGTAATTAAACCGCGACAGTCCTAGTGGAAGTGTTATACTCTACCAAATTCATAGTATCAGTTGAAAAGGGCTTCTTTAAAGAAGATGCACACCGTGCAGTGTGGAGAGTAGTGTATCTTTTCACAATTAATGGAAATCTATTTGCATCATTTAATTCTTGAAGTCCATAAATATTTATTTCTAAATGCTTGACGTTAATGATGCAACTGCATCAACTCTCAGGCACCCAGTGAGAATGAAAGAAATTAAAAGTCAGGGGCACTTGTATAAGAAAAGTGAAAATAATCCTATATGAAATAGCCAGGAAAATAGGATACAAGAAATGAAAATCAGACACATAGAATTGTTATTGTTGTTAGACACATAAAAATGCTGTTCTCAGTCTACCCCGCTGTGTTAGGCACTGTTGAGCAGTGGGTGTTTTGTGATTGTTTTTTCAAAGTGCATATAATTCTCAGGAAAGACCCTGGGCTGATACCACTAACAGGTAAGATTTGTGTTCTTTTTTAAAATGTTGCACAGATGAACTGTAGGAAAACAATCAAAAAATACGTGAGCTGCTGAGAGAAGGGATGGGCATTCAGCATCCCATGGGATGGAGTCTCACTTTGCTTCCTTTTCACTCACTGCTGGCTGGCTGTCATCGGAACGAGTGCTGTGCAAGTAAGTTGTTAGCATTCCTTGTCTGACTTGCCCATAAATGTTTGGTTTGTGGGGATTTCTGGGACTCACAGCTCCAGTATAGGAAGTGGAAGGTTCTTCCTCCTATCACTACATCTGTTAATCAGTCATGGCTTTCGTGGGGAGAAGGCTTTTGCCTAGAAACCATCTCATTGTTTCAGATGGAGGATAATCTCACAAACTAGATGTACTGCCCTCTTTCATACAAGATTGCAAGGAAGTCTATACTGGGTGTGGTCCAAAAAGGTCTCTGAAGCAAAGAAGCAAAACACTTTGCTAATGTCCCTCTAAATGCGATTCCTGATTTTGCCCCGAGAGCAGGGATATTTTTGTGTGTATTCTGATAAAAGCCAATATTTAAACCTTTGCACTCTTGCTTTTATGAAGGAGTTCAAGGAACAAATACCTATTTTCATAGTAATGAAACCCAGCCCAACGTAAGATTGTAGACTTTCTAATTTGAAATTTAACAGGAACAAAATTAAATCAGACTGTGATAACCTTAACTCTAAAATGCAGGTACTTACTTGAGGTACAACAAGATTTTCTTCTAGCTGAATTTGGGGATTCTTTCTAAAGTTGTGTGAGCAGAGGTGTCACATTTGCATTCCAGAGCTGGAACAAGAATCATAGAATCAGAGAATCATTAGGGATTGGAAGGGACCTCAAAAGATCATCTAGTCCAATCCCCCTGCAACAGCAGGATCACCCAGACCAAGAAGATGAAGAGCCTCTCTGTAACCATTAATGTAATGGAGAGAGACCTTCTTGGCAGCGTCACCATGACACTGAAACAATTGTCCTGTACTTTTCTTCTTATTATAGACACAAGCAACTGTCATCTTCTCTGCCTCACTCCATCTTACTGACACAAGTCTTGACCACGAAGCTGTATATCAAGTGGATGCATCAGCATGAATTGCAAACATCATTTAAAATACTCAGTTAGTTCCCTATTTTACATACTGCAATGCTGTAATTATACAGCTGCATCATGCTTCTTGTCCAGAAATTCCTGGAAACCTGAGATTGCTTGTTCTTTGATGGGGCCACAGGCTGTTGAAATTCAAATGAGCTTTTTGCTCAGCTGGAACTGTATTAAGTCTGTAGGACAGCCTGTGATGTCTGAATCGGAGGCAGGAGACGACTCTTGTTAGTAAATGTGTGTTTAAGTGTATTGGTGTTACTGAATGATAGCTAATCATCTGAAAGTCGAAGGAAGCCTCTTTAAGGGAGCAATGCCTCACCAGGAGAGTAGGAACAAGTCTGGCCCACATCTTTGTAAGTAATGAATTCTCATTTCTTTTCAATCTACCAAACGCCCTCTTTAAAGGTTAATTCTTAAATACTCACTTGGGAACAGATGTCTCCTTCACTCTGATCTCTGCGAGTCGAGCAGACTGCTAAGAAACTTCAGTTTGTCGCCTTTATTACCTCGTGCCCCTTTCTTTCAGATTAAACTGCTGATAAAGGTTTCTGCTGCTTGATCTGCATATTCTTTAATTGTTGAATAAAGGAATGAGCTGAGTTAACTGCGCAAATAACAAATTGATATCTAGGCAAATTACAACCGCGTTTCCCAACTTTCTCACTGTTACTTGAGGTAGTGAGACAAAAGGGAACATGCTTTTTTAAAAAGTATAATTTAGGTGGCACAAAGACTGTGACGAGGCAACTGCCTTGACTGATCACAGGGCCAGAAAGGCTGTTGGGCTGATACAGTTAGCTACCACTTTCTCTTGTTTCGGGTGAAGGCTGAACAGCAACTAACTGTGACAATCAGAAAAGATGGTGTCCTTGTTCCGTGGCCCTTATGGACCTCGATAATCACCTCCACCTCCCACCCACAGCTCTGAGATTCTCATAAAGATAAAACAGATTGAAATTGTTTTGACATCGTTCATTCATCTGTATGAGTGCAGGAGGAGAAAGTTGGACAGGAAAATACTTCAGAGATACATGATGAGCTAATACTACCCAGATGAATATGAGTGCTGCCTGGAATATAGACGATGCTGGGTAAATTGCTTCAAATGAGCCTTATTGATTCGACGCCGTGTTGATGGGGCATATCTGAAGGAGGAAGTTTCATTTAAACACTTGGCCACTGCAGTAATTAAATGAACTCTGGGACAGTTTACATAACAGACTTGCTCTGATTCTTTAGGATCTGCTGACTATCTCCCTTAAACATGAAGCATGTTAATAGCCAAGCAGCTAATTTATTATAATGAAATGAAAAAATGCTGCAGCACCCTTGCGGCCCAGATAATGTAGCAGCAAGTTAGTGTGCTGATGAATAGGGATGTTGCTCAGCAGATGTAATGCTTTCTACTCTTAGAAGAGAACAGATCGATTTCTTAATCTTTATGAAGAAGGATGATTCCTTTGTAGTGCTGCTGAGAGATATGGGCATTTACATCTTTGAGTTAATCACCCCCAGAACAATCCAACAACTGCAGGTATACTCAGCTGTTATTTTTCTTGCTGTATAAATAACAAATTAATTTATATAACAGGAAGTACAAGAGGGATTTGATTTCTGCTGCTGCACCTTGATGCTATTTCTATAGACTTCTACTGATTGCATTATATTTGAGAATAGCAGAGAGGGGAAAGATCATCTCCTGAGGACAGGGAAGGCTGCACAGGACAACCAGGCTGAACAAGCTGTGTTTGGATGGGCAGCCCAGCCAGAGGCAGTGCCTCAGCAGATGGCAGTCTTCCCTTATTGTCTGCTTAGTGCCTGCCTAGGCTGCTCTGGGCTGCAGCTGGGAAAGGAACAGAACCTCAAGGGTCCTTCTCATCGCAAACCCGTTATGCACTGTTACGTATGGCACCTCTGCAAGCTACCAGTGATACATCTAGTTCTCCATTTGCATTGCTTAAAGCTGCCAGTTTTGCTGGTGTTCTGCCCCCAAACTCCCTGTTTGCCTTTACCTGGTTGTTAGAGGTCAATTGTGCCTGAGCACACAAAAAATCAAGAGTAATGGAGCACACACAACAGCACCAGGTCTGGTAGCAACCATCTCTTTCATAGAATCATTAGGGATTGGAAGGGACCGTGAAAGATCATCTAGTCCAATCCCCCTGCAACAGCAGGATCACCTAGACTTTTCTTCAAGAGGAAATGAAATCTTTACCGATATCTGAGATCTCTTGCAATCAGGTTTCACAGCAGACAAAAAAGTGACATGATGATAGCGTTGAATGCCCTGGACACCTTTTTTCCTGGCCATCACCAAGGAATAGTGTTACACCAGTATTACAGAATGAGTGACGTTTAGGAAGATACATTGTGCTTTGCATAAAGGTGACTCCTAACATAAAAATCAAGGTCTGGAATTTATTACATCTTTTGACTTAACTCTTGATTTTCGTTAACTTGGGAAGTGTAGCACTCTCAGTGGAAACTCGAAAAGGAAAAGGCAGCGATGTCCTGTGTTGCAAACAAACATAGCAAGTGTCAGCCAAGATTAGGGCTGTTCTCACTGCTCCTGCTTTTGGTATGGTAATAAGATCTTAAAGACTTCAGCAATTCTCTGTGGCATTCTTTTCTTGTGGTCTCTTCTAACCTTACTTCACTGACTGTGCCATTCTTGAGGTCTCTCTCAAGGCTTTGTCTTCAGCTGAGACAAAGCTGAAGAAGGACCCCGTGGCCTCTGCTTATGTTTGCAGATGTGTGCTGAGGTAGTCCTGCACTTTAATCACAAAGAAAGAAAACAGAGCTGGAAGTGAGTATGGCCATTCTGCAGGGGATTCTGATTATCCATTAATGTCATAAGACTGTAATTCTGCTTAAGAAAAACATTCTGAAAAAATGGTAAGGGAATATGAAGAAAGGCTGAGGGAGCTGGGTCTCTTTAGCTTGGAAAGAAAGAGACTGAGGGGTTCCCTCATTAATATTTGTAACTATGGAAGGGGCAGCTGTCAGGGGGATGGAGCCAGGCTCTTCTCAGTGGCATCCAATGATAGGACAAGGGGCAGGGGGTGTCAGCTGGAACACAGGAGGTTCCACATCAATATGAAAAGAAATTTATTCACAGTGAGGGTGATGGAGCACTGGAACAGGCTGCTCAGGGGGGTTGTGGAGTCTCTTTCTCTGGAGAGGTTTAAAAGCTACCTGGACATGTTCCTGTGAGACTTGGTCTAGGTGATCCCGCTGTGGCAGGGGGATTGGACTGGATGGTCTTTCGAGGTCCCTTCCAATCCCTAACGTTCTGTGATTCTGTCAACAAGGAAATAACGAAACAGTCTTTTGTTTGTAACATGTGGGTGCTTTGTTTCAGTAAAGATTAAATGCCCTTCTTTGGTGTTATTTGTCCTGCTATGCCGTAGATATTCAGGTGGAGGGGAGTGACTGATAACACGTCTTTGTAATATTTCCAAAATGACAAAGTAAATTTATGTTAGCTACTAGAAATAACCTTTTTGTCTAGTATGACGGGTAAGCAGAAAGAAACTCATGAAAAAAAAAGCCTTGTGAGGCTAGAGCAGACAAAGCTCTGCCAGGGATGCTGTGTTTAAGTTGATAATACCTAAAAAGCAGAGGAATGGACAGTCAGTTACTGTGCTCAAGTAGCTCCCAGCCTGTCAGTTCTGAGGCGCTCTGCAGTCAAACACATTATCTCTAGTAGTGAAGGAGAATGCTCTGGATTTCTCGAAATGAAATGTTTCAGCTCTATCAAAAAGGAATGAGCAGACTATTTTTATAAAATCTACAGATGGAAACATTCCTACAAAAGTGCTTTGATTTAACTAGGACAGAATTTTCCACCAGGATTTTTTTTAACAAGTTTTACTCTTTTTCTCTTTGGGGAGTGCTTTGTTGCACAACTGTATCCTTCACCAAAAGTTCTTCCAACAGCATGTGCTGGAAGTGTTTGATGCAGAAGTGTTTTCCAAGTCCACTGTGTTTAGACTGCAGTTCTACAGCGTCTCTTGGTCTGGCTTCTCTGGCTCACACTGGTGTTCTAGTAAGAGAGATCTTTGCAGCAGCACAGTCATTGCTAGAGAGATAGAGGTCATGCTCTTGAGTTTTAGGTCACTGACCCTGATTTTAGTCTTTACAGAAAATCATATATCAACAGAGGCAGACTCTGCAAAGGCTGTGGCTGTACTTGCAAAATATGTCCTGGAGACTTCAGCCAAGGTTCTGTCTGTGAGGATCTAATTACAGGTCAAACTGACAAACAACAGTATATGCTTGACTCTTACCATTAATCTAGTTTTATACTGTCTGTAAGCAGAAGATGTGTCCCTTTATCAGAAGATTCTACAGGCTAAGTCTATAGTAGTGAGTAGTCCTGAGGACAGCTGGTGCTGTGTGGTGCGTGCCCAGCCAGAAGGAATCCTGCTTGTGTTCTCCCATAGAAATGGGACTGCCACAGGCAGGCTGCCAGTGAAGGGATATCTCTGCCCTGACGACACCTGAGCCCTTCATAGGCAACATTTGAGACAGCAAAGCAAAAACCAGTGTGTGGGATTGCTGCATCAGCTTAACGGAACAGACATCTGCAGACCAGTGCTTGCTCTGTCGTCGTCTAGTTTACTACTATAGATGTGCCCACACACGAAGATGTGCCCACTCTCTAGATTTTCTCCTCTCAGTGTCCTGCTAAGTTAAGGAAGGACTACACTGACTTTCCACGCCTGCCTACCCTCACAGATACGGTAATAAGAAGTGATGCATCTTGCCCAGGTTTGTGTTGTACAAAAACTGGAGTGGGTGTGCTAGGCTCTATGTTACACAGATCACTGCTGTTGAGAAGTCTGCTGGCTGTCACAGCTCTGTTTTATGTAAGGATGTGTTTTGTCCATTCTGACAAAGGATAGAAACTCCAAAGTACATGCACCTTAAAGCATTATAAATCATAGTACCAAAAGAAACACCAGAATAGATGGGAAACAGACAATGAATTTTTAAATATTCTTCTCCCCTTAGAATTTTGATAAGTTACAGGGTTATTTTAACCTCCTGTTTATTTAGAGTGGAAAATCTGTTTTGATTTGAGTGTCAGCTCCTCACACACAAAATGTTCTGTAATTATCAGCAAAAAGTGCAGAATCAACAGAAAAATCTGTTTCATGGATTGCTCATAAACATAAATCATTCAGACAATACAACTCTACTTCCTGCTTGGGCACTTAACCAGGCAGTGCTCCAGCTGAGATTTCTTTTCTGTTATTTGATTTTAATTGAGTGTGCTGCTACAGATACTGTGCACAAACACCAAGCATGGTAACCGTCTTAATGACATAATTTTTTGAGGGAAAGTGTGACTTTACATATCCCCTTAACACAACAACAGCTCCTGTGTAATCTATCTCCCTTTCTCACTTTGGATTTTGACAGATGGACTGTGTCAGACTGAGCAACTATGATCCGAGGTGTTACCACCCTCAGCTCTCCTCTGCCCTGTGCTGCTGGGAGCTGCTACCCCAGGGCAGGGTGACAGAAGCTGCTGTGATACTCTCTAGTGCAAGCACAGCTCTGCGGCTCGAAGCGTTGGTGAGCTGAGAGAGTGATCTGTGCTGGGCAGCAGGTATGTTTGACTCTGATGCCTTTGCTACATGAATGCACACTCTGAAGAGAGAACTGGGATGGACAGATGGGGTTATAATGCCCTCAGCCACACTTACTGGTCTGTCAGAGCCCCTGTCTTCTAATTGCATCCCAGCGCTGCCTCCACACCAATGAATTTTCTGTTTCAGTAATAGCAGCACAAAATTGCCAGCAGCAAACTCCAAGTCACTGCTCTGTTGTCTCCCGTGTGCACACCCAAATGTTCAAACACCTGAGCTGGACCCCCAAGTCACACTGTGTTAAAGTGCTTGAAAGTTGAATTCTATGGTTTTGCTTTCCTGTATTTGAATTGTGTAAGCGTAAAGGATACCAAATCAAAATGGTTTTGGTGGGTTGCTTGGTTTGTTTGGGGGTTTTTTTGTGGTAAGGCTGAATTTTCACATAACTGCAAGAATTCCCAGGAACATAGTGAACCCCTTCTTCCAGGGCTTTCCAGAGAGCTTAGGCAGTCTCATGGCAGTGCTAGGACAATGTATACACAAGCTGTGATCCCACATCAGTGCTCCTTCCAGGCTCCACTCTGGTACCTGCATGGGAGGCAAGGAAAGAGTTTATCCACTGTCCATAATCTCTTGAGGAAGTTTCTGTGATTGCTCCCTGGAGCAAAAAGGGTATCACTTCTCTCCTGCTGAGAAGGGACACCAGAGAAGAGCAACAAGGTATTGTTGGAGGACCATACTGCTGCTGCTGAGGAGCTGTTTGGTCCCCAGGGATAAAGGAGTTAGTCATCCTGCTCTGTGTTAGCACAGTTTTGTGAAAGCAGAGTGGTGGCCACTGTCATCTCAATGGATAGTTCTGCCCAGAAATTATGTTCTTTGGCACAGTCAGCATCTACTCTTCATATATCAGACCCTAAATGACCTGCTGCCTCTTCAAAGTGCAGCTCAGGGTGTTTTCTTTGATCATTAAAGCCTCTCACTGTCATTGTGCATTACCCAGTTGAGCTGGGAATTGCTTTTAGTGAGAGTCTTCTGCTCTGGAGCTGACCCCAATCACAGCTGCTGATAACATCAGTGAAATGGAAGGTCTAGCCATAGTATCTCGATCAAGAAATCATGGTTTATAGACCCCTTTGACAGATCACTAAAGGTTAAGGTATGTAAAAATATTTTAATGTATCTTCAACAGACACATAAGCTGAATGTTAATGGAAATCTCACTTTGTCCTCAGTGAGGATTACGTTTGTGTACACACCTGGCATTCACCTGTGCAGTGAGTGCAAACAACTAACTGATATATTTGTTTTGTTCTGTGGCAGGTTCCAAAGAGCTATTTGTTCACAATACTGTGGTCATAAATGTTGTTTCCTTAGTGATTTCCCTCTTGTTCACGATCTCTGGTTTATGTTTGAATTCTTTTCCCTGTTAGATCAAGTTATTTCTTTTCAGGGTTGGACTCAAGTGACACAGTGATATTTGTGATGAAAACCTGAAAAGTGAGTGCTTTTGTGGTTTTTGTACAAAGCAGATGTTGGAGACCTGTGTATTCATTAGATTGTACTAAAATATAGGCTGAAGAATCTATCTGGTTTCCATCCACAAAGATGGAATGGGCCATTTATTAATTCTAACACCTACAACTGCACAGCAGGAAGATAGATGGATGGAAGAAGAAATTCTCAGAAAACCCTGCAAAATGTTTTATCCTAAGTTTCCCCTTCTTCATAAGGCTTTCCTGCTCCATAGCCTGGTGTCTCAGGAGATGTGCCTCAGATCACCTCACTGTAGTAACTTGTGTTGAGCTGGATAGAGTTCACGTGAGCAAACTTGAGAGCAGATATGGCCCCTTGGGGCTTCAGAATCTGATGTCAGGTTGTTCGAGCAGAAAAACTGCCTGTTCTTATGCATTTTGTTCCTTCACATACTCCATTCCTGTTCTAAAGAAGTGAAAGTGTAGCAGATACTTGAGATTTTTCAGAGTAAGAAATGTGGAAATGGGAAGGCATCCTTGAGACTTTTTTGTTAATAAACTCTTGCTTTTCAAAAGCAACGAGCAGAAGCTTAACTCACAAAGATGCAGCTTTGTGTGAGTTTGCAGCCATCAGGGAGCACGTGCAGCCAGCATCTGCTGATTTCCCTGAAGATCTTAGTGAGTTCACAGCCCCAGTTGTGCAAAATCCATCTTGCTCTGCAGCCTGTTGGGAATGGTGCTGTGTTCTGGCTCCCTTTGCAATGTGGTGGCTGAGGAGAACTGTGGTGCCTCTCTATCTTCAATTCTCTGGACTTTTTGTTTTAAATACTGGGTAACAAGCAATAGCACTGTTGTCTGGGCTGTGTGTGCTTCCTAGGTTCTCCTCCTTAGTTCATGGACGTGATAGGCTTGCTGCTGTGAATAGTGTTGGGGACTGTGATGAGGATTTCGCTGATCAGTGCCCAGTGCTGTCACAGCTACTGAGCACATAACAGGTACAGAAATGAATCGTACAGGTTTGAAGCTAGAGCTTTATTCCTCACAGGGAAATGAAGAGAAGCTGGAAACTCCTGGAGGAAAGTTGATATACAATCAGCCCATGGAACCAGCAATGGGAGTACTGGATGTGGATAGAAGAGCCTAAGCTGAGGTTAGAAGCAGAAGATGCTCTTGTTCGTTTTCAGGCTCTTAGCAAAGTGGTGGCACTCAACACATGTGTGTGATTGCCTAGGAAAATTCATCTACTGAAAGAGCAACGAAGCCCTTTCTCTTTGTCCACCTTAATTCTGTTGCCGTTATCTGTATTGGTCCTTCAAGTAGTCACACACTGGGTGACTGCAACAATCCAAATAAACAAATCTTGTAATTTTGCCTGCTTGCTTACTGCTTAACCAGGCTAAAAAAGGAGAAAGACATAAACCAGAGAAGCATGACAGCACAGGAGAGGAACAGGACAGGTTCCACAACTAGCTTGTGGATTGACATAGGAACTAATTGTTTTAATGACTGAGAAAGTAAAGGATGGTTAAAGGCAAATTATGTATTTTTTGATACATTTAGTTTCTTCAGCTCATATCTTGGACTCAAAGTGTTAGGGTCTGTGTCTACTGGAAAGCTCAAGATGGACAATGCAGTTCTTCATCTCAGTTTAACAAAGCAGTGTTGATTGTTTTGCTCTAGCTCATTGCAACCACATAATGGCAACCATTTTGGAACACATGTAGCCTCTAGACTTCTCCAAAATGTTCCAAGTGGTCGATAGTTTATTAGTATTACCACACTATGTTTCTTGTTTCTTTGCTGATTTTGTAAAGGGGGCACAGAAACTTCTGTTGGGGCATCTCTTGTGGCAAAAGCTTGAACTGAGGTATGACCCACCACATGGGTTATTTTGGTCTAACAGCAATTGATCTGCCACACGAATTAGAAAAGTCATTGGTGGATGTGAAAAAGAGAGGTGAACTATGTTCCTTTTATGTTGTTTTATTGTGACAGAATAATAGTGTTGTTGCAGTTTGAAAATTATGAGAATTTTCAGACGTATAGATTTGTGCTTTCGTGAAAAAAAAGTTATGTTGCTTTAAGAGGACCCCCACCAGCGACCTGTCCTGGGGGAGAGGTGACACTGTCCCAAGTACCTGCCATTAAGGGGTGTCAGCTAGGTGAGAAGATAAAAGGGGTGAGTGACCTTAGCTCTGCATCTTTTTACTGAGGGCTTCTAGCCCAGCATGGGTCTGCTGCCCCATGCTAACCCCCAGCCCCCGACACTTCCAGGGTGGTGGGGAGGGGAAAGACAATCCTGCTGCGGTTCGACCCGGCCCGGCCCGGCCCTTGGGCCCCAGCCCTGCTCTGCCGTGGAGAAGAATGAGGACCAGAGAAGCAAGACCTGAGTGCCATTAACCCCCCACCATGGAGCAGTCCTTCAGCAACTTGTGGTGAGCTGAAGGGATTCCTCTTTTCCTCCTTGGAGCTGAGACAGGAGGTGAGAGGAGAGGGAAATGTCATGGAACCCTCTTGGCCATGTTTCCAGGGTGTGTGTGGGGACCCTGCTGACACAGCCATGTGGTTGGTCTCAATCTTGAGTCCTGCACATGGCCAGGGCCATCTTAGAGAGCACTGATCAGCAGGAAGAGAGACTGTTTCTCATTTCTGCCACTGAGGAAGACTGGACATGCTCAAGTATTGGGGAGAATTCCTTCATGCTTAGCTGAAGAAAGCAGGACTTGAGAATACTTAAACCTTGGGCATGAAAGACAGAGGCTGGGTTCTTTGGAAGCATGTCTCCTGCATTGAGGGATGCAGTTCAGGTGCTGAGGGATCAGGCCTGCCCATGAGTGTTGAGCTGGAGAAGCTATGCTGAAGAATTGAAGAGTTCACCAGTCTGGACAGCCTGGGGTGCCACTGTTCACAGGCAGGGCTGACACATGAGTAACAGAGAGGGTGTTGGTACTTGTCTCTACTTGACTGACATGCTCTTTTCCCCCAGGTGTCTAACCATGATATCAAATACTTGTTGCTGAAGAGAAGCTAATGACCCAGTATATAGCTGTCATAGGAAAATTGTGTCCTTTAAGGATGGAGTCTTAAAATTGCTTAATTATTCTCTTAAAGGGACCTGTAGCTGATGGGAGTGCAGCTCATTAGCATGGTATTTGTTTAAATACATTTTCTGAAAAATTTAAGTCAGAGGTTTGTTCTCCTATGGATGCTGAAAGTTCTACACCGCTGAGCAAACACATTCTCAGAGTTCTGGCTCTTTTACTCCTGTACAGAATTTCTCCTGAAAGGGTCTCCTACCAGCTGTGGATTTACAATGTGTTACATGATGCTGAAGGCCTAATGCCTTGGTTAACAGACTGTTAATTACTTTAATGATGTTTAGGAAAAGATTATTGTGAAATGTAGTTAATAGTCCTTTACAGTGTAAAAATATTGTCTTAATATAGAAATATGAAAATATCACCATGGTGTCTCTTAGTGTATGAGAATAGAGGTGAAATTCTACATTGTTTGCTGCTGAGGAAGACAAAGCAAATTTTCAAGATACTTCATCTCACTGAAGACATGATACATACCTTGCTACAGCCCTTCCAGCTGCTGCAACTGCTCTATTTCTTTCCCATTGTCACTGACAGACTTTCACACCCTGATGACAGCCACAGTGTAAGTACTGGTGAAGTGTAAAAGTAATGAGAATGGAAGTCCTTGAGGTTAAAACCATGTCATGATATGTTCTACTACAAAGCATAACATTAGGAGATATTCTCATAACAAATAATGTGACATTAAAGTAAAATATTTGCAAAATAGATTGAATGGAGCTAATTACAAAGGAGTTAATAAGAGATATGGTATTATTATTGAGGAGAAAAAGAGTAACATTATTTATGAGGACCAAGAAACTAAGCTGGGCAAAACGTTTGCTCAGTAGCAGTATAATATTATTTTCTTTTTTCCTTCTAATCTGGCACAAAACTTCCCATAGAAATCAAGGTAATGCACACTAATGCACTGTAATTACATCTGTCATAAGAGTGTTTTGGGTATTTGGTACGTGGTGGCAACTCTGAAGCAGTGAAAGGTGCAATTGAAGATGCCCGTGAGAAAGCAGATGATGGTTCCACATGAAAAAAGATAAAGTGTTTGTAGGAGGCTTCTATATGCAATGCACATCTGTGTGTAGGGTTGAATATGAGAGGATTTTAATTCAGATTTATTACTTTTTTAATTTATTCAAACTTGGTCTAATATACTCTCTGTCAATTTGAAAAATGCAGTGTAGTACAAAAGACACTTCAATAAGAATTTGCTTTAATCCAATAGTTTCAGGTAGTTCAAGAAGAAACTTCTCCTGTCTTCCCGTCACACACTCATGTTGCAAACAACAGATCAATATTCATTAAGAGGCACTGAGCTAATGGGTATTATAAAAAGCAGCTATAAACTAAAAAAAATCATAGGATGACTGAAGTCATCCTATATCTACCCCAAACTCTGAACTGAAATGAGGTTCAGATGTTGGGAGTTTTCTCAGTGCCATGAACAGACTTTTGAATATCCCTGAATGATGAGACTCCAAAACCTCTCTGGGCAGCCTGTTCTGATCTTTGATCAATTTGACTATAAAAAGCACTTTCTTATGTTTAGATGGAATTTTCTGCATTTCTGTTTGAGTCCATTTTCTCTGATTCTGTCACTGCACACCACTAAGAAAAGCCTACTTCTGCTTTCTTTATACCCTCACATCAGGTGTTTACTGATGAGATCCTCTGAGTTTTCTCTTCTCAAGGCTGAACAGTCCCTGTTCTCTCAGCATGTACTGGGAACGGTCCAGTACTTTAATCACCTTAGAGTCCTTTTACTTAATGTGCTCCAGTTCATTCATTTGTGTCTCGTACAAGGGAGCCCAGTGATGGACACAATACCCAGGTTTGTCTTCCCAATGGTGATTACAGGGGGAAGGATCACCTCCTATGACCTGCCTAATACAGCCCAACGCACGTAACACACTACCTTGCTGGTCTGTGATTAACGTGGTGTCCAAGCTCCAGGTCCTTTTATGTGAAGATGCTTTCCATCCATACTGACGTGTGAGATTATCCTTTTACTTTAAAATAAAAGTGAAGTACCACCAGAAAAGACAAAGCTGTATTATTTCTAGGCTTGCACATGCCATAAAGAAGCTTGGAATTAAAATATATAGATATAGAAAGGATGTGATAAACAGCTGAAGTTTTTAATAAGAAAGATATTGATGATAGCATTTCATGGTCAGTTTATCTCTTTTTATGTGTTTGATTTGTGTAGTTGTATTTTTTAAAAAACAAAAGCATTCTTCCAATAGCTCAGTATGTGTTGCTCAGTTTTCAGCATCAGGCATTATCTTTCTGGTGCAGATGAAGAAATGTGAAGGAATTTGTGATATGTTCCTAAGGCTAGTTCTGTTGTATTTGGAAGCAGAGATGGAGCTGTTCCGACTCATTTTTCAGAGGCCAAAACTGCAGCTGACAACAGCTGGAAATGCATTACATGCAGCCATTATAATCAAGATTGTAGACACAGAAGAGAGACAGTCATAATTCTGTTGTTTAGACTTGCCTCTAACTTTTTAATGAGAAAACTTGGAAAGCTAAGGACACTATGAAAATAGACTAGTCATTTCACATTTTGTTGACACACTGGCATAAACCAAACGACTGTCTAACATACCAAGCAAGATAATATTAGTTTTGAATAGCGATGTGATGAGAATCCAGCATCTTCCTGCTCGAGCATTCCATTACAATGCAAAAGACTATAAGAGCTGAATTGATTTGTAAACCATACCAAGTAGGTACCTGCTGGTGAGGATATCCTGAAGCAACTTATGAACTACTACAACAGCAGTTGCACGGCTCATATTAGAGGAAGATTTAATCAGTGACAATCTACCAGTTAAAGATAAAACTGTCCAGCACTGGAATATGCTGCCCAGTGGGGTTGTGGAGTCTCCTTCTCTGGAGAGGGTTAAAAGCCACCTGGATGTGTTCCTGTGCAGCTTGGTCTAGGTGGTCCTGCTCTGTCAGGGGGATTAGACTAGATCTTTTGAGGTCCCTTCCACTCCCTAATGTTCTGTGATTCTGTAATCTTCAACTCAAATGTTGTTTCATTTTTCTCTATAGAGATGTGAAAGCTGACAGATCTGTTATAAAGGCAGAGCCAGTACTTGCCACAGTAGGTGTGCTACTGGGTACCTGGAACACTATGATAAAGGGTTTAAATAATCACAACATTGATCTTGAACAAAATCATTTTGGACCTAGCAAAATAAAAGAAAGCAAAGCAAAAATAAACATAGGTAGAAGATGGACTGGTGGCTCTTACATTTGGTTGGGTTTTGCTCCTAAAAGTTTTAATGGCTAGGAACATGTCTATGATCAGGATCTCTTTTTGTCCTGAATGCCTTCCTATGCTACAAAAATGTTTCCAGAGTGTAGATAGCTTTTTTTTTTTGGTGATAGCTCTTCTCTTTCTGCCTCAAATCGAGTAAAAATATTTCCACTGTGCATTTTCAGAACTTGATGAGGTTTTAAATCTTCTTTGTATGTGAAGCCATCTTCTGAAGAAAGGAACTATCAAGCTACAACAAAAAATACTTTCTTTGCCAGATAAAATAAAAGGCAGTATTAGCTCTGTCAACAATACACTTAAGTGTTTAATTTATATGTTTGATCTGAATCATAACAAAACAGAATAAATACTGTGAAGATTTTAAAGAAAACCATAGTATTGTTTCACTCCAATACCCAGGGATAGCAAGTAACAAGAAAATATTTATTTTCACAACATGTTGCAAACATGACAGCTTGATAATATTCTAGATGATTATAACTGACACTTTGTTTGAGAAATAATAAATAATACGGTCTCCTGGAGCAATTACACAAATGCTTATTGGCAATATGCCGTGAGAATTTTGTTGGGAGGATCTCTCTATGTGGGGTCAGGGTTCCTCCAAGGCTCATGTCATGGGCTGACAAATACATCCCATTTCCCGTGCAGCAAATGAGAATCTAATCCTGAGAAGTTAAATCAGGAGATAGAATTTCAGAACTGACATCATCATTACTGAAAAGGTTGAGAATTGCTGTGCTTGAAGGGGAACACGGGAAGTAACAATGCCATTTTATGTCTAAATAACTCTGGTGCATTACAACATGTAGAAGCCATGGAAATTATTCAGCACTTCAGGATTCTCTGAGACAAAGAGCAATGCTGCATTTCCCACCAGTTAAATATTTATTTTGCAAGACAACTAAGGACAATATTTGATATGCAGAAGTGGAAAAGCTGTAAATGCAGACAAATGATGGCAAACTCCCTGTAGGATGGTAAAGCTGCAAGCACAATACTGTTTCACATGAAATCTTGGAAATCTTGATTGCCTCATGGCTTGGGTAATGAGGGGGAGTCAGTGTAGATGATTTTTAACGTACTTCAAAGTGCTTTGAATGTTGCCGAATGTGGACGGGTTAATGTCTACACACAGCAGCTGTAAAACCCCACAAATCTCAAGGCTGAGTGGATTGTTTGTCGATGAGGACAAAGCCAAGACTATTTAATCTTCTATGCAGCATTCCAAAAGTTCAGAGGAGCTTGCTGCTGTGGGAGTTATTAAAGACGTTTATTCCCGGAGCTTCTGTGGAAATTAATTGAGTAGAATCACAGAATTACAGAATCGCTCTGGTTGGAAAAGAACCCTGGGATCATCAAGTCCAACCATCTACCCTACCTGACAAGTTCACCCCTAAACCACGTCTCTCAACACCTCATTCAAACTATCTTTAAACACATCCAGGGATGGCAACTCAACCACATCCCTGGGAAGCCCATTCCAGTGCCTGACCACCCTTTCTTTGAAAACCTTTTTCCTAATATCAAGTCTAAACCTACCCTGTTGTAACTTGAACCCATTCTCTTTAGTTCTAACACTAACTGCTTGTGAGAAAAGACCAGCACCAATCTCTCCAAAACATCCTTTCAGGTAGTTGTAGAGATTGATGAGGTCTCCTCTCAGCCTTCTCTTCTTCAGACTAAAGAGTCGCCGAATCACAGAATATCAGGGTTTGGAAGGGACCTCGAAAGATCATCTAATCCAACCCTCCTGCCAGAACAGAATCACCTAGACCAAGTTGCACAGGATTATATCCAGGTGGGTTTTAAACATCTCCAGAGAAGGAGACTCCACAAAACTCCTGGGCAGCCTGTTCCAGTACTCGGTCATCCTCACTGTGAAGAACTTCCTTCTCATATTTATATGGAACCTCCTCTGTTCCAGCTCACACCCATTGCCCCTTGTCCTATCACTAGATGACACTGAGAAGAACCTGGCTCCATCCTCCTGACACCCACCCTTCACATATTTATAGACATTAATGAGGTCACCCCTCAGTCTCCTTTTTTCAAAGTTAGAGACCCAGCTCCCTCAGCCTTTCCTCATAAGGGAGCTGTTCCACTTCCTTCATCATCTTCGTTGCTCTGGGCTCAACCTGGCCCTTCACCAGCTTAGTTGCCCTCCTCTGCACCTGCTCCAGCACCTCCACATCTCTCTTTTATTGAGGTGCCCAAAACTAGACACAATACTCAAGATGTGTATTCACCAGTGCTGAATACAGAGGGATATTAACCTCCCTACTCCTGCTGGCTGCACAATTTCTAATACAAGCCAGGATGCCATTGGCCTTCTTGGCCACCTGGGCACACTGCTGGCTCATAGTAGTTGTTAAGCCACATAATGCTTGTCCATCTAAATAAATAAGTACAGATGTATTAATAAATGACTACTGTTTTTATTAGTAGTCCTACTTATGAAGAAAATCTTGTAATTAAACCCACCTATTTATGTTTGTGAAGTGGTACTTTGATGTTTTAATACCTGAAAATTCATGTTGTAAGAGAGTAGCAAGAATGACTCTAGAAAATGATCTGTTGGGAGTACAGTAGTATATGGGCAATCCCAGTGCTGAAGTGCCTGTTATGTCCTTTTCTATTATCAAAGAGAAACTGTGATGTATAAGCAGAAAATTGTACTGATGCCAAAATAATTTCCTACATCCCCTTTACCATGGTATGTGCTTAACCATTTGATCTCTTAGAGTGAATGAGCATTCCTTTGTGTGCTGATTTTACCTGGCATAGAGTAAGTTTTCTTCACAATAGCTGGTATGTGTCTATGTCTGCATTTTTGCTAAAAACTGTGTTTTTAGTTACTACTGAGCAGTGCTTGTACAAAGTCAAGTCCTTTTCTGTTCCTCATACCACCCCATGAGTGAGGAGGCTGGGGGTGCACAAGAAGCTGGGCTGGGCCACAGCTGGGATGGGTGATCAAAAGGATATCCATAAAATCAAAGAATCATGGAATCAGCTTGGAAAAGAACTGTAAGACCATTGAGTCTAACTGTTGACACAGAGTATCTTTGGTTGGAAGAGATCTTTAACCATCAAACCAAATCTTCTCTTTCGAGGTCCCATCTAATCCCTAATGATTCTATGATTCTCACAAGCACTGCCAGGTCACCACTAAACTATGACCCTAAGACACTTATTGTTTAAACACCTTCAGGAATGATGACTCCACCATTGCCCTGAGCAGCCTACCCCATTGTGTAATAACCCTACCTGTGAAGAAATTCTTCCTACCATCAAACCTAAACCTCCCTGGCACAGCTTGAAGTCATGTCCTCCAGTCCTATTGCTTGCCACCAGGGAGAAGAGGCTGTTCCTCTTCTTGCTTCAACCTGTTTTCAGGTAGTTGTAGAGAGTGGTAAGGTCTCCCCTCAGCCTCCTCCTATCCAGGATGAAAAAAATGGGTGCAAACCAAAACACAGGAAGCACTGACACATGTTGTCTACAAAAGTTGTGGTGTCTCCATCACTGGACATATTAAAAAGTCACCTATACTTGATTCTAGGTACTTGATCCTAGGTGAGCCTGGCTTGAGTAGGGGATTGAACCAGATATACCTTCCAACAATGACCATTCTATGACTGATTCTAGATGATGCAAAATTACTCAGTTGCACAGTAGGTGCACAGGAAACAAAAAGCAGATTGTTGAGTATTTAGTCCTCTGAATATATAACCAGTGTTAACAGATTTGGGCAGGCAACTGTGATAGTTACCTACTGGAAAGAAAGACTAGAGAAATAACTGACCAGTTACACAAACCCAGATTGTCTGAACATAGCCTGTTCCATGTTTTCATTTGCAGGCACAAATATGGGAATGTTTTTCTAAAAATCCAATCTTAAAATGAGATCTTATTCATTTGTAAATCTAAATTATGCAGGAAAAGGTGGAAAATGAAAGATAAAAAATATTTAAATGAGTCCAGATAGATTTGCATAATGTGGGAATGTCACTACACTTTAATATCTGATATAACATTTCTGATACTTAATAAAATCAGGTTAGTACTAGACTCTAGTAAAGGTCATCATAGTGCATTTTCATTTTATAGCCACAATATTTTCACATTTATTAAGATTATTTTAAACTGAGTGAACTAAACGAATGAATGACATACTGTGGAGGTAAATATCAAGGAAGAAGAGTTATTATTTAAGTTAAAGGATGGTATTGGCACAAGATCAAGTGATTATAAATTGGCCATGAATAAATTTAGAGAGGAAATTTAAAGTAGGCTCCCTATTCATCTGAGAAGTACATTTCTGGAGCTGTCTGACAAAGAGGGAGGAGATTGAGTAATTTTAACTGTTTTAAAAGTTATGTGATATGCTGGGGAAAGGCATCGCATAATTAAGTAGGAGATTTCATGGGGTAAGATTTGTCACAGGGTCCTGGCAAGTCATTTTGTCCCAGGGCATAAGTTTGCAGTGACTGTCTTCAGATATGTGTTGTATTCCCAAAGTGGTCCCTTAGAGATACGGTTGCCAGAAAATCAGATAATCTTATCCTTGTTGCTGAGTTTCTATTCAGCACTGTTCAGAAATCAGTTCCCTATCTTGAACCCTGTCTAATTTGTCTTCTGGGGTCTGCATTTACTGTCCTTTGAAGCGGTGGAGGTGAGCAAGTAGACACAGATGGGGTGAAATTGGACCTTTAAAGGCATTGCATCCTCAGGTGTCTGGCTGAGGTGACCTGATCACACAGCGGTGTACGATCCGTTCCCAGATGTGAGCTCAGGAGGAAACTCTTCCCTGAATTTAAATTAGCAGCAGTCTTGCAGTGTAAGCACGGGACTCTCAGGACCATCTGAGTTTTACTAAGTAAATAAAGTGTAGGGACCTGTAATATTAGCAAGATTCTTTTTGCTTTTACCTAGGACAGGATTCAGACTTGGCTTTCTGATAGTGTGTTGGTACAGATGGAAAAGATGTTCTTGGACACCTTTCAACGCAGGCAGCTGTGGCATGGCCGCCTGAAAGTTGAGAAACTGGACTCTGTGTGTTGGTTGGTTTCTCACATTCTTTTTGAATCATCCCCATGGTTTTAAAGAGAATGTTTAAATCCCATTTTTAAATAAATTTTAAATAAATATGGTTTTAAAGAGAATGTTTAAATCCCATTTTTAAATAAAATGGAAGTTACTCATAAGAGCAAGAGCAAAACCAAACAAGTCCTATCTATGCTGAAGTTCACAATTCTGTAACCATTTTCTTGTGGACTTTCTCCTTGTTGATTGCCTTCATATTGTTACTCAATGTCTTATTATAGGATGATATATTATGTGAAATGGGAGCTTTGCCTTTGATTCTGAGACGTAATGGGAGAAAAGTGTGTAATCAATATATTTCAGTGACAAACCTTGGCTCCAGAAAGCCTTGAACGAGGACCTCATGGAAGCCAGCTTATGCATGAAGTTTGTTGATAAAGCTGAAAAGAGGAAGTTGCATAGTACTGGTGTATGACACCCACCTTTAACAGTGCTTTTTGTCTCAAAAGAATAGAAAAAACAAAGCCCAAACATGTCTAAATTTCTGTGTAAAGGAAGATCTAGCATCTGGACTACATTAATGAGTTTCTTGTGTAGAGCTGGTGTGGATCTGCAAGAGATAAATATTTGTGGCAACTCAAGTATACTTAAAACAAGCAACACAGTTTCTATAAAATTGAAAGGATTTGGCAAGAGAGAAGAAAAATCCCTTCTGTGAAGTACTGCAAACTGTGTGCTGAATGCCATCCACTGTCTGCTCATCAGAAGACCAAAGCTAACCAGAAACACTGCCAATGGTTGTACTGTAGTTTCCAGACTTCATCTTCTTGTGTTGGGTATTGAAATAGTGTTGTGAAACCATGATGATCAATTGTGATTCACAGGATTCCTGACACTGTTAATAATGTTCACCCATGAAATATCATGAAGTTGTAAACACAATAGGGAATAATTCTGACCTCTTGCTCTTCAGATCTATCAAATATCTCCAAAACAACAGGCAAAGACTATCAATTTATGTCTACTCTTGACTAAAAGTCTTTGCTCTATGATGATAAGGAAGATGGAAGCTGAGAGAAAACCTCTGCTTTTCCTCCACAGTAAATTTTCTCAATTCTGATCTTCTTCACTGTTCTGATTTAAAATTTTCTTCTTCAGAGTGGGGTAAAACAGCTTCTCCTTATTCCCTGTTGCAAAACTGAACTTTACAGTGTAAAAGCTGTCTAAACCCACGTTCCAGCTGTCGCTGGAAGTTTTAGCATATTACAGCAAATAAACCAGGCTGCTGCTGAAAAATAAATGAGATTTGGAACTGGGCAGAAATGTTTTGCCCTGCCCTGCTTGCATGTGATAGATGTGATGAATTTCAGTAGAAGTAGTTTTGATCACAATGCCCATCAAAAACTTCACCTTCCTACGGCAAGATTTGGGCATTTTGCAAAACCCACGTAATTTCTCAGCTAGGACAAAGTCTAGTCTGGACAGAGGATCAAGATACATAGTCCTTCTAGTGTGTTCTCAAGGGCACGAACTTCATTGCAAAGGGACACAAGGGGGGAAAAAAAAGGGGAAAAGTCCTAAGGGCTCCAACACAGTAAAAAGAGTTTCAGCTGGTGAAATTTAAAATTAAAACATGCAAGAGGAAAACTGGGAAAGATGTATTAAGTGGAAGGAGAAACAGTAAAGTTAAAGGAGAGCCTGGGGAAAGGAGAGGATGGAAAATGAGACTTGAATTTGTAAGCTGATATTGGAACAAAACAAGGCAACGAAAGCTGAGCTATCTGTACAAAAGAAGTACAAAATAAAAATACTCCAAGTAAAAAAGTAAACATTTTGGCACCTAGCTTTGTCTCTAATGGGTTTGCAGACTCATTTTATAACCAGAATTGCAAATATGGAGTGCAAAAAGTGTGAAGGGCTGGATCTGGTCAAATATGAGCCCTGTTAATAGCATCTATCTTAGAAACTCTGCGTGTCTAAAAGTTAACTGACACATCCAAACACGTCTCAGTCCTGTCTTAATGACACATCACCCTTTGGATCGGTTTCTACAAGCACAGAGTGACCAATTTATCCAGCTGAACTTTTGCGTAACTAAAGTTTAGAGAGAGGTGAATCATGCTTTTCTGTTATTAGAAGACCTGTGAGAACTGCAAAGATGAGAATGATATGAAAGGTCTAGAAGGTGTAGAAAGGATTAGATGTCTTGAAGAGGTACTGAGAAAAGAATGAAAACCTCACAGCAGTTAAAAATTACAGGAAAATGAAGGCTTTGAGGAATGTGAAAAATAGTTGAAGGGGCACAGATGAGGGGGATTTAGTGTTTTGCAGCTTGTGTACAGAACTTAGAATCCAGTTCAAGCGAAGGAAATGAGTAAGCTGCAGGGAAAAAGTTTGAATCTTCGGTAAAATAATTCCTCTCTCCAACTTCTCACAGTTTGTCACTTTGCATCGCAGACCTGTCAAAGCTTTTACATCGATGTAACTGCAAAATGGAAGGATATGCAAGTTGTTCCAACTCAGAGAGCCAGTTAATAGGTACCTTCCTTAAACTGATTGTCTACCAGAGAATATGGCAGCTGCACGTCATGGCCAAATGTAGATGAACAGTAACTCCTTGCACACAACACCAAGTTTCTTGGGAAAACACTGCTCCCCTGGGTAACCATTTTCTATGGCAAAAATTGTTGGATTTCTGCTCTTTCACCTTCTATTTCTAGCAAGTGCAAAGCAGTCGCAGTAACCTTTTGGTTTTGAAGATAATATTTTACTAAGAAAACGTGATGACATTTTCTAACTGATATTTTATAAAAAAAAAAATCAGGGGGCTTTGGTAAAAATTTTTACTTTATGATAGAGTTGGAAATCTATTCTTTTCACCATCGGTTTTGACAAGATGAGTATTTTTGAGTTTGTTAGTTTGTTTTGGCTTTTTTCAGTGTACATTTCCTGATGTAAATGTTTATTATATCAGTTTCAGTTAGCTGGCACCTCCTCGAATAATTAATTGTTTTTTCTGACTGAAAGACCAGTTTTGTCAACTTCTAACGTATTGACTTTGACTTGTTCGTGACGACGGTGCTAAAATTAAGGTTGATGTAATTAAGCTGTGGATATGTCATTCCCTTGCCTTTCCATAGCCCTGTGAAGTTGAGACATCCTGTCTTGTAATGTGCAGCCTTTTATACTGAATGAACAAAGCTGAGTTTGACACAAAATATATCCTGGAGTCAGACTTGCAAATCTCTTAAAATTACTCACAGAGACTCAAAATGTAATTATCTTTCAGTTTTCTTCCTTTTTCCAGGAGAATGGTCAATAAAGACGGGGGAAACGACAGCTCACAAACAACATTTAAGATGCTAATGGGAGGAGAGGAAAAGAGAAAGAGTTTTCCAAAACTGAATGTAACCCTAGTCTCCAAAAAGCACAAGTAAACATAGTCACCATCAGGTTTAAATACATCATGCTACAGCTCATGCTATACTGTTTAGTATGCACTGGGTGCACAGAGAGAAGAGCATGAGAGAAAAGTAAATGGACTCGGTACAAAATTAATGGGAAACATAAGGCTTTTGAGACTGAGACAACATTTCACTGCCTCTTACTCTTTTCTTTCTTTTTATTTTAGGTTGAAGCAGTTTATCCTTTATATTTCCAAGTTTCTATATTTATCTGTGAAGCATCTGGTGCTATTTGTTCTGGGCGATTTAATTTATTTATTATCACGAGTTCTAAAGACATATAACTCTATCTTCTAATGGTTTTACTGCATGGTCTTTAAATTGGAACAGCTGATCCATTTTTTTTTGTCTCTGCTGTCTCCTGGTTTCTTCAAAGGAGCAATTGGACTTCAGTGCATTTTTTCTTAAACAAGGAATTTAATCAAAGAGAGGGACAGACTTGAATAATGCGGTATATAGATTCACTAAACATGAACACCAGGATGCTAGGGAAAGATTCATGTAGATTTTGTTCCTTGGTTAAGAAGTTGACAAAGACTGTAAATACACCTGCAAATTGATGTCTGATGTCCTATAAGATTCCAAATACAGAGACATTTCAATGAAATGTATTGGCCTTATTCAGTCCTCTAAGTCTCCATTTCAGATAACACTTCTTTGTATTTTTGTCTTGTTTGTATTTTACTGTGACACGCAAACAAGAACGTATGAGTCTTGTAAGAATATATTTTTACCTTACTACTGTAAATGAGCCTTGCATTCTAGCAGGATTTTTACCTTTTAAACTTAAATTAGCAGTACTTGTTCTCATATTCATTCTGATCTTCTGACTAGACTGAAGCCACCCATCTGTTGATCAAGGAAAGTTCAGTAACTGTGGTAGGGAAGATTTTACTCTGCAAAAAATTCAACAAAGGAGTGGATCCATGACTTTTTGTCTTTTTCTGCTCTGCTAGCTATAAAGAAGTTGTTCTTTGTTGCAGGCCCCATTTCTGATGATCCTTGAGAAACAAATCAGTCATTTTTCCTCATGCAAAACTCCACATAGCAGGAGCATTGCCAGAGTTGACTCATACTTGCAGTGCTGAAGGCTTTGTTTGTATCTGCTGATATAAACACCTGAGTGATCTGAGAGGATACCATTCACATTCAGTACAGGTCAGATGAAAGACTGTCACATGGACAGGAAATCATATTAAGGTCTAAAGAAATAAAGGTGGATGAGCATTCACTTTTAATTCATGTGAGAAATTGTTCATGTCCAAGCCTAGGTAATTTTTCATATAGGCCTTTTTTGGTGATTTATTTTCTATTTAAAATTTTTTTCAAAGCATGATGAATAAGGAAAAAAAACCAACTGTGCTTTAGAAAACACTAGTATAAACCTTCTCTCTGTACTAGTGTAATCAGTGAGGGAGTGTGAGGGTATGTCTACACCTCTTCCAAAGTGCAGAGTTTATTTTTTTTTTAAATTTGTAGTTGACATTTGGCTTTTTCTCTCAATCACTCATTTTCCTGAGAAAGTGTGAGGGCTCAAAACCCTTTGTCAGCTCCTCAATCGTTTTACACTCTCTAGAAAAAAAACATCCTGTAGAAATGCAAAATACTGTCTGCTGTATTAAAAAGAGAATCAGAGAAGTACACATATCTCTAAAAGGCAATAACAGCATTTTTAGTGAGTCTACAAAACAAATCCATAAGCCTCAGCCCTTGAATGACACGCTCATGCCATCCACACACACTGCCCTTTGAGGAGCAGAGAGTTACCAGTATGCAACTAGCCAGAGTAGAGAACGTTAAGTTGAAGATAGCAGAGCACAAACTCCATCAAGGCAGTGTCAGGAATTCTGAAACCATGAGAGCCCCCCTTTTTCAAGGAAGGCAGGAAATGGAGAGAGGAAGGTACAGCAGAGCTATGTGCATTGCTCGGGAGAGCTGAAATGTGAGGGGACAACAACAGAAGCCTGGTCAAGCAGTGAAGAGAGGAAAATGATTAATCAGCAGGCTTGCAGAAGGGTGAAACGAGTGCTCTAGGCAAAGCTGCAATTTGTTTTTATGATAAACCCTTTCCAGTAACGACAGAAGCGAGCGTGTGGAAGAGGGACTATTTCTGCCAGAAGTGCACCAGAAGTCAGCTCCCATTAACTGGTGAAATCAGTCTGTTTCTTGGTCAGAAGCTGCCCTCACCGGCAGCAGCACTCTATCAGTATGCTGTTAGCCTGCTCTAAATATGCTGCTCTGGGAGTCAGTGCCGTTTGCTTTTAATTGCTGCACTGACTTTACAGGAGTCCCTGGAGGAAAGGGAGTTTAGGGCTCCCTCAAAAGATTCGTGCCCGACGGCCTTTTGATAAACCTAGGGCTCACACAACTTTGAGCATTTCAACTGAAAGACAGCAATATGTGTTTTTCATCACTCTAGCCCCCCTCTTATTCTAGCTGAATAAACAAATCCTAATTTGTGGATAAACTTACCTTTCTGGTTGTGACTGGATCTCGACTGACAGCCCACTGGTGTCAATGCAGCCACGCTCCAAGCTCCAGCCAGGCTAGCTTGCTCACTGCCGTCATCTGAAGGTACCACATTTTTAGTGGGAGGACACAGCTCATAACCATTACTATTTAATTGTATACAATCTGTTGACACTGCTATTGAGGACACCAATTAGTTTCAATTGTGCGGGTGGTTTTAGCAAAGCAGACAGCCTAATGGGAAACGGACTGTGATCATCTACCTCATTTCACAGAGCTAAGGAGCAACAAAGCAATTTCAGCTGAGTTCAATTATTCTTGACTGGAACTTGCTTAAACTAGCAACCTCGGTGCAAAAAGGCTGTCAGGGACACTCAGCCTCTTCATTTCTGTTTTACATGCCTAGTTCTCTTCCTCTGAGGTATTTGACAGTAACTGACACTGTCATAGATTATGTTTGGCTACATCCAGTGGAGAGTTCAGATATTTAATTCTTGGTAACTGTAGGAAAAACTCTTCTTATCTGGACACTTTGTCCACTTAATGATATAATCATACTAGAAAAATAATCATATGAGCTCTCAGAGGATTTTAATTCAATCATAGATCTGTGTTTTGTTGTGTGGCTCTAATCCTGTGTGTGCAATTTAGAGTGTTTAGCACCATTTTCTATCTTCTGATTCTAAAAACTTGAAGGTGATAAGAGACAGAGAGAGTAAAAAGAGGATAGGAGGTAGACAAAATTAAGGCATGCGTGAAACTACACAGTTGTGCTCAATGATGGGTGGTCATTTCCCCAGAAAAAGAGAGTTTGTGAGATACTAGAGAAGTCAATGTCTTTTTGGTCTTAGGAGACAGACCTCCTTGCCACACACAGATACTTGTCTTACAGGTCAGGTAAGTGCCAGGCTATCTGATTTTCTCTTTCTGTAGCATTTTAAAACAAGGCTGCTGAGGCTGATTCTCATGCCCATTTAGCTTTTCTTTCTGTTTCTCTGCAGAGCTCTAGTCCTGGGTGTCCACACCACAGGCTTGCTAGTTTGATTCCATTTCTGCTCAAAATAGATCTGCTGGCAGAAAAATGTGATTGTGAACCTGAGAATAACTCCTTCTGCAGGGTGCACCTTGCAGACAGTGTATGCACCTCATTCTTCCTACTCAGAGACTTCTCCAGCAATAGTACTTCAGCAGGACATGAAAGGGAGCCCATGACAGACATAATGCGAAGGAACAGCCTTTAACAGACAAAAGATGAGCACTGCAAAAGCACAGCACCAAGAAGATCAGACAAGCTTCAGAGCTACCACATTCCAGTTCCATCTCTTCACACACGTGCAAGGGGCACAGAGCTAAGACTCATCAATAGCATTTCTGTACCAGGTAACCTCTCTCATCACAGAAAGTGGGGTGCATCTTTGCTGCAGACACTGAATCCTGAGTGACACTCAGTGATACTCTCCTGACAGTTCTGCAAATAGTGATTACCCTTCCACTTTGTGTGTCACAGCAGACTCCTTCATGATGGGAGGTATTCAGGAGGAAGATTAATTTCAAAGCCTGTATGAACAAAACTATGTAAGCTAGTGACTGAAACAGATTTTTTTTTAGCAAGTGAATAACAAAAATGCAATTTTTGGAGGTTTGTTTCCTTTTGTATTAATAGAAATGCTATTTTGAGAAGAAAAAAACAGTTATTTTTAATTATGTTTCTGGTTTATGGTCAAAAGTGAACAAGACATTGAGGAAAACAAGTGGACTATGTTCAAATTATTACTTTCATTATTAAAACCAGTCTTTTTGGGTCTGTGTCTAGGTTGGAGGGAATAATAAACATTTCAAATATCAAGAGCTGATTTACAAGGGCTGAGCAACAGTGGTAAGAATTTCAAAGTAGCTCATGTCCTGTTCAAACTATGATTAATCTATCTTTTGTTCTTAAAACTAAATGCTGTCAATTTTACTTTTAGGAAATGTTATTATAGAACCAGCAGTGTAGCCAAGACACTATTATTTTACAGATAAAATATCTCTTCATGTGGTAATCATAAAGTCAGGTTTGGGATAGAGAATGTGTGGTTAAGCTGTATTTATTTAATAAAGAATTTTAATAGGGCGTAAATACAAATCTCTGAAATATGCAATACCTTCCATTATGCACAGAAAAATGTAAATATCCTATCTGATTTATTAAAGATGTCAACAAAGCCCAAGTATAATCTGACAATTTAAAGGATTTACTTATGGCTAGCCTTCATTTCAGTCTCTCCTGAATCTCAAATCATAATTGAATTGAACTAACTTTTATCTGACATCATGAAGATCGAGCATGTTCTAAGAATGTTCACTCTGTCACTGAGAAAAATGGATATCCTGAGCTCTGAAGTCCACTGTGAAGAGAAATAGTCTTGAACTATGGCGTTTGATAAACGGTGTTTGTATCACCTCCCAGAAGAATATGGATTTGGAGATCAAATGGTGATTGCTGGTACAAACTTGCTTGGAGGGTTTTTTAAAAATGCAGTTATTACCCAAAGCTATGTGTGTTCAAGCTGTCTCAGAATGCAGAGTGAACACGGGGTATAATTTTCTTATGAAGATGAAAATAATTTGTTTATGTATTGCATGTCCCTAATTGTGTGAAACAATCAGGGGAGTATTAATTGCCTCCTTGATGAAGAGACCAGCAGCAGTTACGTCTACAGAACAGTGAAAAGTGCCCTCCTGATTCAGCACAGAATTCAGTCGAGCCTGTGAAAATTTGTATTAATTCAATACATCACTGTTATAAAACCTCCACTGCACGTTGTTAGCTCACGCAATAAAGCATAATTTAGCACTTTTAGTTCCAGAGTATGTTTGCATGTGAATTCCCACTCACATTATAATGTCTTCCCTTTGTTTTATGGCCACACTTAGCGTAAAACAAAACATTTTTTTTCTAGAGAAGCATAATTTAATATTAAAGCCATGTCTGAAACTGGGTAATTGTGAAAAATAGTCTTATTGATGTCTGAAGAGCTCTTGAGCAGTTCAGACTCCAAACTGAATGTTTTGGTGAATCTCTTCTTTCCCTGGAGAAGTTATCAAATGGAGAAGTTAATAGAGAGAGACTTGACTCTCAGCACTGGAGGCCATTGCACAACAGAAACACTTCTTACAGAGATCAGGAGAGGCTGAGAGGTCAGCGAGGCAAATTGAACACGGGGCTTGTGCTCATGCCTGTGCCTGTGCAAGCAGTGAGCTGCAAACCTGCCTGCTATGTTAATTGTGCCTTAGTGCTTTGATGCAGAGGGAATCAAGACCCTAAATTCTTCCTGTCTTGGCTTTTACAGCCTGTTGGGCATGGAGCTCCTGCTTCACATGCTGTCACAGACTAATAAGACAGAGTGGCGAAGGCAGAGATTTTCCAGCAGAGACCTTGAACTGGCCAGAGCTTTGAAGGGGAATTCACTTAGATGTTTCCCCTCTAGCGAGCTCCGAAACAAAAGCCCTTAAGCCACCGTTGCTTGGTTGTATTCAAATTACAAACAGCATGTCCTCAAAGTGACTGGCAATAAAAACATCTCACAAACATTTCTTCTGCCTGTCTTATAGTCAGTCTTACACTCGGCCAACTCAGAACCTGTCTGTGCTGCAGCAAACTCTGCGCTGCCTTTTTGGAGCTAAGGAAGTCTCGTACCACCATTTCCAATTGCTGAGGACTGACTGCTCCATCTGCTCTCCATCTGAACATATCTACTGCTCCTCAGAAAACATCTGCCTTTTTTCTAACAGATGCCATGTGACCTCCTCTTCTTTTGAAGAACATAACATGCTGCTGACAACAAGCAAATCAAACACACAGAAACATTTATCTGATGGGGTTTTAAATTATACACCTGCTCAATGCCTGCCAGCACTGTAGGAGGACCTGCCCTGCCCTCGTATGCTGTGGCGTGCTGAGCTCTGGGTGCACACCCAAACGATCCTCATTCCACCTTAAATCACCAGAGGGCTTCGTGGATAAGGAGAATGTTTTCATGTACCAAAACCAATCAAGGCTGTGAGCAGTTCTGCCTCCCATGGAGCCCAGGCTGGGTGATCCTGCTGTGGCAGGGGGATTGGACTGGATGATCTTTCAAGGTCCCTTCCAATCCCCAATGCTTCTATGATGCTGTGATTCTATGAAGTTCACACAAGTCCAACATTAATCTACACCATTAAAGTGACAGGTGAGAAAAGAATGATAAGGTATGGTTTGATGAGTTTGCTGTTTATGTTTTGCTTGTTTGTTATGGTTTGACAATTGGTCAGACCTCTCATGTTGGATTTTGGGCTTTTATGCAGAAAATCCACTTCATTTTCCAGCTGTGCTCTGCTCGTCTGACCAGGGGGCAGGCAGAAACCAGGCTATAAATCAGGGGGGACTTCCACCTTGTAGCCTCTCTGGCCAGGACAGGGCTATGAGGCAGATGCATGCAGGCATCTCCAGCTCCCCTCTTTGGTAGGGGCTGCACAGCCTGGCCACCATGGGTGCAGTGGGGCTGGGGCTTGCCTAGCTCCCCTTCCCCTGAGGACTGGGAGTGGAGCACACAAACATGGCTAAGCATAGCTACTGGTCCCACCACTGCATCCTCTCTGGGCACAATGCCAGCCCCCATTTGCTGTCATGTCACCACTGGCAGCTGCTGAAGCTGCTCTGCTGCTGCAGTTGCTGCTGTCGCCAGGGCCTCTGCTGTGGCTGCTCTTCTCCTGCCCATGGCAAGACCTCAAACATTCAGAGCAGCTCTTCCCTGAGATGAGCCTCAGGACTGTTGCCACTAGTAGCCACTGGCGCCACCCTACAGAGCCAATCAGTGGAAGCTGATTTCTTCTGAAGATGTCAAAATCTGATGAGCACAGCCTTTTCCTCCCCCAGAACTATAGCCATATGGGAGGAAAAGAAAGAGAGAGAAAGGGCACTGGAGAAGGTGCTTGAAGCTGTTGCCCCCATGTTTGTTTTGCTGCCAGGGGTGGTGCCCAGGTGACCAGCACCATGTTCCCTTTGTTCTCACCATGGGTGTGGCCCCATGCGGTGGGTGCCGTGGCAGTGTCCTTCCTGGACATGGGACTGACTAAGAAGCTGTGACTAATTTTGCCACTGAGGAACTGGGAAATACTTAAGCAAGCAGGAGAAAAGAAGCCTCTAAGTGGGTGTCTGGGAGTTCCTTCATCCTTTGCTGGACTGTTCATGCCAAGAGAAGCAGAAGGGAATTCAGAGTTCTTAAACCTTGGGCAAAAAGAGAGAGACTGGGGTTTTGAAGTGTGTGTTGTTGAATCAGAGATGCTGTTGTTGCCTGAGGATCATGCTCACCCCATTGTCTGCCTGCCATGCCACCCTGTGAGCAGTTTGCTGAAAGCAAAAAGAGAGAAGCAGAGATTTGTGGATGGTTTGAAAAGGGACTTTCATAGAATCATAGAATCATTATGGATTGGAAGGGACCTCGAAAGATCATCTAGTCCAATCCCCCTGCAACAGCAGGATCACCTAGACCAAGTCACACAGGAACACATCCAGGTGGGTCTTGAACATTTCCAGTGAAGGAGACTCCACAAGACTTTCCATGAATGGCATGACTCACAAGAGAGCCTCTGAGTCCCCAGGATGGAGACATGCTTGCATCCTTTTTTGGTTAAGGTGTGTGTCCTTTTCCCCATAGAAGTCTGAAGCCAAAGACCAATATGTTAGTTTTCTCCCATTTTCCTCAGAGTGTGTGTAATGGGATTGTAGTGCACTTTCTGTTTGCTTATTTTACTTACTTGAGTGTTTTTCCTTTATTCTTGATTGTAGATTCAATAAATTCTTTTCAGCAAAGTTGCTTCTTTGCCCGGTATATTCTCCTTGAAAGCTGGTTGGTGTGCTTAGACTGCAGGCACCAAACCAAGGACTAATCCAGGCCCCCCCCTTTTAAACCCAGGACATTGAATTTCTACATATTCTAAATAAGATTTAACCTGAATTTTTATCTTTTAGTGGGATGGCTGAAATCTTCTGTTTTACAGGTCTAACTCACGAGAAGATGTAGCTCACATGTCCCAAGATGAGAAACAACATAATTGAGTTTATATAGGGATGCATGACAGTGTAGAGAATGTAGTCAGTGCACTGGGACATATCTGAACTTAGTTTGTGGACTGAAGGCCAAACTCACACCTGAAAGGTGCCTACAGACACTTGGAGTTCTAGGTGTTTCTCTGAGGTAAAAATATAGCCGTAAAATATTAACAGCCTTCCTCAAAAAGCTGAGAATGATAAAAGTCTTTGACAATTTAAAGTAGGAAGTCAGTGTGAATTCTCTGTGGATGGTAACTGTGAGGGGAAAATAGAAATATGTTCTGGAATAATTTATAGGTTTGGAAGATTAATGGAGAGAAAGGTGCAGACATACAACAGAGATAAAAAGAGTATTATCCAGGACAGCCCACACACAGAGATCAATGTTAATTTGAAAACTTAAGTGTTTAAAGCAAAAGCAAAGAACAGCTGAAGTAGACATGATAACACCGAGGAAAAGAAATAAAAAGTTAAATAGAGATACCAGCAATTACAGAAAAGAACAAGAACAGAGAAATTAAAAAGAGAGAATGTATCTCTCAGTAAGTTTCTGAGGATCATTAAAAAGGTCTCAATGTGAAAAGACTGTTCCTTTGGATGAAATTATACTTAGTGGAAAGGAAATAAAATTGCTATTAGAAGCGTTAACTACGACACCCCGATGCAGTTGTGTGTAAGTGTGGAGAAGAGAAGGTTCACAATAAGGCAGAGGCAGAAAGTGTATGACCATCGGGGAGGAAAGCAAGGCTGTCTTCAACATGACAGCTCAGTTCTAGCCCTGCTGCTGTTTTCCAAATTGTATGCACTTTAGACTTTTTGCCACGTGTTCCAGAGGTCTTAGAAATTTTTAAAAGGGAAGAGAAGAAATTGGGAGAAGGAGGAGATTAGTACACGGCATGAGAAAGGGCAACACACTGACAGTTCCTCCTGCTCTTGGCTTGTGTCTTCCTGAACACCCCTCTGCAAAATCTGTGCTTCCTCTCCTCGTAATGAATCCTCAGGATGCTGCAGTTGTTAAAAATGCTCATGGTCTTTAGATCAGAAAGCAGGAATACATCAAGTAGAGACATAAGAAGGTGTTATTCCTATTTCTGTGGCATTAACATAACACTGAGAATACTGAAACACTTCAAAGGAAAGTTGAGCACTCGGACAGAACTGGGAGAAAGCTGTAAGAACAGTATCAGTGCCAGAAAGTCTGGTCTCATGAAGAGGTTAGAAAAACTTGATTTTATCTTTGCCAAGGTCAAGAAGTACTTCTACAAGGAACAGAACTCCGAGCAAAAGCCCCTTTGATCTATTAAAAAAACATAGCTAATCAGAGACAGGAAAAAGAGAGTATAAATAACACTACTAGGAATTTGGTTCCTGATGTTTTTAAATCCAGCCTGAAGTCTCTGAGAAAGCTACACTGCTCACTGGGAAGCTGTGAGCTTCATGACTGGATTGGTTTTGGTGGTATTTGTTATACAAGAATCATATTAGATAATCCTAACAATCCATCTAATTTTATAATGTACAGACCTTTTGTTTAAAATTTACTATTATTGCAAAGCTCTTTCCCTGTCACATTGCTTTAGATCTGACACCTTTCCTTCTTCCACATGGCAGATTATGAACTCTGCATACCTAGAGCTTCTTGTGTTAATTAAAGGACTTTCATCATCATCTATTGCTGCATTCTTAATTGTTTGGAGAAGCTCTGCCAACATCTTCAAGTTAGTAAAGCTCAAGTTAGTACAGCTGTTTGTGCTTTCAGAGCTTTGTAGTTTGGTCATGGTGGCACAGTAAGACCCATTTAACTCTTAGACCACCAGTTTGATAGTTATCAGCCCAGAAGATTTTGTGCTACCTGGAAATTAATCTGTGTCCACTCAGTGTCTTATTTTTTGCCATGCTGAAAGGGAAGAGAGTTTCCCACAAAGACTCTCTTTCCTGTGCACAGGCATACACATCTGTATACTTTATGAACTTTCCATCTCTACACATCTATATACATTAAATATTTTGGAAAAAACCCATAAAATTCTGTGGATTTGGGATCCAGTCATACAAAAGAGCTGCTGCTTGAATGGGGGGGAGGTAGAGAGAAATTCCTGTGCCTCACTGTGCTTCAATGTCAAGTCATTGGCAATCTGGAGGAGTTCAAGAGACTTTCTTGCACTCTGAAGGTATTTCTTTGTGCCATTGATTTTAGTATTTCCTCTATGGCCGTGAATCTTTGTATTCAGTGTGTTGAGCTCTACAGCCTTTGTAACTTGCATTCACTGATACAACATTTGCATTGAACAACAAGCATCTGTCCCTGAAGAATTTGTGTTATCCTACACATCCACAGCATCCTCACAGCCTTCCTTTAGCTCACTTATTCCATGTGTATGTGCTGGTCCTTACAGATGTAAGTCGTTGAACATCATAACAGCTTGAACAGGTAATGTTTAGGAATGACTTGTACACCAGCAATATTTCAATGAAATGTGTTGTTTGCATCGTTTTAGGGGAGAGGGATATCTCTAGCCCTTAAATCAGATGAGCTGTTAAGATATGCAGTGGACTCTCAGGCATGTCTGGAAGCAGTTTATGGTTTTTACATTTTAACCCTGCCTGACTGACAACCGTGACTAGAAATGTAGGTCACTTAGCTGCATATAGCTTATCTGTCAGACCTGTACTTATCTGATTTCAGGAACACTTCCCCACAGCTCCCACCTGAAACTTCAGCTCACTCAGGTGTTTTTGGTTATATTTGCTGATAAGAGCTTGAGAGTCTGTGCTGTTTTTACCAGTATCACTCACTCATCTGTGTACTGCATTTCTCACCAGTATAAAACCCCTCCCTTTTAATACACTATACTTCTCCTTCTGAATGGCCCTGATGTCAGGAATACTCCTCCTGCATCAGCATGTTTCTCCTGAGAAATCCTTTTCTCTTTTCCTGAGAGATGCTCACATGCTGCCCGTGAAGCAATTTCAGAAAGACCTTGGCCTCTTGGACACAGTGTTGGAGCTTGGGACGAAACCATGTTTAAAAGCTGCTAGCACATCTTTATTTCTGTGAGTACTGTTTTGTGATGCTTTGAGACAACTGGGGAAGCTGATGGTCATTGAAAATGCTAGTTTTCCTTGTGGCATTTGTTGAATCTTCAATCCAAAGCCTCAAACCTCTCACAAATTTGTATCTGTCCATTTGAACTGTCTCATGAGAAGCTGAGAGAAGCACAAAACCAGCCTCACCCAGCCCTTGTTCCCTGGATCAAATGGTCTTAGGTTTTTGAAGGCTGAGTGGATTAGGATACTCTGGTTGCTGTTTTTTAGTAGCTGGCAATCAAACTACGTGGGAAGCAGTTTTCCTGGGCAGAACGTCAGCGCAGCAATTGTTTGGACTAGAGGTAGCTTTGGGATTATGTCCATGCTATGCTTGATTAGGTATGAGGACTTGAATTGCAGTCTCCTGAATCTTAAGAGACTCTCAAAGTGCTCCATCTCCTCCATTTACTTGTATTTTTGTTGCGTTCTTCCAAAGCTGTTTACTTTCACAGGAACAGTGTTTGTTAGGGCAGAGTCATTTGAATTGGGACTAGGCACTTGTCCATGAAAAGGAAAACTTTTAGGCTTTACTTAGGCTTTTGAGGTGCCAGGATATTTGATGCCATGTCTCAGGCCAATAGAGTCCTTATCAGGCTCTGGGATTTCCTCTGGGGAAATCTGGCGAGCTGAAAGAAAACAAAGAAACTGATTTTAATTTAATAGCTAAGTCACTAAGCTGGGTTAGGATTTACTGTAGGGCATCAGCCACCAGCTTGCTATTCTGCAGAGCATTATCAGCCATTTTTCTTAGCTATTGGCACAAAGTCTCCAGGTAGAGACTGTACCTAAGCTCCAGCAAAGATTAACTGTATTGTCAGCACACAGCACAGTGGAGTCTGCAATATGAACTCAAGTCCATGACTTACAGAGTTGTATGCACAGCTGAGCTCAGCCTTGGACATATGCTACTGGATGGTCACAGAATCACAGAATGTTATGGATTGGTAGTGACCTCAAAAGATCATCTAAGTCTAACCCCACCCTGCTGGGGCATCCTTACTGTAATCTTTATGACATATTTTCATATGGATGAGGGGAAGGCTATGGGTGTGGTCTACCTAGAATTCAGCAAAGCCTTCAACACGTTCTTCCACAGCATCCTCCTGGAAAAGCTGGCAGCCCACAGCTGGGGTGGGTGCACCCTCCACTGAGTTAAAAGCTGGCTGGATGATCTGGCACAGAGAGTGGTTGTGAATGGTGCCCCATCCAGTTGGTGTTCAGTGTTCCCCAAGGATCAGTACTGGGAGCCAGTTCTATCCAACATTTCTGATGACCTGAATGAAGGGTCCACAATTCTGGATTCTGCCAGGCTGTATGTGGACATGTGTAACAATCCAAGCAGGAATTGAACAAATAAATCCAACCCACAGACTGCTCTGCAGAAGGGAGTGATGAGAGGATCCAGCAGTGTATCTTCTCTTTCTGAGTCTTGATCTGCCTTTCTGAAGCTTGTTCTCTCCTCTGCTCTCTGAGCCCAAGGACTTGAATACACTAGGGATTTGTGCACTGGCTCTACTGTGGTTCAGAGAAGGGAAAGAGAAAAGATTGAATATGGCTTTGAAGTTAGGATCTGCAGAGAGCTTGTAACAACGATGCATAGGATATGGTTGTAGATCATGGGCTGTATCACCTTCTTTTCTTCTGTGTCATATATATATATATATATATATCTAGCTCTGTGTGTGTGTGATACAAGGCTGCCTATGCAGAGAACTTGATAAATTATATATTTACAGTAATTGATCTAAAACTGTAGCACACGCTGCACCGCAAGTGTTAAAAGCTGTTACCGAGATCACAGCACAGTACAAATGCGAATCCTGAAGCATTCAGGCTTAGTGGTGTCTAATTCAGGCTCATATTCAGAGTAACACATCTTAGTGGTTGTATTTTAGAAGCCCTAACAAAGAATAGGATGACAAGAAAGAAAAGCAGTGAATAAGAAAAGTCAGCAATTTGGAAGGCAATTTGTAGATACTGGGGTGAGTCAGAAAGATGCATTTCTGCCCTACAAAACAGGCTTCATCCTTCAGGCAGAAAAGCAGCATCACTCTTTTTCTGCTCTTCACTTTTTCTTCTTCCTTTCCTATTTTACTGCAAGGCTACATCTACTATTAACCTTTTTGTGGGCTCGACTTCTGTTTTCCTACCCCTTCTGTGGAATTTCTTACAAACCAGTTGATAGTAGGTGAAAATAGTCACCTTATTCCTGGATGAAGCCATGCATCTCGTCACTGTCCACAACCATCAAGGGAAACAATACATTCACAGCTGAAAGCTGAAACAATTCCTGAAACTTTTCCTGCTGCCTTTCAGGCTTTTAAAATGTTTTCCTTTTCAGACCAGGCAAAAAACAGAGCACATGTACAGTGAAATAAATTACTTTTGATGTCCTGAGCTACTGTGTCCTCTAGCACAGTGGACAGCTATAAAATGCTATGTGTGGACTGTGAAGCATGAGTGTAATATGTCCTTCGTTTTCCTGATGGCCACCTGCAGTATTTAAATACTGTGAACAGACCCCACCCCAACTGGAGGTGTCAGAATGCATTAGCACAGTTTCAGCTGTTTGCACAAGTCCTCATTCCTGCAATGTATGTGCAATCCACTGTGCAGCATATGTGTTGTGTCCATCTTCAATTATAATCTGATTGTGGAAGTGCTTTGTTAGAGATGCTGTGTGACCAACATGATTTGTAGCTGGTGAGGGAACAAATCAAGCTGCAATCTTAGTAGTGGAGCTTCTTGCATAGTGCATCAAGCTCCTATGTTCACCAGAAATCCTGTATTTTCTAGCCACATAGGGTGTGCACCGTTGAGGACCACAGCAGCGTTTTCTCCATCCTGATTTGCAGCAGCTTAAGTGAGACTGTTTTTGAGGACTAGACAATGAAGCAACAGTTTAGTAACAGTCTGGGAATGCAATCTCTTTGAACAAATGTGCCTAAACTTGGGCAGTTTCTGTTACATAAATTGGCATTTCTGATATAATAAAAGAGAATAGTTTAACCCTATTTGTGATATCAAACCTGCATAAACCAGAATATTTGCTGAGTTCTTCAAGATGCTCCTTTGTTTTAAACATATAGGCATTTTATTGAAGTATGCACGACTTAATTAATAACATTATTAATATTCTGTTGTACAGAGAAGCAATGGAAAAGTGTCTGGTACTCATGTGTGTTTCATTATTTAAAATGTAAATAAGAAAGGCTGCAAGAAGCGAACCACATCAGTAGGAAAAAAAGGAACAAGTCTTTAGTTTGACAGCTGTGGTCTTATCCCAGGTTTCCTCACTACAGTATCACAGAATTGCTGAGGCTGTAAAAGACTTCTAAGGTCATCGGGTCCAGCCTATGAGCTAACATCACCACATCAGCTAGACCGTGGCACTAAGTGCATCTCCTCATAAGACTTTCCCTCTTGTCCTTCCACCAGCCTTGTGGCTCCTCTGAATCCACTCCAGCATCTCAACATCTTTCTTGAAGTGAGGGGTCCAGAACTGCCCCCAGAACTTCAGATGAGGCCTCTCATCCATATGAAAACTTTAAAGTTTCTAAATACTTCACTATTCTGTATCTGTTAACACCAATATATTTCCTTCTTCATTTTTTTAACCTTGATTCCTTTTTGGGAAAGGAATCTAGCTTAAAAGTTTCTGAGTAGCCTGTAAATTGATTTTATTTTCACAGTTATCAACATTTGTGCTTAATCTGTCTTCTGTGTGCTCTTGGATTGTGCTGACTGGGTAGGGAAAGGAAAAGGCAAGGGTAAGCGTATTTCATCTGTCACCACTGAGGCTTTGGGGAGTTCCTGCACATGGAACTGGCATGCATAAAGCATGGACATGAGGTTTGTTTTGGACCTGTACCCCTCAGAGGTTTTGTGCTGTCTGTGGATAGGTCCATGTCAAACTGAGCTGAGAAGGGTTTGAACTGGCTGGGATTTAGCAGCTCTCGTATCACAGCTGCAGACCTGCCCTGAATGTGAATAACAGGCTGGTAACTGGTATCAGCATTACAGAAGGTATTTCTCTACAGATCTTTGACTGAGCAGCCCTGCTCTCACACAAGTGCTTGTATTTTCTGAGTTACTCAGAAAGCAGTAAAAAGCAGCATAAGGACAGCTCTAAGTGACATAAATCACCTTTCAATACTGAAAGGTTTTGCATGTTAGATATCAGTGCTACACACGCACACACAGGAAACACAGATGCTTTCGTGGCTCCTGTCAGTGGTACTTGGCCCAGGGCAGGCAAGAACTAGGTAGGAGGCTGTGCATGTCCCATATTTGGGAGTTTGTTTTATACACGTGGTGGGTTCAAGATCACAATAAAACATAAAGGAAAAGAAAACAAAGCAGTTAAGTCTCAGTGAGATCTTGGATAGAATTTGCCAGACAATGGATAGCTTAGGGAAAATGGAGAAGGGTTTATTAACCCTGAAACTGTGTACAGAAAAAGAGAAAAGGTTAAGCAAGTCAGTGCACACAAACCAGAAACTGTGTCACAAATGCCATCACATAGTCTGAGAAAAAAATAATGGGAGATCACTATTGTATTGGTCCTTGGCTTTTACATTGGAGACCTGGGGAAAGAACATGTCAGTCAAGTAGAGACGGGTACCACCACCCTCTCTATTCTTCAGCATGTGTCACCACTCTTGCCTGCAGGCACTGGCACCCTCAGCTGTGCCCTCTGTGTTTTTTACACTCCAAATTAGAAGTGGCCACGTTATTCTTTTTAGCATTTCTTGGTGTTTAGTGCTCAGACTTGTTGGGAACTGGGGGAGTCGAGGAGAAGAACAAAGAAAACCAACCCTGTTAAATTTGAAGTGTGATCTAAGCAAGCACTTTCTGTGGCAATCAAGCAGTAGAAATACCAATTCAGAAAGTTAGGAAATCCAAATATAAAGTTGCATCTTCTGACACTTCCCCCAAAATATTTGTTAGCCTTGCATATTGAACTAGATATTACTGACACTTGTCATCTTCAACTTTAGCTGCCATGTTGCCTATAAGTTATGCTGCCCCTTGTCTAATTCATAGCCACAGCCATATAGTTGACTACTAATGAAAGGACAATACTGTATGGATTATTAAGCAAATGATGTATGGGGCTGCCTTCTTCAGTGCATGACAGCTGAAAGGTAGGTTAATACAGTATATGTCAATGTATGCTAATCACTTGAATTATGCCACTGCAGCAAAAAGATCTACATGATTCCACTGGAGTGCCTAAGGTCAGGGTTCTGAATGTGTACTCGGACAATTGCTTTTTAGGGCTGTCAGGTGTCAAGTGTGTAGCTCACATGCTCACAGAGCTCAGCAAAGGCTGAGATTGCCAAGCATTCCTGAAAATAAAGTCATCTGAGTTTTATACTGCTCTGCCTAACTTTTGGCTTTGGTTTGAAGACTTTGTCTAGAAGTATTTGAGGGAGTGAGGCTTTGTCAGCGTAACTGAGATTTATTGTGTAATCCGCTTCTTCCCAAGAAAGATCTTTAATGCTATTGATTGCAAGGTTGCCTACTTAGAATAGTGTAATGTGACAAATGATGGATACCACAGAGGGCAAAACTGTAGGCTAATTCAAGATATGAGCATGCATGGTGTGTACATCAGAGCAGCAGCTTCGTTTTTCAGGAGGGCAAGTTGGAAGGTCGCTCATGTCACTTAAAGGCTTTAAATATTTTTGTTTGTTCGACAGCCATTATGGGCTTGATCTTGTTATTCAAGGCAGTCATTAAACTCCCATTGACCTAAAGGAGTGAGGCCAAGCCTTTGAATACGTGAAACAGACACTATGAGGTGAAAAAGAACTGACAGATAAAATTGCAGAGTGAAAAAAGCATTATGGAGGCTATTACACATAAACAATAATAATCCTAACAATTTTCGGGGGACATCAGATGCTTTATATGCAGAATTATTTCTGTTGAACACTTTTATGTTAAACTTAGGACCTTCTAAATGTTCCAATAAATTTGTGTATCTTCATACTGTTGTTTTGTAGCGTTGCAGAGCAAATAAGCTGCTCTACATTTTATACGGTTTCATTTATGATGTTTGTATGGCTTTCTGTAAGTGCTCAAGAAGGCCTGAAAAGTGAATGCTGTGAGAAAGAAAGAAAGTTCTCTACCCTGTAGTTCTGCACAAAAACCAGTTTTAAGAGTTTGTCTCACTTGCCTGTGGTCCTTCTGGCCCATGACTTATCACAGTAATGATAAGGTTGGAAAAGACCTTAAAGATCATCCAGTCCAAACTAAATCCAAATAAACCAAGTAATCCTAACATCTAACATCTAGATCATGCCACTCAGCACCTCATCCAGCCTAACCTTGAACACCTCCAGGGACGGTGACTCAACCACCTCTGTGGGCAGCCCATTCCAAAACCGGATCACTCTTTCAGTGAAAAGTCTTTTCCTCATGTCAAGTCTAAACCCCCCCCCCCAATGGAACTTAAGACTGTGACCCCTTGTCTTGTCTCCAGTGGCCAGGGAGAAAAGACCAACCCCTGTCTGACTACAACCACCCTTTAGATAGTTATAGACAGCGATAAGGTGACCCCTGAGCCTCTTCTTTTCCAGGCTGAACAAACCCAGCTCCCTCAGCCTCTCCTCATAGGGTTTATCTTCCAGCCCCTTTACTATTCCAGTTGCCCTTCTCTGGACTCGTCCCAGCACCTGGACATCTTTCCTAAACTGAGGGGCCCAGAACTGAACACAATACTCCAGGTGCAGTCTAACCAGTGCCGAATACAGGGGAAGGAGAACCTCCCTTGACCTGCTGGCCACACCACTCTTGAGGATGCCATCGGCCCTTTTGGCCACCTGGGCACACTGCTGACTCATGTTAAGTTTGGTATCCACTGGTACCCCCAAGTCTCTCTCCACCTGAGAGCTCTCTAAGAACTCCATTCTCAGCCTATAGCTCTGCATCCTTTGCTTCCTGTAGACCGTCATGGTGAGGAGGAAGGAGAATCTCTTCCTGTTTTTTTTTCTGCAGCTCATTATCTATAAATAATTCAAAATTATTTTCCTCAGCTTGAAAACTAGAGGTTTTTTAGTTCTTTGGTAAGTACAATAAGCACAACTACAGACAGGGGATTTACTAAGATAGTACCTTGGTTAGACTATTTTGTGCTCTGGATCATGCAGGAGAATAGAATTTGTTCTGAAGAAAAGCAATTCTTTTCTTGTCTTTATGTGTCCTCTTGCCTATCTTGCTTTGATGAATAATTTTCCCAAAATTATTAGAGACAAATCCAACATGCAGCGTGGTGAAAACTGAGGACATATCCAGTTGTGAGGAAACGCAGAAGGAGGTGACTGTTGTTCAGATATGAATGAGCATCATATTAGTGTAATGTACTTCATATTATTACAGTCTTTATAGCATAGTTAGAAGGGAGTTACATTTGGTATAGGATATTGTACATAATGATGTAGAATGTCTAAGGTCAAACACCTGTAAAGTAATTCCTCTCTAGGTCTTGACAGAATCAGAGAAGAATTATGCCAACGATCTGTTTCTCAACGTTGTAATTGCATAATTAGATGAAATAGTGAATTCTAGGTATTTAAAATGTATTAACTGCGGGTTGTATTAAGTAATTTATGTTTATTTACTCAGTAAGAATCATCAGAGATTACCAAATAAGGACTTAATTAGATGATACAAACACACAATTTGAATTTGTTAAAATGAAATTGTTTGATAATGCTGGGAAGTAGATGTGCAGTCCGCCGTGAGAAGTTCATGTCTTTCTTTCTTGTAGCTTTCTCTGAAACCGAGGGGTTTATTCTGCATATGATTAGGAGGTGTAAAAACAAGACTGTGACTTTCCTGATGTATAAATGTGCTTTTGCTCTCCTGCTGATGCACACCTCAATCTAATCTTGGTGATTCTATGATTCTAATATATCTACCCAGACACTTCCCACCTGCAAGATATGCCTGAGGAGGATCCAAGTGCAGGGTTAGATCAAAGACCACTCCTTGTGGAGACCCAGTCTGTTATCCTAATAATTACCAGTCCCAGATGTATGGAAATGCCCAAGTTGTAGCAATGTTTTCCATGACTATATTTTGACCATAAGAGAAAGTAGAGAACACAAATATTTCTTCACAGAGTGAACCTGCAGGGTCATTTCAGTACTTCAGCATTACCTCTGATTTACTTAAGAAAACTTGCCCAAGAGTTTTGCAGGACACAGAGAGTCAGGAAAGTCTTGATCTGATGTAAATTAATGAAATAGTAGATCAGAATTAAAGCAAAGCTTATGTCCTCTGAAATAGCCTGAGTTTAAACACAGAGCAAGTTTCATAAAGGAATCCACTACTGTTTGAGTTCATTTACTGTTCTAATTCAAAGTGAGGTGAAAGGAGTCAATTATCTTATTTTTACAGGGCAGTAGATGAAATGCAGAAGCTCAGGAAATGTTTGCTTTGGTTTCATGCTCATTCAGGCTCAGACAAACAGAGACAGTCTCAGAGGAGACTGCAAACACACCTGTCATAAACCACAGATATACTCCTAAAACATCCTGCAAGCCAAACTGTCAGTTTTATAAATTGGTGTATGTTGTTTTGCAGAAGTAGTTTGAAAGTTTATTAATGATGTAGCATGATTTGAAAAAAAATTAAATGCAAAGGAAAGGAGATTTTGAAAGTAAAAAGCAGTAAAGTCTAAAAAACCCACTTTCATGTGGATAAGTAAGTTCAAGCTATTCAGATACGGTACTCTATCACAGAGTCACAGAACATTAGGAACTGGAAGGGATCTCGAGAGATCATCCAGTCCAATCCCACCACCACAGCAGGATCCCCTAGATCAAGTCACAGAGGAATGTGGCTTAGCACATTTATTTTCATCTTTGCAAGAATATTAACCTCTGCCTGAAAAGACTCGAGAAAATTTAGCAGAGTATATCGGACCTTATTCAATCCCTTAAGAAAGGATTTGCTTGACTCCTGTTTCTTGTGAAGTAAATATTAATTTATTAATTAATTATCCCATTGCTAGCGTGCTGCTTTCACATTTCCAAACATAGAACAAGAATAGAAACTCAGATTTGTTGCCTGAATGATACAAAGAGATGAGAGGATTACTTGTCCCCTTGTTCATCTGCCAGAAAGCACTTGGTGTATGTTTAGAATGCTTATTCATCAAACATGTTTGTCTGCAAATCTCAATATTGTTTTGTCTGTCTTTGCTTCCTTGTCATGGACATTCTACTGGAAGTGCAATGTTATCTGATTTTAACTTAGAACACTGTAGAGGATTCTTAACTGCAGTGAATTCTGATCTATTTAGACTTGTACCATCACATTAGGTAGAAAGATGCATTGTTTTTTAATTATACACTCCAATAAAGTAACCACAGTTGAATAAGTTGTGCCTACCTGAGATCAATTTTAGCAAGCACTGTCTGCTTTTGTTCTTTTGGAGTGCATGTCCATCATGTGAATTGCCTGTCACCCAGCAATTCTAGAACTGTTTGTTATAATAACACATTCGCTCTAATTTCAGAACCATTTCAAAATAGGTGTCTGGAGTGCTTCATTATGTAGAACATTAAAAGTAGTTGAGAGGCTTTATTTCTGTCCCAGGTACTTTCAGTTGGTTTTGACTTTGAGATCAGAATTCCTCTGGCAGCTCTAACAGGACTAGTAGAAAGACATTCACGTGTTTTTCGCTGTTTCCAGTGCAATATCATTTGTTCTTTTTGAAAAGATCTTAACATCTTTGAAAATTTAAGAATATCTGTCACTGGTGCTTCAATTTTTTATTTAACTAAGTGTCTACTTTTAGTCTTGCTGTCATCCTTATTCTTCCATCTTTAGTGTTTTCTTTGCTTGGAAACAAGACAGATAGCTAGCTACTTCTCCAACAGTCCTAATGGCCTCTGAGCTGCTGCCTGCAGACTGACACAAGTGAAAAAATGCTCAAAATGCTTGTGACACTTCAGAAACTGTGATGGATGACTTTCAAGGCTGCTGCTGTCGTTTTTCATTTGTTTCCTTTCTTATCTGAACTATGACATATTCCTTCTCATTAATTCTTTTTGACTTGTTTAGAAAAAAAAAAAAAGAGACTGTCCAAAAAGGCATGCAACAGACTTAAGGATTTAATTAATTCACTTGCTTAGAGGTATCGATGAGCGATGAGTTTGTAGCAGACCAGGGGTGGGTTTTTATAGCTCCAAACTGAAAGCCTAGTCTGAGTTTTGATCACTGATTTATGATCATCAAATCTAACTCCATACAAGGCTACAGCATATTGTGGCTGTGAAGCAGAATCTTTAGGAGAAACCCTAACAGAAATGAGAAAGTAAATCATCTGAGACAGCGAGAGTTCTGTAAAAGCAGTAGTTTCAAAACTTGTGTGTCTGGGTACACCCCTACACTTTCTAGGTTGTATTTGCACAACAGAGGATGGGGAAGGGCAGGGATGAATTTGGAGCTTCCATTTCATCCAGAAAGATGTTTGTCCCTCTTCAAAGGGCCATCATTGCTCAGAATCAGATGTTTAAATGACGGCGTGCTTTCTGATACTTACTCATTCTGCAGTGCCGCCGCGTGTAAGCTGACATTTGAAACGCCTTGACTCAGTGCTACTTGATGTGCTGTATTATGCAGCCTATCAGTTTTGAAATGGAGTGTATCCTGTCAGTTAAATCCTCCTTGATGTGTTCCAATAAACTTAGTCAACCTGGGATCAAGGTGGCTTATGGAACCTACATAATTTTAGTGCTTTTCTCGTGCTTTCTCTTGTATTTATCAGAACTTTCCTACTTGAAAGATTCCTACTGTACAGAGCCTTTCTCCCCATGCAAGCCTATGCATAGCTCCCTTTGTGTCCACGAGACTAAAGTATTTATAAAATAGCTTTAATTCTTATGGTTACTCAGTGCCTTAACTTATTTTGCTCTTCCTTCATGTCTTCCACTTCCCCTCACACTCGATGGCTTATTTTCAGCATTTTGCAGCCCAAATTGTTAAGTGTGTGTTACCTCATACAGTGCTATTCCATTACATAAAGCCCTATTGACTTTGCTCTTAGTGAGCAGTAGAAAATGGTTTTTTTCTTAACTGTTGTGTACAGCTCGACTTTTGCCAACTTGGATAACTTCTGACAGCAGCAGACATGGTCTTTCAGGGAGATCTGGTGATCAGTCCAGCCATTACAATGGCAAGTTCAAGTAACACTGGGTACAAAGGACTTCCCAGGAACCATCCATATCTTGTTGAGGTAATGACTGACAAGAGTTTTTACAAAACACCTCGTGCCTTGAAGCATGAAATCAAATTTCTCCGTGACGCAGGGGAATAAAGGATATCAAAGCCCACCTCTTAGGCATCTGCATCATATTCTGCTCTTAAATTCAGAAATGTCCTTTTCTACCTGTTCTTTAGTTGGATTTTTGTGCTTCAGGGAACATATTTTATTTTTAGTAATTGAAAGTTTGGCTAGCTAGTGACTTGTATAATTGAGATGATTCTGTATATATTTATATTTACAAGAGGCTCATAGCAATCTTTCTTCCTTTACTACATCTGTATTGTTCCCATTAGAGGCATACATCACTAGTCTTTCATCTGGCAAAATGACAGCTCCAAATCCTTCCGAGGTTTTCCTGAGTGAAAGGCTGTTATTCTTGTTAGTCTGTAGAGGGTTTCCATTCTTTTCTCAAATGCACAAGCAGTGCTTGCCTCTGTCATATTTCCTGCCTCTGCAATGAACTTTCTTCTTCCATTAGTCTGAGGGATAATTTCCTTAAAGGAACTGTGGCATAATGTACAATATAAGGATTCATGCCTTCAGCTTTCATCTAATTAAGCCAATTCTTTTGTTTCTCCTCTGAAGTCACTTTCCTACCACTGAAAATATTTCCCTTCATGCCATCAAGTATCTCTCACAGTGTTTTTATGTTTGTTTTATAGTTCAGATTAATTTATGCTAGTCGTGACCTCTTCAGAATCTGCTTCATTCATATCAAGTAATTTTAATTGTTGCACTCCATAATCCACGGTGACATTTGCCAGCTAACACATTTACCTGCTAAGAAAACAAATGCTAAGGGACCACAGGTAAGTCAAATGCATCTATTTAAAATAATCTCAAGACTAACAGGTCTCTTACTCTTTCCTGATGGACAATCTTTGCTTCTTCTTTTCTCACAAGAATGTCTTCTAGTGAATTTCATAGTAACAAGTTCAAAACTGGTTCTCAATAGAGAAGTCCTCTTTGAAGCTAGAAGCATAGTTGTTTATTTAGAAAACTTAAGCTTGTAATTTGTCTTGAGTACCTTTCGAATGGGGATCAAAGCACACATGCACATAAGTATGTTTCTTGCAGCTCATCTGGAAGTAAACATTGATTTCTGTATCACTGGTTTGTTTACAAATGCTTTTGAAATCTACAGTGAGAATTCACTGTCTAGATGAATTTATACTCCAAATTCATATTTTTTGTAGTAAAAAGCCCCAAACTGGACCATGTTATACCTGAAACTGCAGAGGAGAGGCACAAGAATCTAGTCTCATTTCTATGACTATTCTCCTGACTGAACAAAACATTTTCTCATTGAAAGTAGACATCTGAGAACACTGAACTGAATTAGTAAAGATATATTTACCTTAATGACACCGATAAGACCAGTGAGTTTAACTTTACTGAACTGTTGGAATAACCCTTTGTAGCCCAAGGAAGTATCACTGGCCTTTCAGAGCAAGCTTCAAGCATCTTTTGACTGAAAAACACTGATGCTTCTTCCTATGTCTTATGAAAGTTCATTCTATCCCATTTCATTCAAACTAGCTATAACCATGGACTTTTAATGAAAATTGGTTTTATTTATAGGCTTATTGGTACTTTGGAGAAGAAATGAATAAAAATGATAATGTGCATCCATTGACAATAATAAAGTATTTACTGGCTTTATTGGGATCACCATAGTTGTCCTAGGTTTTGTGTTTCCCTTTTCACACTTTACAACACCCTTAGTTGCTAAAGCAGTGATTGTCTGTCTTGTCTGTTGTGAAGATCTTTTCTGCTCTTGAGAAATGGTCACATTTGCATTCACTCCTAGATACTTCTTTTGACTTTACAGTCTTCAAGACTTCCATCATTTACATACCCTAAAGTAAAATCTTTGTCTTGTCTTTGTAGCCTCGCTTTCACTTTCTACCCTTGTGGTTTGATTCATGTGTCTGATTCCAGAGCAGCAGTGGCGTTTTACCGATAGCTCTCGGAACGGTCCTCATGCGTGGGGAAATAAGAAATAAATTGCTGCAGCTCATGGGTTTTTGAGAATCTCAGACTTTGCTGGGATTACGTGCACAGAGGAAACGCAGTAACCTTGTACGTGGACTCTATTCCATGACATGTGAGTTTAATAAGACAAAAATTTAGCTTTACTTACAAACATTATTGCATCTCTGTATGGCTGAGGGATCAGAGAATCAGACTCACATAATTACAACAGAGTTTTTGAAACCTTGCTGGTATTGCGAAAGAGATAATCAGATTGGTTAGTTTATTTTCTGCATTTATGCTGAACAATAGTTATTACTGGTGCTAGATAATGCTACAAATACGTACTTGTAACACTAGAAAATACTAGTATTAATTAAATTTGAATGTAATGTCTACTGCAGTTATAAACTCACTGAATGAACTCGTTTGGCTTCCACCTGAAGATACTCAATTTTCACAAAACTCCACTGTTATTAATGATGACTGGTAAAAACTCACAAATGAAAAAAAATCACCCTTAAAAAAAAGTTAACAAACGTAACAGAAGAGGCAAGAGGCTTTGTTCTCCTTGAAAAGACACCATGTTCTGATAGTTTTTGCTGTGATTATTTGTGGGGCATAACCAAGTGCAGTCTTTAAAAAAATGTCAGTTTTACATTTATGCATATATAAAATATTAGTAAGAACTAGAAGTATGAGAAAGGAAGGAGATGTAACACCCAATTTTAAACACTAGAAGTTAGCTATCAAGTGTGACCTGGTCACTCTAGGCTTACTTTTTAGGGCAATTAATTGGACTTATCCTTGAGGCTTATGATGAGATGACCTTTATGAAGTGCTTACTCCTTGCCAGTGAGCAAAGTTTGACTGAACACCATTTAGTTAAGGCAAATGATTCTTAGTATCTTAGCACTAGACAGTACCAATGACTCCAGTCTTCAAATCTAGTCTTTCAACAGAAAAATATGAGCTAGAAAAGAAATGTGATTTAAAAGATGAAAAAGTACATTTTCTAAATAACTTAATATGAATGCTGGAAAAAAGTTCTCCCCGTGGCTCCTGAATCATTGCAAAAAAAGTTTGATTCCTCCCTTATTGGCAATTCAGCAATTTAAATGCTTCCAAACATATTTGTGGCTCCCTGGGATAGAACCTTTCCTGCTGTACTAGACTGAGCGCATACTGAGACGCTCTAAGAGACTGAGGGTCTCTGCTACTTGCTAGAATCTTCCACTCTCTGCATGATCGGTAGACATCTCCATCTTTCCATTTCCAACCTTCTACTCTCCAGTGGCACTATTTTAACTGTTCATCTGATGCAGATAACAATAAATGAGGTTCTGCAGTCATATCAGAAATGGAAGAAAGACCTTTACAGGCTGGAACTACTGCTTTTTGGCTCCTTTACCTTGTTGGGATATATGTGGGAAAGAAACACGATGTACTTCAGAGTTTTGGTGATTTCATAACTAATCACTTTGCGTGAGCAGTACTTTCAACGTCTCATGTGTTCTGTTCACAAGACTTTTTTTCCTCCTGCACATACCTAGGACTGCCCTGGCGTAGGTAGGTTGGGCCTGATGTCTGCTTCCATTCCCAGGGGTTAGGCTGCATTATTTCAGGAGGAGATCAACTGTATCCCAAAGTACCTAACAGATCACAGTGGTCCGAAAAGCGAGCTTTTCTCCCCCAGCTCTTGGGTTGGTGCCCAGCTGATTTGAGCAATTGTTAGATGTGGACCATAGCACTATTTCCTTTCTTCTTCCCTGTTTGAAAAGAAAAACAGTGAGCTGACTCAGCTCTTTGACAAACCAGATGCAGGTGACAGTGATTAAAATCACATTCTTTGCTGCATCAATTTTCTTTATACTTTTCCATGGTACAACCCTCTGAAGCACTTGACAGAATCTTCAATGTTCAATTTTGGGCCTAGATTCCCCAAATTCTTGTCCAGCTCAGTATATTTCAATGTATCTAGTTCATTTCAATGAATTTCTTGTTCATTTCAATGTCTGCTCAGGGTCTTGCATTAGCCATATAAAGCCTCCGTCTGCTTTGGCTCGTTCTTGGGGCATTTGCAGTGGAATGGATGCAATAGATGATTCAGCTTATTTCTTGACCGTGTCCTTGATGTATTAGTTTTGTTTTAAATGAATGCACAAAGTTTTAACTGCTTCTTTTGGGACACCATTTAAAAGTCAGATGTGTTTAATGATTAGGAGGACAGATAAGGTTTTCTTTTCCGTGTTTTATGGGAACTAATTGTGTAGTAACTATGATGTTACGGATAATGTCAATTTGCATGGGGGTGTGAATGTCCTCTGACAATCTTGCTTTATCTTGTTTATTCTTTGAAATTGCAGGGAGTATAGAGCAGTAAATTCAGTCCTCAAAATTTCACATTCATGTACAAACAAAAGGCATTGTCTTCATGGTCTTTCTTGCAAACAAGTGCACAGGTTTGTTGTTCATCACACAAAACATAATCTGTTTTAAAACATGAATAACCTTTGCATACAGAAAGACTAAAAGCCCCTGTTTTTAGTCTTTCTGTAACTGTAGAAGCCTCACAGCAGCACAGGAAATAGTAATTGAATGAAATTGAGCTGTTTTAATCTTGCCTTAATATTTTTTTTCCCTTGTGAAAGGCTGACTTCTTTTGATTATATGCTCAAAAAAATCTTTCAGCATAACCCAATGGACAGTACAGACCAACTCTGATGTCCATCTTGCAAGTGTTAAGTTCATGGCTACAGTGAAAATAGCAGTTACGTATAAATTACTATTGCATCTGGCAATTGTAAGCTCACAGAAACCTTCACACACAATCATCAGTGTACCTACTCCAGATAAAATATTGTTTTTAAGTTTTCCAGGTGGCCTGGTGTCTTCTTCAAACACAGAGGCTGATTTTCGTAGACAGAATGAGACATTTTGCTGTGAAATACATTCAGATTTTTATGTGGCAATGGCACATTTAACCTGGAGCAAATATGTGAAAATGTCATCCAGGACCCAATTTGACAATTACTTTCCAAGCAGAACAAAATGCACTTTTTGCATGTGAACTTTCTGAAAGGCATAGATCACGGTTCCTCGCAGTCTTACAATGAGAGCTAAATAAACAACTATGTGAGGTGAAAAAACCCCACTTCAAAAGCACAGTAAAATTATTATATCCTAAGTGGAACATACTTTTTACACTTTTTGTTTGCTAATAATTTTCCTATAGTGAAAATAGGGATTGGTAAGAAAATATTGCAATAATTTCTGTGAATTAAGAAAAATTATGGACATACTAATTTACTGTTTATACGGCTCCCAACTGATCACTTGCTGAGAAATACGCCTGGAGTTCTACATGTCTGTTTCTCTTCCATTTTTTCCATTGAAGAAACTGGAACTTGCACAAAAGTATGTTACCTCTATGAAAGTTTATGCAGTTATTTCTCTCTAAGGTGACTAATTAGAACTATAGTTTTATCTCACATGAATTCATTCATCTTCTAGATGTGTGTGTCTTTCTTCTGGCTCCAGGGAGAGATTAAGGTGACTGTGCAGCCTCAGTTGTTTTTTTATTATTATAGAACATTTCTATTAGTGGTAACCAGGAAGTTTTTATCTAATTTCCATAATGTACTCTTGAAATATTATCCTCTGTCATGTTAGAACATTCCTTCCAAAGTTTGGAGTCCCAGAGTCAGATGGGAGATGAGTCACAATCTCCCTATATGAGTCAGAAAGTACCTGTATTGATGACCAGAGGTGATGCACAGTTAATCTTTTCTACTATTTGTCTTTGTTTGACTGAAGGCACTAACACTATTAAGAACTGAATACTCAAGGCAAGTTTATAAAAAACTAGGCATTATTCTGGCTATCTAAAAGTCCTGTCTATATGTTTGTAGTTTCCCAAATTCTACTGCTGAGACTGTTTAATGGAAGAGTAGATTTTCTCTTAATTCCTAGAGATGGAGTGAATCATAAAACTGCAGATTTGTTCATGTTGGAAAAGACCTTTTGGATCGTAGAGTCCAACCATGAACCTAACTGTATCAAGCCCACTGTCAAACCCTGTTCCTAAGCTCCAAATCTACAACACTGTTAGGGATGCTCAGAAATCATGATGCAACCACATCCCTGGGCAGCCTGTCGCAATAAAGAATCTTTTCACAGAATCATAGAATGTCAGAGGTTGGAAGGGACCTTGAAAGATCATCTAAGTCCAACCCCTCCTGTTGGAGCAGGGTAAGCCTACAGTAGTGGCTCAAGATGTCCCACATGGGGCTCAGACTCATGACTCCAGGAATTGAGTCCCATGTTCTACCAACTGAGCCAACCTCCTAATGTCTAACATCCTAATGTCCCTGGTGCAACTTGAAACTGTGTTCTCTTGTAATTAAGAAGCCATTAATAGTGAATAACAACTTTATTAAGCCTACTAACTTAAGGAGCTCTTTATATTAATTGTCTACTCCACATAAATTTCAGTACCTCAATCCAGTAAGCCTAAAGAACTCCAGCTGCATTGTAAGGAAATGGAAATATCCACTTCAACAAAATATGTCAGTGAAGAAAAACTTCTTGTAAAGTCACATGTGAGTCGTAAGGATGTACAACAGCTGAAAACTACGTAGGTATCTTGGGAGAAAGCAGTGGACCCCACTGCAGCTGCAGCAGTGCAGTTCCATCTTGTTCTTTCCTCCCAGCAGTGCTGACTGGCTGCTGCTGACCTGAAATAATGAAATCTCACTCTTGGATGTTTGTGTAAGGGCCCTGAATGAGAAACCTCTAAGATATTTGCCCGCCAGAGAGATCTATTTCCCCTGGGTATGTGGGCAATTATGGCCTTACAACCCTGCCTTGCTGCTTGCCTGGGAGTGGTGAGGACCTGACCTGCTGGCTGCCTGTCTAAGGTGATTAAGAGAGATTGTCTCTTCAGAATTGCAATAACATGTTACTGAGGCTGTGAGGTTACAAGGCTATAACTCTGAGATGAAGGGAAGATGTTCAAAGCAAGGTATATTAAAATTTGTTTTCAAATGTTGAACATCGACCTCATAAGTGATTTGATATTTCCTGTGCTTTGAAAGTAAGCAGACACATATTACCTCTGTACCACAAGTGTGAATTCTTTCTTGATTCAGAAAAGTATCTGTTTCTATATTCTAATGTAGTAGATGGGTCGTAGCAGGCTTTGAAGCAAATGTCCTGACATCTGAATTAACTGAAGCTATGAAGGTAACCGCAGGAACATGACAGCAATTGATTTTAGATACCTCTGTTTTTGATGCTATCCATGACATCTCACATCTGCAGTTTCCCATTTTGAATTTCAGAGAAGTTGAATCTCAGAAAGAGTTTTACTCAAACTTTGTGCTTCTAGATGAACAGTGTGAATTCTTTCCCCTGAAGTTTAAGGCAATAAAATTTTGTTCTAATGTATTTCTGCTTCACAGTGTATTCCATTAAGGCATTCTCAGAAACATAAACCAGAATATCTCTGACTGTACTGTGCACATATTCTGTAATAAGATCTGGGCATGTCTCTGTGGAGATATCTTGTTTGAGAGGTTTTTATATCGGTATGCTCTCACTTTTTTCTGAGCAACCCTGTGCAAAACCCTTTGAATACTGATAAACAGGAACGCTGAATCTTGGCAGTTGTCTCACACTTCTGCATATTTTTTATTGACTAGGGTGCTGGTTCAATAATGTCAGTCTATGAAAGGTGTAAAAGAAGTCAATTGCTACCAGAAATCTTTGATACTTTGCACTTTTTAGCATCACATGCTGTGATAATACTGTTATTTGGAACTCTGAGTTCATTAATTCATGTTTTCGCTGTCAGAACATGAAATGTAACTTTGTTGGAAAGGTGGAGCCTGGTACTTCAAATTATTAGTAGACTTGGTGGAAATTAATTCTTATTGCTGTTCTCGCCGATGCTGATCCTTGAGCATATTTAAAATTTCTTTAGTGTACACACAAAAATGAAACACGGTAATTAAAAGGCTATTGTAGCTACAACAACCCTTTCATATGTTCTTCTCTAAAGTGATGTTTTATAATCATAATATGCTAAAAATTGGGTGTTGAAAGCACATTCAAAACCATTTTCAAAATGCTTTCACTTTTCACCTGTAATTGAGTCATAAATATTAGCAACCAGCTATGAAACTAATTTGGCTTATTGTGTTACTCATCCTCACATCTTAATTATTGATTAACATCCTTACCGACAGTAAAAGGTTCCCTTTGAAATGTAATTACTGCACTGTAACATTATTCTATGGCTGTCTCCAAAATTATCTCTTCCATAAAATATCTTTATAATCAAAATAATAGGTTTAAATTTGCAGTTGGACAAGCAGGCAAGTGTGTGAAACTTAATACATTCTTATCCATCATCTGCATCAGACAAGGATCATCTGCAACAGACAAGGGAATTAAAACATCATGATCTGGTTTATTACTCCAAAAAATGAACTCAGTTGCCAAATGAATGTTTCCTGGTTTTTACCACTTGCTTACTTTCCTCCGTAACCTGTATATTCTCTGCACCATTCATATCTCTCTGGTTAAAACCCAGTTTGTCTGGGAAACACAAAAATAATGATTTTCTTTGTGCCAGCAAAGCTCTACCAGTGCATTATGGTATGATGAAGGCATAGTTGTTATACATGGTATGTTTTTCATATTGACTGCTTTTATAGTAGATCATCAATGCAGCAGTTTGGCTAGAGATCTACTTTTAGTCTTGAAGAAGATTGTCTCCTGTGTGTTGAATTTGAAGTGACATAATGCAAAGTCTTCATGTTTTTAGCAAACTTGAGTCACTACTGCTTGGTAGTCAAATTGCTCTGCCCTGAAAATGATTTTTGGGTGACTGGTGTTTAATATCTCTCCCCCTGCAATGGTTTTTCAGGAACATCAGAACACTGGTCACAGCAGGCTGTTCAGTTTCTTCTCTATCAGCTGGGTAAGTATTTTGTTATTATTATTTTCTCCCTATAAAACACATTCCCACCACTTTCTTACTTATATTACTCTTCAGGACTCTTTTCTTTAGAAAATAAATTGATAATTACTGATAGAACTGGTATGGTGATGAGAAATATGTAGAACATGGCCATCACCATTCTGAATGCTCATATCTCCCACAGAGGATCACAGTGTCACAGTATTACCAAGGTCAGAAGAGACCTCATAGATCATCAAGTCCAACCTGTTACCACAGAGCTCAAGGCTAGACCATGTAACTTCATCAGGTGTCCAGTCAGTTAGTTTTTATGTAGTTCTCTTGATTTCAGATTTTACTGATTAAGATTTCTGTACATAGTAGTTTCTACCACAACGTGTTTCTTTTCCTTGAGTCCCTAGATCTGGATGTGTTCCTGTGTGACTTGGTCTGGGTGATCCTGCTGTGGCAGGGGGATTGGACTGGATGATCTTTCGAGGTTGCTTCCAATCCTTAATGATTCTATGATTCTATGAAGAGTCTGTGGTTTATCTTGTGGAGGCATTACTAAAAAGGTAATATTTAATTATTTTATTTTCCTTCAGCAGTAAGCCAGTGGTGCAGCTGCTGTATCCTTAGGGCTGCCTCAGCTTAAAATCATGAAGCACATGAAGAACAAAGAATACTTTGCTTTAACATTCTTCTTTGCAATTTCTTCTAGCAGTGGTATTATGTAAAGATCCATGCAGTGGAAAGATTAGAGTTTATATTGGCCCTTGGAGGTAGATGTATAGAATCAAACAGGAGGAGCTGCTGAAGATAGCAAACAATTTCTATGCATGGAAAAGCAAAGTGCATGAAGTAGTGTTATTGAAGGGCTTTGCTTTGGGTAGCCATGATCTCAAATCACACATTGTTACAGGTCCTGACTTCCATCCAGTAAGCATTGCTACCTGGAGGAATAGCTGAGTAAAGAAATCAGAATTTGCTCCAGGTCTCCAGCAATATGCAAGCCTCCACGATAAGCAGTTACTAAGGAATACTTAGATGCAATTTCCTTGTGTGATTTAAAGGCTGTGCAATGTTTATAGTGTGGCATATGCAGCCCATACATTGATCATCTGCCCGGGGTGCCAGCTTAGCAACTGTGTTTTGATGCTTTGGCAAGCAGAAATGCTTCGTCCAGCTATGAGAACAAACAAAATGTCAGAGTCAAGTGAACCACACCTCCAACACTGCCTTAATCCCTTCCTTCAGGTAACATGGAAAAACAGTTTAGATTCCATGGAGTTGTTGAAATAAATTTGTAAAATTACAGAATGTTTTATCTTTCTGATTTTCTGAGTTTTAGTGCATTTCTTAAGAATAAAATGTTCCTTTAATACTTTAAATAGATATTAGTTTTATTTATCAGAACTGAAATTTATGGCAACGTTTTAATGGTTATATGTCTGTACTGAAATTAATTGCAAAAAATTTAGCAGAACAAAGTTTTTTCCAATATCACTTTTAGGTCCTACAAGAGAAAAGCGCCTTTTCTATAAGCATGCACTTTGCTTCTCTTCAGGGTGGTCTGTTTTGAAACTTTTTAATGTAGAATTTATAATTTAAATTCTATTATTAAAAAATGTTGCCATGATAAACATTAAAGAAATCAATAGCTATTCAGTTATGTAATTAATAACATTAGGTGTTACCTAAGAGTACACTTATTTGTGCTGCAAATTCAAAGTACACACATAATTGATCATATACTTATTGAATTGCTCATTCTCAGCCATTTTACACATCTACTGCTGATAAGAAACTTCAGAAGGAAGACTACTGTGTTCTAGGACATCATTCTGAAGCCACAAGATTTGCAGCTGCACACTCGCTGAGAGAGAAGGCTTCTGCTCTGTATTGCATGTAATCAAACATCCAGCTGTTGAAAATATTACAAAAGCATGAAGTGTAATTGAAAAGTTTTAAGCAGGATTTCTGCTCTCTCTCACAGCAGCTGGTACAAGAGTCAAAGCCTAGTAAACAAAAAGTGCCATTGCTTTTTCCTGAAATGAGTTAACAAGAAATTGATATATACATACTCCTAAGAAAAAGCAAAGCCAGTGCAGCGGTGAAGTAAATATAAGTGGAGAAATTATCAGAACTATTGACTGTGAATAAACCACCAGAAGCACAGGCAGACAATGGAAGAAGTAATTTCCCATGACATTACCTGCCAAGAAATAGGTTACCAATACCAACCCTTCCAGAGGATAATGGGGCATTTACTGGGATGCACAGTGAGTAATGGCAATTGACACACAGCTCCAAATTGTCTCCATTTAAAAAACCTCTTCATACTTTTGCAAGAGGCAACAACAGCATGGATTTACACCTCTGCCAGAGAGAGCAAGCCCTGAGAAGAGAACGAACTCTCAGCTGCGTTTGCAACAAGTAGAGGCCCCCTGATGATGTGGTCATTGTCACTGTGTGCTTGCCATGTGGCTGGCCATGCAGCCACCACCAGTTTTAGCCATTGATCAGCAGGAAGAGAAACTGCTTGTCATTTCTGCCACTGTCGAGGAGAGAAGACGTCTCGGGAGAGGCACCTGAGAATTCCTTTGTGCTTAGTGAACTGTCTATTCTGAAAGAAGCAGAAACACATGCAAATCCTTAAACCTTTGGCAGGAAAGAGCCTGGGTTCTTTTTAAAAGGCATGTTTCCTGCGTCAAGGAATGCAGTTTAGGCTCTGAGGAATCAGGCATGTCCAATCAGCATTTTGCTGGACAAACTGCACTGAAGAATTGAAGTGTTCGCCCGTCTGGAATGGCTGAGAGTTCAACCTCTGCAGATCATGGCACGTGACTCATAAGACACCTGACAAGTGTCTCAGAATGGAAGAAGAGAGGGTGGTTGCACCCCTCTCTGCTTCACTGACGTGCTTTCCCCAGGTCTCTAATGATGTCTGGTTAGTTAACTTTCATGCTCAAATTTAATTTCATTTTGTAGACCTTACATTTTCCTGGTAAGCAACTTCTGAGAGAATATCATTTTAAATGAAAGAGGTTTGCTTCTTTTTCTGAAAAGAAAATTCCTAAAATAAGTGACACAGATATAAAAATGACAGATATAAAAATGGAACAAGGCCACAGAAGCCTTAATATGTAACTGGCACCGTGTGGAATGGTGGCTGTAAAAAAAGCAATACATTCTCTATTACCCAGGTATCCAGTTCTTCTATGAAAAGCCCAACACTGTACATCCAGAAACATTATTCCATTTGCTCTGTTTTGTAGGAAATTTACCATAAAATCTCCAGTATATCTGAAGGTCAGCAGAGCAGATCACAATCCAGGAGGCGTGGTAAATTCACTACATGGGTGACAGTGCTGTTGATTAATGAGCATGTTCGGCTTGACCTGATCTTTACAAACAAGGAAGAACTGGTTGGAGATGTTGGCTGTTGCATTAACCATGAGTTGGTGGAGTTTAGGATCCTTAGAGGAGAGATCAATATAAAGAGCAGGATTCCAATTTTAAAAGAGTGAACTTTAACCTGTTCAGGCACCTGCGTGAGAATCCCATGGGAAATCATTCTGGAGAAAGGAGGAATCTATGAGAGCTGGTGGTTCCAAGTATCACCTCCTCCAACCCCACGACTTGTGTATCCCAATGAGCAAAAAATCAAGACATGGTGACAGAAGATGAGCAAGGAGCTTCTGATTAAAATAAGGCTTGAAAAGCCTGAAACAAAAGTGGAAGAACAGTCAGGTAACCCAGGAGGAATACAAAATCCCAGTATCACTGAACAACTGACATTGGAAGGCATCTCTGGACCTCAGTGAGGCCAACTATCCTACTCAATATTGAGCCACCTATAGAAAGCTGCATGTGAACATGTCCAGTTGGGTTTTGAAAATCCCAAAGGACAGACAGACTCTATAACCTCTCTGGGCAGACAGTTCCAGTGTTAGTCACTCTACATCAATCATGACAGTCAGACACCTGTTCTCTGTGGTCAGTTATTTTAAAATGCTGCATTTAATAATTTGATAATAATAAAAACCAGTATACTTTTCTTGATATTCAAGACTAGGATCCAATCCCTATCATATGGGTAGTATTTTTCTGCACCTACTGTTTCAAGCAGTGCGTAACTTCTGTGTTGAACAGTAGGTTTCTTTGAAGACCTCTAGACGGAGTTCCTGTCTGTCATGTTTTAGATGCTTAAATTGGGCCAACTGATGCCTTCTCAGAGTGAGTCAGTCATTATCGTAGTAAAAATACTATCTACATAAATAAAATTGATGTGGAAGAATGCAGAGAGGAAGAATGCAGGTACAACAGATTTACTGATGGAAACCAGTGCTGATAGGAAGTTTGGTTCAAATGGAGAGGTGCGTTGCAACAGATAACTTATACTCAATAGCATCACTCAGTACAGACAGGACATAGAGAACACCTTTGCTCTGGACTGCCAGTGAAACAAGTTTAGACTACACGAGTGCTCTTGGTATGTGTTCATAAAGTGCATGTGAAAACAGAAATTTGGGGCTGATGAGGAGAAAGGGGAAAAAATTCTTCTTCAAAAGAATTTTCAGGTTATTTAAAGAAGTCTTATAGTGGAACTGTAGCTGGACATTTTTGTTAATTAGGCTACATAACAGATGAAAACTGCATCCCCTGAGTGCAATGTCTTTTTAAAACGGATTCTTTTAAAAGGGATAAGAACAGCAAAGCTGCAGCAATCCAGTCAACATATTTTTATCTCTTCCGGTATATTAACATTGTCATTTTTCTTTAGAAAGGTGTTATTAGGAATGCAAAGTATGTTAGAGGAAAAAAAGATTTTTAGCCTATTTATCAGTTCAGATGCAGCGCATCAATAAAGCAGGAAAAAGTACATCCACTAAAGAAATGATTTATTGATACTTTACACTTGTTCAAACAGGTTAATGTCAATGCAATTAACTTCTGGATCAAGTCAGTCATCAGCAAAGCGAAAGCTGGTGGAATGGCTTTAAAATGACATCCCAAACAAAATAAGAGCATCAATGAGTGTTCAGTCTCAGACAAAGAACTAGTTAATGATATAAGCCAAGCCTTTCAGTAAAAAAACTAGTTTATTTTAAAGGAAATGATTCAAGTAATGGGCTACTGAGCATTGGACTGATCAAATAGTTTCAGAGCTTTCTACAGAGATAGATGATGGGATAACAAGAAATTAGAGAAATCTGAAACTAACACTACTATGGCATCAGCAGATGACCAGGTCATAGGAGGTCAGCTTCATTTGCAAAGTATAAGATCCTACTTCTATTGATTAGATGGAATTCTGTCAGGAAAATTAATAAATTCTTCATAATTTATTCAATTATGTAATGCCATTATAAATTACCAAAGAAGTTTGTTAAGATGTTCAGATTGCCTCTTAAAGTGAAAATGTGCATAAACCAAAGAAGATCAAAATTTACAAGAAGAAAATTTAGAACTGTGAAAATGTGGTATAAAGGCAGATAATAATAAATAAAAACCCTCAAATTTTCAGGCAGCCATTTAAATAAGTTTGCATGTGGAAGCCATCATATCACACATTCAAAAGCAACTTCTCCATTTCCATTTCTCATAATAATACAACTAAAGTTGATTTCAGCCATATACATATATATATATAATATTTGAGACATCACTGTTCATTGTGAGAGTGATGGCCAGCACAATTTTGGTCATTTCCAATTATTGGTGGTGTTTTAATGGAGGGCTCCAGGCTGAGGTGTAAAAGTACTCCATAAAAATGTGAATTTAACACTGAAGTGAGAGTACAGGAACAAGAGAAAGGATTCTGAAATGAACTCAGATTCCTACAACAAGAAGTACATTAAGGTTTGGAGGAATGGGGTTGTATTTCTTTTGGTAATGGTAGTCCTAAAAATACATTAGTTTGTGCTAGGGGGTTGGATGGCTGGGCCCTACAGATATCCAGAATCAAGGTGGCTTAAAAATAATGTAAAAAACATATTCCATAGCCTCAAACCTTTAAACTACTTCTGCTGTTGTGCTTCCCAAGAGTTGCACTGCACATATTTAAAGGGTCTGTTTGTAGGCAGGAGATGATGAATAGTGAAATATCAAGAGGAAATGAAAACTACAACATGTTTGTAACACCACACATGCCTTAGAGGAAGGGTAAAAGTTAATGAGAATCCCCAAGAATGTGACAACAGAAGAAAGAGAAAGGAAAAAATCAGATTTTAACAGAGAATTCTATAGCAAAATGAAATAAATTATGTTATTTCTAATTCGGTAGAGAAACAAAAATAATGCTTTTATCTGATCTTGTAGATGTTCACACATGCACTCAACCCAAAAAATTGTGTTGTTGTCTGAGGAAGAGGTAAGTCTGACAATGGGATGGCTTTCCTTTTTGATGTGAGGTGTGGTTTTATTTCAATTGAATACTACATAAAATAGAATCAAAGAATCATGTAATCATTGTGATTGGAAAGGATCTTCAGGATCATCAACTCCAGCCCTCAAACAAACGTGTCCTGAACCCCTAGACTATGGCCTCAAGTGTGAAACCTACTAAGATTTTTTGAGACACTACTTCTCACCTCTAAATTATTTACTAGAATCATTGGAAAATTGGACCACAACAATCTTTAAAAAAGCCCAAATCTGAAGTTGCTGGTTTCAGTAAGGTCAAGATTTTAATACTGTCTGAGAAAAGTTCTTCTACTGTTTGTTTTCCCTGATAATGTTAAATCCTGTTCAGCTTATGAAGAAACTTACAAAATTTATTAAGAAGAAAAGTTAATTGATGATGGTGCTTTTAATTTTACTCTTCTTTCTTTGAAGCAACAATGCTTACAAGCTATTCAGATTCTTTTCTCTGTGTTTGTGCATCTTTCTAGAATTTCTTGTACTGCTCAAAACATCATAGAATCATAGAATCATTACGGATTGGAAGGGACCTCGAAAGATCATCTAGTCCAATCCCCCTGACACAGCAGGATCACCTAGACCAAGTCACACAGGAACACTCAGAAAACATAACTTTAAAAGAAAAAAAAGAGTGCACTTCATTTGAGAATTATTGAAGCAACTAGAGTAGAAATAATAATAATATAAATTTTTTACAAGTCTCCTCCCTCTCACCATCTTTTTGCCTTATGATCTTCCAAATGGCTCTAACTTCAGGATAGCACATCCTGAGGAAAAGATCTCTGACTTCCATAAGCCCCTGTGTCCTTAGCTCAGTTGCTCAGCCTCAAGCCTGGTCCTGATTCCCCCCTGCCATACCTGCAGCATCTGAGCCTCCCCCTCAGCACATGTTTAGACAACAGCTGTTCTCTGCCAGGCACCTCAAGCTGCCTAAGCGTGCCTGTGCACATAGAAATATAAAGGATCTATCACAGGAGACTTCTTCAACAGGTTGTTGCAGTTCTTGAAATATTAAAAGGACTGGATGTTAGACTAGTATTTTGTGCTGAACATCACTATTAGGAACAAAAACTGTGGTTTATGGACATTAGCTACTTTTCCTGCCATTTTGCAGCATGTGAAAATTGTTCTAGTGATAAAAGGCAGCATAAAAAGTTATTTTAGGTAAAAGACTTTAAAATAACTTTTTTTAAAAAAATGAGAACTGTAGTTAATTTTGTATTGTGGTCCTATACTTGTAGGTTTTTTGATAATGAATTGTTGCCAGCTCCTTATGGCCAAAAGCTACAGGAGACACATCACGGATTGCTAATCCCAGTGCATGGCAATACGTCTCTTGGGTGTGACAGTCATATACAAATCCTGATTTTCATGTCTATTGGAGAAATACCTGGCACAATTTAGGAAGAGAAGGGCTAGGAAACTGATTCTGGGACTGCAAGGAACGTCACCTCATTATCAGGAGAAATTAAAACTTCTTAAGGACTGCATTACTTTGTGTTAAATGCTGACACCCTCCAGGAGCCACTATAAAATCCAGGGATAAACCAGATTCAAGTGTGCCTGTGCCATGCCCCATCTCCTATGCCTTAAAGTGAGGAAAACACTTATCAAGATGTTTGTTATAGCTGAAACACTGCAACATTGATTCAAGACATTATATAAGGAGACCCAGACAAATCCTTTTGGTAATATAGTTTGGACATGACTACTTTAAGAGCGAAGTAAATCTTGTGTAACAGATTCAGAAGAAGACACAAGAAAGAGTCTGCCTTGTATCTCTTTGTGGAAGCAACACTGGCTACTCACATGGCACTTGACTGTTTATGTTTTATGCCATCAAGTTTAACAAACTCCTCACACACTAAACACTCACACACAACTCATCAGAGGCTTGCTCCAAGACTGCACTATGAGAAAGAATGTTTCAGAGCCACAAGGTTCCTCTGTTTAGCCTTATTATGTAGCACGGATGACGGAGGCTCAGAATATTTCCTTGATTAGCACTCTTTCAGAAAGTGCTGAAAATTTGTGACATACATTTAACTGTCTTGATTTAGCATCTTCTCATCATCTGATTGCTACCCTTGGACGACTCTTTAATTCAGTATTTCCACCAATTCTGTCTTTCAATCTTTAAATCAAATCTTCCTAGATGGTTAGTGACACGACAAAAGCTTTACTAAAGATGAGATACAACACTGCTGTGGCTTCTCCCTTCCAGTAAAGCCTATCAGGCTACACATCAAAGAGGAAAATTAAATCATTGACCCATAGAATCATATAGTTTAGAAGGGACCTCCAGAGGTCATCTAATCCAATCTCCTGCTCCATTAAGATAAGGTTCCTCAGGGCCAAATTTTGCATATCTCTAAGGATGGAGTCTCCATAGCCTTTCAGAACTCCTGATGATTTTTTTTTCTCTCATGTTGCATTCACTTGTACTTCACAGCTCTCTCAAAATATAAATACACAAAGTTTGATTTTTTTGTTGGAATATGTATGCACATAGAATCATAGAATCATTAGTGATTGGAAGGGACCTCAAAAGATCATCTAATTCAATCCCCCTAGACAAGTCACACAGGAATGCATCCAGGTGGGTTTTAAATGCCTCATATTTTGTACTGCAGTGTGTGATCACTAAGGGATCCAGAAAGGATTCAGCCAGTCTTCTGAAACTACTCTGCTCTGGGCCTCTAATGTAATTCTCCCTGACTACTCTATGCACAGACAGGCAGACATCTGGGTCAATAAAACAAAACACATCTGAAGACAATTTCACCATTGATTAGGAAATTAATCGTAAATCTAAGTAATTAAAAATACATTTTAGTAGTACTTTAAAATGCAGTTTTAGTAATGTGAAACCATGACAAATGCATAAAAACATATTGATTGAACAAAAGTAGAAATTGGTTTTCCTGCATTAAGTTGATGTGTTGTCCTCAATGCTATGGGTAGTGAAATGCACGTTTCCTTTCCAAGATTCTGAAGGAACATACACTGGGCTTTGATCCACTTTAAATGCACACTGGACTCCACTGTCACTTGTCCAAAACTCAGCTTTCATTGGACTTTTCTGGCAATGTGTCAACAGGTTATGAGAGGGTGAGTTTAAGCCTCTGAGTAATCTCTAAGTAATTTTCACTTGTTCATGATTTTCATAATTCATATTAGTGGAATATTGCAGTAGCATTGGGCACTGTTGTATGTGCACACTCTTTCATTTTATATTCTGCTTGCTTATTTAAACAACTGCTTGCTCTGCTCGTTTTTCTTTGCTTTCCTCAGGGAAATGTCTGGCTTTAGACATTGCTAAGGATTTAGGAAGTACCTGTTGCTCTCACAGTTGTCAAACTTCTCTTCTGTCTACTCTATACGTATCATCAAAGTACAGACTAGAGCACAACAGAGGTAAATTGCCTGACCTTCTGAGGTTCATTCGTATCATGCCAAGTCTTGTATAATTTTGTAAAATATTTTTAATGTCATAGTACTTCTGTTCTTAAAAGCAAAGAAGTCAAGCCACATAAATTAAGAAATAAATCGATATGAGACACATTTATGAAAGCCTCACAAAATTCACTTTTTATATATAACCATACATTTACCATCACTTCTACATGGTTAAAATTGTGCCTTGTTCCTAAAAATCTGCAGATTAAGATAAATACTGTAAGGAGATGTCACTTCTAGTCTTCCCATCCTTTGATAAGTAATCTAATCGCATACTTACAGCAGGTTTGAGTTAAAATCTGGCTTTCAATGGATTCTTTACTCTTGTACACTGCATGTATTGCACATTGATGTCCTTCATACTTCTTTTTGACCTTCACAACTGGCTCTTAACAGTTTTGCACTAATCTTGTACTAATTCAATTGCCACGCAATACTTCCGTGCTTCTTGGATATTTGCCTTACCTTCAGGCAATGGTTGAGACACTTTCATCTGAGTTCAAAATGTTACTATTGCTGCTATTTTAATTTTAACTTGAACTACCTGAACGGTACTTTTCATCAAACTCATATCTCATGCAAGACATTTTGGGAATATTTGCATTCAAATTGAATCTAATTGAAATAAGAAGGTATTGTGGTTTACTTAGTGATAAATACAGCCAAGCTTTTTAGTAAAATCTAGTTTCTTCGTTTTAGAAAAGAAGCTTGAAACTTTCAGCAATTGGGTGATAGTGAGGAAAAGAGGATCGAGGTCATGACAAAGGTAGAACTTTTGCCATCCCCTTAAAATCATGGCTCTCTTCTAAATCTTTAGGAAATAATGCTTAATCCACACTCTCAAGAAGGGTGTTGGAGTGTAGCAGTATTTTCCTGGAGTTTTGGGCAGGTTTCATCCTAGGATAACTCCTCCATTCCAGAGAAAGCATCTGAGTACTCTCTAGTATATACAAAGAAATGTATATATTTATATTTATTATTCCATTAATTTATATGTTTGCATTTCTAAAAATCCTGTTCTTAGGCTAGGATAACAGCAAAGGAGTGTGTGAGAGCCAAGTGATATCCACGTGCAACACCTTTTCAGCTCTCACATTCGCTAGAGTGCTCACAATCAAGTAACTTCTGTTACTGACATCTTTCTGATGCTGAGTACAGTGTCCACTCTGTGTAGGAGCTGTTGCCTGTCACTAAAAACCAGGTCTCAATCTCCATTAGTAGGTGAGTCAGTAAGTCAGAGTCCATTCAGCAGCACAGCTCCTGCTGATATTCCTTTTGCATATAGTCTGTGTGCACCGTAGCAAGGCTAGAAAACACGTGCAAGGGATGGAGATTCAGCTGCCTCTCTGGGCAGCCTGTTCCAATGTTCTCAAGACCTACTGGCTAACCTAAACTTGCCCTGCTGCAACCTGAGTCCATTTCCTATTGTCCCCTAATTTTTTTGATGGCACATATTAATCAGAATAATTTCTTCACCAGTTAGGAATTCATGCAATTTTTCTAATAATAGAAATATAATAATTCTAATATTCTGAAATAATAATTCTAATAATCTCTCGTGCAAAACATAATCCATTTAATTTACTTGATTGCCTAGTAGTGTTTCTCTAATGTGTCAAGAGGGGAAAAAAACCCAACAAATCCTAAACCAAAAAAATCAAATTTAATTGGACTATTGAGTACTATTTTATTTTGTGTCCAGCAGTACCTATACCATCTCTAAATAACCAAGAAGCATTTAACAGTGTGTACATGTTGTATGAACTGTCTTAGAAATTTGCATTCCTGGAGGTTTAAAGTTTGTAACTTGAGATGTGGCTGTGCAAACCAATAAAATTGTGTTAAATAACTTAAAGAAAAAAGGTTTTCTTTGTGACAGGATAATTCAAATAAAGTATAAAAATAATTTACTGCCTATTTCATGGGGTTTTTCATCCTCTGTTTTTGAGTGCACTTAGTGAGAAAAAAGTATCTCTTTTGTACTCTTTCAATAAATTGCCCATCCATCTATTCTTCAGTTTTCTTATGGTAAATATTCATACAATTTATATTCATGCCTTTTGAAAGCTTGATTTTAAATGAAATAGAAATTTCATACTGTGTTTTTACTGATTGCTTTTTTTCTCTTCCTACTTTCTTTCAGAGAAATGCTCTACAGTGATGTAAAGCTACAAGGAATAATCTTTGAAAAATTGTAATCTCAAGCCAGATAGGTCTAGGTGAAAGAGAAATATATAATAAATCTTACACGAAAAGGAAAAAAACCAGTTCAAGTTCTTGACCGCAACACAACCATAAGACGATCAGGATTTTCACACCTCACTTCTCAGGAAACTGATATTGCCCTTGGAAAAAATTGTGCTCTTTCTCAATGTTGGCTTTTTAAATAAAAGACCTTCCTGTGCTAACTGCCTAGCTTGCAAATCATGGTCTACACACTCTTGGCAGTTTGCTAATTCATTAGTAGTTCATATACAGGAGAGATGTTCTGGCACATGGTAGGTTCTTGCATGTTCGTGTTGAGTGATTGCCAATTGTACACGTAGTCAGTAAATGATAGAAACAAAGCATGTCTCTTCATGATTACAGTTTCATGAGAGAAGACTAACAAGTTGAATAAACAGAATCATAAATGTGTGAGTAGCAGAACAGTTTGCTCCATCTTTTTATGAAGCCATTTCACTATCAGATATTTCACTTATAAAATGAATTTGAATATGTCATTGTCAAATCACATACCTATTTTAAGTGACCTTTCCTGATTACTAAATAGATAGTTATTGACCTAATGATTTGGAATATGAAATATTAAGATAAAACTAAATCAATATTAAAGTCTTAATGGATGTAAGTATTTGCATGATTAAATCTAGAATTGTAACTTGCCTTGGGGCTGAATGAATATGATTTTATACAATTGCATTACATGGGAATAATGAGGACCAGTTCCTAACTTTGATAACTGGTTTTAGTGCATAATAATAGAGATGAACAATTCTATAATGCTTTTGTTAAACTGCCAACATTTAACTGTTTTTCAGAATATGAGTCTATTGGTTGTTTAATTTCAAAAATGACTGTATCTGCTCTTTAATCTACTGCTTGATGACGTATTATTATTAATACTACGTTAATGATATCATGCCTCTTTGACAGGTGGTCTGTAACCTTCTGTTATATTATATGGAATCATATTTTTCATGGTTGCATGACATTGGTGACTTGTAGTCATTCTGTGTTGAATTAATAGATCAAACCCCTTTTCCTTCTTGATTGTTTCCAACTGAGTAGCTCTTGGATTATAGAAGAAATTCTCATTATTAGTCCCCGCATGAATGACCCTTACTTTCTACAGTTAAATATAATCTGTATTTCTATTATTTCACTCCATTACCAGAGTCTGATCTTTCCACACTTACAGTGTGGCCAGTTTTGCATCAGCAAGTGAAATTCCTTTGTATTTTTCTTTCCAAGATAATTAATGAAAAATATTAAATGGGTGAACTCATTAATGTCTCTAAATATGTGAAGGGTGGGTGTCAGGAGGATGGAGCCAGGCTCTTCTTAATGTCATCTAGTGACAGAACGAGGGGCAATGGTTGTAAGCTGGAACATAGGAGGTTCCACATAAATGTGAGAAGGAACTTCTTCACAGTGAGGGTGACAGAGCACTGGAACAGGCTGCTGAGATGGGTTGTGGAGCCTCCTTCACTGGAGATGTTTAAGACCCACCTGGATGTGTTCCTGTGTGACTTGGTCTTGCTGATCCTGCTGTGGCAGGAGGATTGGAGTGGATGATCTTTCGAGGTCCCTTCCAAACCCTGATAATTCTACGGTATTAACTAGTGCTTTGATGTCTTCTTGGAGCTCCACTTTCTCCTACAGACATTTGAAAATTTCCTTTTGAATATGCCTTTATCTATTTTGCTGTTCTTATTCTAGGTCTGTTCTTTCCCATTACCATTAATAATGTCCAGTCGAATGCCATGTAGTGCCAATAACTTACCTTACCAAAACACACATTTATAGTGTGTGATGCACACTTTAGTCTGTATTTATGTGTTACAAAATACCCCTACTACACCTTATAATCTACCTGTGAGAAGCAGTCCTAGGGGAGAATGGCAGTCTCTAGAGTCCTTTGCCAGTAGTTGGAGCAATTCTGATGGAAGTTGCCTAAGGCAGTCTTGTCTCTCACTGGCTGCTCCAGCTTAGAGTAATTCCCTTGATCTGCACAATTTCAAATCTGAGCCTTGTCTTGACATGAGAAATAATCAATAGCTGTATATTTTTCTTCCTCTTTCCTAGAGAATTCCTTTCATCCCAGGCCTCACAGCACGTGTATTTGTTCCTAGCAGACTCCATACTGCCTTTCCTCTGGATCTGTTGTAGTAGCAAATTTGTTAGTCCTTACAAGGATTCCCCAATCACTAAAAGCTGCCTCTCATATTAAAGCTCTATTCTGAGTTATTTCTCCTGTCTGTTGACTATCCTGACTTCTCTTCTGTGTAATGTCTTTGTTTATACTTGGATGATTTCTCATAGCTATCTCCATTATCTCTTCTCTTACGGGACTAGCGTCTTCTCTCTTCTGTCATCCTATCTTGTCTTTTGGCATGTTTCTCCTCATTGCTGCCCAGTGCAGCATAGCTGTTCCTAAGCTAGCTAGCTAGTTAATCCTCCTGCCATGTTCCCATAGTCATTCTTTTTTTTGGTTTATTGATCTGCCATTCAGCTTCTGCTGTTCAGTAAATGCAAGTCGTCAGTTTTTTATGCTGCCTTCTCTCTTCCATTTATCTTGACATTCTTGTCTGAACTTTGTTCTGTCTTCCAAGTCCACGTCCAATCCTAATTTCTTTTCTAAGAGCTCTGCTGGGAAAACTTCAGACAAACACAGGTTCCATCAGTCAGTTTTCAGAGAGAATGCTTGTCTCACAGTTTTTTGCATCTCCATCTTCTCTTTCTGCTAAAGTTATGTAAAAGTTCACCATTACTTTCTGCTTGAGTAGCTGTTTGCCCTTCTAACCTTGCCTTTAAAGAAAATCAGAGGTGGGTTAAAGTGACTTTCTAGAAACTCCATGTTTTCTTTTATATGCTAGTGTCATTGGTTAATGATCTCCTAGTTACAGTCAGACTTTAATGTCTAGGAGTTTAAAATCTATATGACACCACCGAAGGAACAAAAGACTGAACTAAAGAAAAAGGAATTAAGTATTTTTTCACTGCTTTTTAGCTTAAGTTCCTGGTAACCTAAGGGTAACCAATTAAAGTATTTTTAAATGTTCTTTTTCTGTTCTCAATCAAAAATATCTATATATGCATATTTCTATCTACCAGCAGAGGTACCTCAGCAAGTATGTGCTGCTGAATGGTTTCTGCATCTACCAGATGCAGTCCTCTGAAGAAGAATGTAGTAAAAGTAAATCATAACAGACAAGGTGAAGTGCAAATTCAGTTCATCTAATGCATTTCACTGCCCTGTTCTTTCAGAGCATAAAGCTCTAATCTGACAAATCTAACTGATGAGAAGGCAAAATACTCTGCTCCCTCTAACACACCTTTAATGTCTTTTTCTGTAAAAATCCCCCTTGGTGACTGAATCTGGCAATTATGTTTTTTTTCAGTGAAGACTTTAAAAACAGAAGCCAAAGGTTGAAGAATGTAGATTCCCCATTTGAGCTCATAGTGACATATTTAATAAAGAAGGATTTAATGCTACTATGCTCTCCAAAAAGTATGTTTGGATTTGTAATATCTTGATGTAAAGTTACTGAATTTTGAACTGTAACCAAATCCAAATGGTTTAGAATTACGAAGAAACCTTGATCTTCAAGTTCATATGAACTTTAGCCTTCCTTCACGGCAGGCTGAGAAGAATCTTGTTCTCTTCCAACTCTCTTTTGTCATTCTTTGTGAAAGAAAAGACCTATTTTCTTTAACAAGAACTATAAAACTGATTGCTGTTAACCTAAATTCTCTCAACACATATAATTTTTATCCAAACCAATGCCTGAGGAAATATTAAGAAAAGTAAAATAAAATGACTTTCACAAGCATTAATTGCAATCAACAAAGCTACTACACTTCTAGATCCCATACTTTAAACTTGTGCAGCTTTTAACACTTGTGAATACTTCAGTTCTGAGTAGCATATGGATGACATATAGGACCTGACCTTTACAGTCTTTGAAGCAAGGTAAAAGTTACAAAGGAAGTGTACGTAACACCAGACACTATATGTATTATGTGCACTGAAAACCTGGTTTTCACATACAATTGGAACCATGGTAATTAGACAACTTAAAGTACAAGTCTTTCTTATCATACCCTGAAAATGTCAAGGCTTCTCTTTATTACTTTGTCACTAGGAATCTGTTACAAATAGATTCAGATGGATTTTTTTTCCCCTACTAAATGTTTTAAGTTCTTCAGAAGCTCTTTTGGTGTCTAGTATTTGAATAATGCTTTCTGGAAAAAATTGGGTGAAACTACATTGTTGGATGAAGATTATGAAGGTAAGGACCGAACACTTTGATTATTTCTTAAGTTTCTGCTGTATAATACATTACCCAGGAGGGATTTTTACATTTCTGTTACAAAAGCCTAAGTTTCAAATAGCTCTGTAAGTTCAATTCTGTTTCTATGCACTTTGAAGATGCAATACAATCAAGACACTTTGGGATGATTTTTAAGAGTTATGCATGAAAAATAATCACATACATTTTGATCATAAATATAGGAGGCTTTGTGTGCATTTCCTATGGATAGCTTTGAAAATTTATCATAAGATGCAGTAAGGAAGGGTCTTAAGGGTCAGAGAGGATCTCAAAAAACTTTTTTTATCATTTCTATAACTTGTTAATTTTAAATTTATAAAGGCATCCTGCCAAAGTTAATGCAATTGTTTCTCTTCAGTAAATTCGGGCTTATATTCTTGGGTCATGAGCAAGAAAGACATCTTTTCTGAGAAAAGAAGGCATATGTTTGGAAGTTTTGGACTTCACTTTGTAGAAATAAAGATGTAATAATAGTTTCTTAGTACAAAGATTGAAGTTGGAATAGTATGTGAGCCTATTATATATAATAATTTAAATGTCTTGATGAGATAAACATAAAAAATTACAAAATATTATTTTATTATCATTTCTGAAAATTAAATTAAACAAACAAAAAAATCAGGAGTAATTGAAGCCATTTCTGACATTGCAGCATCATTGTAAGATATAAAGTCATAAAGGAATTATTATAGTAAAAAGCACAAATGGACTCTTTAAATGTATTAGTGATTTTTCCATAGATGGCATGAGCCAGAGTGCACTGTAGATAGCTAAACATTTCCCCAAATTTTGCAATAATATATAATATTTACAGGCTTTGGAGCACATTGTATTAGCACTAATCATGACCACTGCAGGAACACTCCGACTTCTAAGAGTTTAGAAATATAATAACACATAATACTTCTCCCAAGACAATCTGGTTCTGTTTACTTTTCATTGCAGTATGATATTGGTTTTGTTCTGGATCTGTAGGTGGTCCTATTTTTCAAATGTTCAGTTCACACTGGTGAACTGTGGCAAACACACAGTAGTTCAGAAATAGCAATAGTTTTGCTATTTTTTGAATAGACTAATGTTTTTAATAGACACGATGGAACTGTTCAAACCATGTGGATTTAAGAGCTTAGCAGAAGCTGTGGAGAGTTGTTCAGCTAGAAGCATTGATACCCACAAATGACATCAAAGCTTAAAGGGACTTAGGCTAGTCAAAGAGCAAGTAGAGTAATTCATTGTGTAGAATTTATTCTACAAATTTAACTAGAGCAGCCTAGATTACTGATTGCAGATACCTTCCCCTCGGAATTGATCTCTTCCTACTCTGAATTACTCATGAACTGATTTTCAATTGATTAATTATACATGTTGTGGGAATGGAGGAAAAATAGACTCCTCACCGCTTAACTTTAGGCAACTAACTTAAGTGCCTGAGACAGCAGGCTAATCTTCTAGGCTTCTTATATACTCAGTGGAAAAAAGATAGTCTCTTCTGCAGGGAGAATTTAAAGAGAGCTTTTTGCTTCCTGTTCTGACTTATAATGCTTTCATTTTTCTTTATGAATTCTAAGAATCTCGGTTGTTTCTGTCACTTGGAATGGATAATTTGCCTTAGCATTCTGTATCTGTACTTTATTATTAAATACATTTAAAAAGCCTAGTTTGGTTTGGACACACTAAGCCAAAAATATTTCTAGAGCACAGTAAAAATAATCCACAGGTATATTCAGCAAAATGGGCTGAATCAAATCCATATCTCTCCAATTCAGAGCGAGGGATGCTGTGGGAGACCATGGCCTTAGAGAAGCTGGGATAGGTAACACAAGTAGCTCTTCCCTTGTCCAGTGATGTATTCACAGCGTCATGGAACACTACTGCACTGGTCAGGCAGGAATTATAGAATCATTGTGGCTGGAAAGGACCTCCAGGATCATCAAATCTAGCTTTCAAACCAACATCTCCCCAACCCCCAGACAATGGCCTTTTGCAGTGTCCAGCCACCCTCTCAGTGAAGAACTTCTTAATATCCAGTCTAAACTTCCCCTGACAGAACTGGATGCCATTTTCCCTTATCCTTTCACTAGTAATTTGGGAGAAGAGACCAGCACCAGCCTCACTGGTTTCAGCCTCCTCTTCTCTAGACTAAATAACCCCAGCTCCCTCAGACACTCTTCATAGCACATGTTTTCCATACCTCTCCCCAGCCTTGTTGCCCTTCTCTGAACCTACTACAGCACCTCAATGTCCTTCTTATACTGTGGCACCCAAAACTAGACACAGCACTCAAGCTCTGGTCTCACAAGTGAAGAGTACAGGGACATCATCACCTCCCTACTCCTGCTGGTTACACCATTCCTGATCCAGTTCAGTATGTCATTGACCTTCTTGGCTGCCTGGGCACACCACTGGCTCATGTTCGGCCGGGGAGGGAGGCCAGGAGGGGATTCACCTGCCTCTCCAAGCAGGAACCTGTTTCCATGCCTCCACATCACAGGTCTTTTCCTCTTACCTAGTGGCAAGGGAGGAGGAGATCTTCTCTTTCTAATGGAGCCTCTACCTGCTGTCCTGTCCTCAAGGATGGCAGGACCTAACTTCACCAGTCTATCTTCCTCTCACACTCCCTTATCGTTCCCAGGCTTTCAATCACATCTTGTATCTCAGCCACCAGGCTGATCAGATCATTTATGTGGTCACACCAGACACAGGTGTTATCTCTGTCACACTCTGCTAGCAATGCCAGGCTCTGGCACCTTCTGCAGCCAGAGACCTGGACATATGTGTGCTTCTCCTGGACCTCAGTCTGGGTTCCCACACTCTTTCTCACAGTAGCTTCCCAAGACACCTGTCCCTGTTTCCACTGCCTGTGTATTTCCCATATTGGAATAACTATAAGAACAATTAGGTCTTGCAACAACCTTTGATAAGTTATGACATAGCCAACGACAAAATCTGTGATGATGATGGGCACAACGTGAGTGTGTTAGCTGGACAGACAGTGTGTGCTACAATGACCTCTGCTAGCTACACAGACAGTGGTCCAGGTATGAGCAGCTGTGAAGCAGTTGCTCTTTATTTGCTACACACACACCTAGCCTCTGGGAAGCTTTGATTTCTTAATGTGAAGAAGTGAAAAACTGGGAGAAACACAGCTTCTTCCAGTCACCAGAGACTTCACCTGACTTTTCAAATATCATGGAAAGCAGCTTGGTAACTGCATTAGACAGGTGTGGTTGCCCCAGGGCAGAGTGGAAGGAAAGCAGTTCCTCTGCTGATGTGCTGGACACACTTTTCTTGATGCACCCCAGGATACCATTGGCCTTCTTGGTCATGAGGGCATGAGGGCACATAGTTGTCCCATGGATAACTCACTGTCTACCAGGACTCTGAGATCATTTTCATTCTCCAGTAGGACGACCCTTAATCTGAACTGGTGCATGATTGTGTTCCTCCTCAGGTACAAGACTCTACATTTACCCTTGTTGAATTTCACTAGGTTCCCCTTGGCTCAACTCTCCATTCTGTCCAGATCTCACTGAATGGCGGCACAACCTTCCAGTGTATCAGGCAATCCTCCCAAATTTGTTAGACAAAAGCAGACTTTCACACATGAATAATCTGCTGCAGAAGGATGAGTGGTAATTCTTCAGGAAAAAGACTGTAGTTATAGCTGTTACCAAGCTGGATACATAGTGCATCAAAGAAAACAAATAGGTAGGATGAATAAACACTCATGTAGCCTGTAAGGCACAAACATATCCTGAAGAGTGCTTTCAATTCCCACCTGGATTGATGATAGATATAGAAGTCTGTACACTTTATTTCCAACTTCTCCTTAAGCTCTGAAGGGCTGGACTTGATTACCCTGGAGGTCCTTTCCAGCCATGATGATTCTATGATTCTATGATCCAAGCAAATGTCAATAATTTAATTGTCCTCCTCCTGTTTCCCTTTACCCACGCTATCTACATGGGTTTTCATTCTCCCAGGCAATCAAACACTCCTGACATTGTACCTAGCAGCCCTGGAAACCTCTTATATTTCTCACTCATGACTTTCCAGTCTCTTGGGTTGAAGAATCAAAGTCCCTCAGGAGCCACTATTTGGACCTCACAAAGTAGAATATTTTCAAGAGACGGAGTCCCCAGCCCTTGATTAGCAGATCTATGAGTTATCAGAAGCCACAGGTTTTGATTTTACCACAATTTACCTATATTAGGAATTGGAAAAGTAATATATTTACATTTTTAAAGCCAAGTGTCTTAAGCCTAAGTACCATATTCCACTTGGGATGTGGATTCAGCCCTGAACAACTCATCTGAAACAGATATTTCTTTCTGCTCCCTGAGGGATTTATTGGGAAAACTAGCTATCTATTAACATTATCTTGGGACTCAGCACCGTGAGAGCAGATGCTATAAATCTTAGTTGTATAAAAGTCCAAAAGCTATAAGGTTTTACTGGACAGCAAATAGAAAATTCCAATAAGTTCAGACCTGTTTATTTTACTTAGAATGAAAGAATATTGTGAGTGAAGCTTGGCTGGAAATATCTTTGGAGCAAGCTATCCTGCCCGACTCACTTGATCCAATTATCCATCACACCGTAGTCTTCCACACTTTTTCTAAAAGACACATAATACTTTTTCACACAGCCCATTGCAAAATAACAGGGACTTGCATTGCTAATTGCTGTGTTGATGGCCTTGATCTTAGATGTGATTAATAACACAAGAAATGAACAAATGTATCTGTAATAGTGCAGTCCATTAGTATCAAGAGCCTGGATTTTAAATTTACATTACTCACTAGGATTCATGTTTCTCAACTGCCATATCAAATTAAGATTATACAAAGCCCAATTAACTCTGGTTACCTTTCTTAGTTTTTCTTATTGCTCTCATTAAAGTTATTATAGGAAGCCATAGATTTATTTGAGCATAGATAAAATTTTTGAAAGCAGATGATGTTTCCATACGCAGACCTTGCAAATAAGAGGGTGTATGGTGTCCAGGCTTTTTGGGTTTGAGGTCCCCTAAACACACTTTGATTTGTGCCTTTTAAATATTATTGTTTCTTACTGTACATACATACTATTTTCTTTCTTCACTGATCACACAGAATTAATTCTAGTCAAACTTACTGGAAGCAAACACCTTTTCAACAATTACCACCCTAGCAACAGCTGTAGTTTATTGCACTGCATTTCCAATCAAAATCTGTTTTAACAGCGAAGGCAGACTTCACCCCTTAAGAAGGCTACTGCCTTCATTCTAACTTTTAACCAATAAAAATGAGATAGCAATATTTCTGGATACAAAACTGGGTTCCATACAGTGTTATACCCACAGTACAATTTATTTATGCAGGAAGTTTATTTTTTTTATCTAAGTGCTGCCAGTCTGATTTTCTGTGCAGCTGTAATATTGTCATAATAATAAAGAGACATAAAAACTGCCTGGATGTATTCCTGTGTGACTTGATCTAGGGGATCCTCCTATGGAAGGAGGATGGGACTAAATGATCTTTCAAGGGCCCTTCCAATCCCTAATGTTCTGTGATTCTGTGAAGGGAAGAAAAAGTTCTATTACATTATAGCTTAAACATTTTCTAGGCACTTGGGAAATTCCAAACTTTAATAACTTAAATGTAAACCTGAAAGAGGGAAAGCTGTTCTATACCTGTTCTTACAGATGTAAGAATACGTACAGATATTTTATTCTTATAAGTGTATTAACACTTAAGCTATTTGTAATTTATGAAAATTTTAAAAAATGCCAAAATTTTCCATCTCTTTTTAAAATACTTACAATTTAATTAGTGGAAAGCACAATATATTCATATTTACTTTAAAAAAATTAAAGAATATTGAAAAACATTGCTCTTCTAAGACACATCTGGCATGGTGCTCTGCTATTCCACACTGGAGATGTTCAAGGCCCGCCTGGATGTGCTCCTGTGTGACTTGGTCTAGGTGGTCCTGCTGTGGCAGGGGGATTGGACTGGATGATCTTTCGAGGTCCCTTCCAATCCCTAATGATTCTATGATTACCTTTTCCTCTTTCTTGATCATTTGCTTCTTATTCAAGTCAAGCAGCTGGAGGTGTATAAGGTAACTTGGAATCTTTGCACAAGGCAAAGTTGAAAGTCTGTAGGGGCAGCACTGCTTATCTGGATCCCATAAAACTTAATCTAATATCAAAGTAATCAAATTAATATTCTTAATCCTGAAAGTATTTAAGGTAGTTGCACATCATGGCTCACTTTTAATTTTGGAAATGAGATTATTTCTAAATGAAATTAAAGCATCAGAACTAACAGTTCTGCAACAAATTTGGTTTTCTTTCAGAAAATGTATCTATATTAGAATTATAGAACAACCAGGTTAGAAAGGACTTGAAAGAAGATCATCTGATCCAAACCTTTGTGTGAAGAGGAACGATGTGTGTGAAGATGAAATTATCTAGCACCTTGTCCAGTTGCATCTTGAGAACCTACATTGATGGGGACTCTACCACAACCCTGGGGACATTGTTCCAGTGAATGACTGTTTTTTCTCTGATACAATTACTTCTATTTCAAGAGAAAAGTTCCCGATACATCAGGCAAGACCTTGAAATAGGAAGAAACAACTGAACGTTTCTACTTTATTAATGTCTTTTAATTGTTTCTATAAGTAGGTAGAGAACCTGAGGTTTGAAAGGACGACAAGCCATTTCCAGAAAAGTTTTAGGGTAAAAACCTTTGCAAGGACTACTTGATACTTCTGATCTCAACTCTTTCCCATTGCTAACAAAAGGACTTATACCACTGAATGAAAAAAATGAATCTGAATATTGTTTTTGTAGGCAGTCATCTATTTATGAGAGTAAATGTACTGCATCTACTCTTGAGGAGAAAGAAAGAATCAGGACAAACCACCCATTAGTATACCATGGGAGTCTTTGTGATTAGCAACCCCATGGACAGGACCCTGCAAGATATCTTCATTTGTCATGGGTGAAATAGCCAAGATGATAATGAAGAGCCTGATATTAGAAGGAAAAAAAAAATCAATCCATTAAATTCTACAAAAAAATTAAGCAGTCATCACAGAAAATTAAATGTGAGCAATTCATGCGGTGTGATAAATTTATCAGCAGTTAAGATGGCTCATTAGGAAACTTCACTGAAAATGAGAACCACAAGAACATATCTTGTGATAGGGATAAAAGAATCCAGCAGGAATCATACAAAAGTTAAAACCATATAGATATACAGGCAGCAGAATACAGTGGGGAGGAAGATGAAAGATTTTACCATCAGCTTCACAATGAGGAAGTGTGTTTATGTTTCATGATGAAGATCAATGTATTCAAAAAAAGAAGCAGAAGCAATAGCAGGCAGGCTGTAGGACTGCTGCAAGAATTCGTGTGACTATGAAGTAAACATCTACACATCATGTAGAGTTAACATCTACACATTATGTGGGGTTAACATCTACACATTAACAAGTGAACAAGAGTCAAAGCAGATTTGTTCATCCTTAGAGTATTAAAGGACTAGAGGGAAACTACAGGTTTGGAAAATCCCCAGTAGGAAAAAGCTAAATACTTGCAAAAAACAAGGAAGATGCTGCCATTATTAGAACTCACAGGCTTCACAGACACAACTGTCAAGGCTTTATTTGCTGAAAAAAACCTTGACAGTATGCTCGTATGTCTGCCAAAAACATTACCTGAGGAGGAACAAGAAAATTTTATGATGACACCAAATACAATAGATCAGACATTCAACTTGAGAGATTGAACAGAAAATACTGAGAATATGAAATGGAACTAGACTGCAACTTCACAGGCTTCAATAAATCATTTGATCATGTATGGCAAGGAATACTATGGACTATGATGAAGACACTCAACATTAGCTAAAGAATAGTGAAAACCCTTGAAATCCTTTATTACAGAGCAGGGAGTAAAGTCTTTGAAAGCAACACACTGAGTAAGTAGTTCCATATAACAGCTGGTGTAAGAAAGTGATGTCTCTTCTTGCCACATCCCTTCAATTGTTTCCTTGAACATGTTATGTCAAAGGACTCTAAAAACTTTGAAGGAGTGCTATCAGTTAGAGGTAGTAATAGAGGTAATCTATCCTTTGAAGATGATGGAGGTTCGATAGGAGGAATGGTGTGAGGATGTGCAAATACAATGACAAAGCTGGGCAGCGCTGCAATGATGTATGGTATGGAGATCAGGACAAAAAAGAGCAATGTAACGACAATGAGGATCATTGGCACTGAACAAGAAATAGACATCAAAAGCAAGAAAGTTGAATGAGGGAAGTTATTCAAGTACCTTAGTACTACTGCCATAAAAGACAGGGAACCTGAAACAGAAATCCAATAAATTGCCCTCATGCCAGCAGGCTCACAGTCCAAAATACAACCTGGAAAGACAAGAACAACCTTAGTAGATCCAAGAGGAAAATAAAGGAAACTTCTTAGAAATACGGTGTTCTTGAGAGCATGAACAGTGTGAAATGGGTGAAGCTCAAACAGCAGTAACAGAATGAAGAATTCAAGCTTTTGAATTCAGATGTGTCCGTGGAATTCAATGGCTGCCATGTACGGCGCACAGAGCTAACAACTCTATTACAGAGAGGCAGCTTCGGCGGTAATTGGATCCCATGAGCCTCTACTAGCAGCAGCGCAAGGAGAGGAGTTGGAAACGTTTGGCAATGTGACTAAAGCAAAAGGCCTATCAAACACAGTTTTGCAAAGAAAACAAATCTGAAAATAGAAGGAGCTCTTTGTGGACAATCTGGTAAAACACATCACCAGAAGCCGGAGACCAAAATCTCTAGCAGAATTTCTTCAAGCAGTTAAAACCACCTGAAATGAAAGGGGATTATAGTTATCACCTCACTATGACCCAGACAGCCAGAGGAAAGGAAAGGGATTAGTGCAGCACAAAGACCTGTTATAAAACCCATCAATACACAATTTCTAGGAAGCCATGCCAGTGTTACTATGTTTTATAAATAGGTGAGTTTTAGTTTTTGTTCTTTACTGACTTTCCTCTTTCTTGTATTTATTCAGGTGATATTTAATCAATTCCAGACCTGCACTACCTTCCTTAGGTCAAAGGGAATAAAGTATTTTCTCTATACATTTTCAGAAGAGGGCCGAATCTGGCAGCTTCAGAGAGTCCTGCTACATCTGTGTGTCCCCAGGTCTATCCAGTAGCATCACTGAACATGTTCTCCAGTCACACTAGGCACAACTGCAACACTTCTGCAGTATGTATATGTACAACTATACACACAATGGGCTGCAGAGGTCCACACAGAGAGATGAACAGAGCACTTACACAAGAACAGACAGCACTGGTCTCATCCTGCTTCCCTCCCTGGCTGAAGAAGATGGATTAGCTAGAGGAAATACATGTGCGTGCGTATGTACAACGTGTGTGCCCCCACAGGTGGCCTCATACGTCAGTACTACTTGTAGAAGCACCTTTTAGTGATGTTAATAAGAAACATGTGATGTAAATAATCTGAAAGATACTGGAATTGTGAATGCCCATAAACCAGATAATTAGACAGTAATGAGTCACTTCTGACATTCCCAAGCTCTTCCATCCTCAGACTAGATTTGAAGTTAAATATCAGCTGGTGTCAATGTGCTGTCATGAAAACTCTCAGGAAAGATTGCCAGTGGTTATATGATCTCACTTCCTAACTCACATGTTCAGGTTAAACTGGGTTCTGTTTTTAATTAGCGGGTCAGAAATCTAAAAGAACTGGTCCTATAGATGGGAAGTAAGAAATCAGTGACAGGTTATACTGGAGACAGAGGCCATAAAGTAAAGTTTGGGTTGAAGTTGGCACCTCAGCAGAGAAGTGGGAAATGAGAGCAATAATATAGCTAATATCCAAATGAGACACTTCATTCAGAAGCACAACTGTTCAAAACTACAGCCAACAACAGCTTTCCCACCCTGACTGTGTAACTGAAAAACAACTAGATCCTTTTATAAACATTTTAATTTTATGTATCCACCAACAGAAAACTCTCCAGTGGAACAAACACATTGCATCCATTTCCAAAACAACTGAGCTGGTGCACAACCAGCCAAGTGCATAATGAGTAGCGCTGCTTCCACAGTTCTGTTTTCCTCTGCCCATGTGTGGTACTCCTGTAATAGTTTCTCATTTTCTTCGTGTGACTCCTCTGCCCTCTATAAATAATGTCTACAGGCTTTCCTCGTTCGCTGTTTATTTCACCTGTTTTTAATTTGTCCAAGGCAAATGCAGAAGCAGCAAAATGATCACTCATAAATAAAGACTTCAAAGCAAATGATGAAGAAATTGCTTAAAAATATTAAATTTTCAGATGTACTGAGTAAAGCAGCCTATATTTGGTTTTGGTTTAATGTGCTCTCAGTGGTTCATTAAATCACCACAAATAAGATAATATTTTCAGTATCAATAAGCACTTGGAATTATTGCAGTGATTCAGCACAAAGGTTTTTAGCACCTTGTGCTGAAATGGCAATGGGAGAGGTTTGAATGTTCAGTGACCTGCAAGATCCCATTCTACCTGCACACTTTGTTGTTGTAGCATTATTTATACAGTATATGAAGCAAAGCACGTAGAGGTATGGCTGTTTAACTGTCTGTGCAAGCTTTTTTTCCCCTCTATGACATTACTTTATTCTCCCCAAAGTTGTTCTTTGGTCTTTCATTTAAATATGCTTCTAATGATTTTAAGCAAATCTAAGGATATCTAGAAGCAGCCACAACATAGACTTGCTGGTAATCTGAATTAGTTTAAAGCCTAGTGTCACTCAGCTTCTTCTAAATTTGAACTACCTTTAAAATAAATGGTCCTAAACTCCCTTGTCATAAATATCCCATTGGTTTAATGGATTTCTGCTGTCTGGCATCAGCTGAAGAGCTAACAAAATATTCTGGCTGTGAATAATGTTTTTTGAGTAGAACCAGTTCTATATTCTCTCCCTAAAGTCTGACAGGCAGAAGTAGTTCTTCTTAAAGTTCACATAATTGCAAGTGATAAAATGACTGTGAATTAGTCAGATGCTGATCTGAGATAAGAGATTGATCTGAAGCACGCGAATATTCAGTCTTCTAACTGTCCACTTGAGTTAGAGAAGAAAAGATTAGCTCACCTTGTTGACTACACTAGTATATTCTGCCAGGCATCAGTAATGAGAGCACCTATTGTCAGCTGCTGTGGGTTACAATGACCGACTGTATTACAGGAACGTGATCGTTTGTGAACCTGAGATTGCATTAAGAGATAAGGTAAACTGAGTCCTTTCCATATTGATTATGCCCTCATGTTGAAATTTAATACAGGAACCTTAAACTTTGTGCTCTTGTACTGATTTAAAATGTGATGCTTTGACAGGAACACAGAGGTAATATGTTTACTCATTGTGAATATATAACACGAAGTTTGAAGTGGCAAAGATCAATTTAACTGCAGAATAAAACGTGTTCAGAATTTCTTTCTTCTGTATTCAATGCTTCATAGAAACTGAAAGACTGCAACATAAAAAAATTTCAAATTTCTACCAAGTGCTTGTTTTTTTTGGTATATGTCTGAAGAATTATTTTTATACAACTGATGAAGTATTTTAAAGCTGAAACAGTTTGTAAGATATGATATGGGGGAGAAAAAGGAGAAATAACTTTCCATTCATACTTCTGTCTTCCATCCTATTTCAAGTTGCCATGATTCTCCCTCTGTTTTGAAAAATGCATCAGAAATTTGTGCTCTGAGAATTTGTTAGAAGACGACTTTCTGTCACATCACACAAAACCCATCACAGACTGAAAACGCAAACCTTCTTGCTTCAGTTAGGAGGGTATTTTCCCCGGCACGGCAATGGGCTCGGGTCAGCATTACGGACAGAAAGGATGTGCAAACTCCTGTTTTATACAGGCTACATCTGTTTGTGGCAGACAGAATTGCACAGAAATTTTAATGAGTTCCTGAATATGTTGCCTCCCACCGGAGCTCTGACTATGCTATGCTATCCTCAGAGCTTAACTGCACAACATCGTCCCAGTGGCACTCTGCAAGTTAAAATACACTTTTGGAGTGTTTCAGTGACCTTGATTGCACCAGGCAGGTGGGCCCATTTCAGAAGTGCCAAAGCAGCAGCAAAAGACTGAGATGCCCATTCCAGGTCTGTGATTCAAGTAATTTAAATTAATCTTTACTCCAGAGCACTGCTGCTTGCTTTTCTGCCCTGCTTACGTATTTTTTATATGCAGTTGCAAACATTTTAGCCCAGCAAAGTCTAGACACTGACAGCTAAGGCCATAACCAAGTAAAAACAAATTTTGTTGATTTAAGGTAAAAATAACCACTAATGCATACAATTTCTGCTCTCTACCCCCCTTCCCCAGTCCCCCCTGATATTTAACTTGTGGAACTGTTGAAAAATATTTAACTGAGTCTACTAGGCATTTTATTCTCAGGCCATCACTGTGTTTATTGCATGTAAACGATGCTCACATTGCTCATGCCTGTTCCATATTGTTTAAAACTGATCTCATCATTTCCTCAGCTTTCAATTCCCTCCAGTGTGCCTGGAGTTCTGATTAGTAATTTACCAGAGAGTTCTGTAACAGTGAATACTCTACTGCTGCTGTTAATTAAATCTGTGTGGGTAACTATTCACTCACAAGAGACAATCACTGCAGCAAGATATTGTCAGGCCTGAGGCTTTGCACTAATAGAATCTGTACATATCCCAGAGGTGATATGTTCTGTATCTGGAGAGGAAGCAGTGAGCCAGATCTTCTAACATATCCAGCCGGTGATTCGGTGAATGAATGCCAAGGGGACAAGCTTCAAAAGAGAATGTTCCTGAGACTGAAAGATGGGCAGAATAAGAGCAAAACAATATGGATATTTTATCATTCTTGATATCCTGTAGTCTCATAACCTGAGATTTAGTCCATGTTTCCTTTAACTTTAATTTGGGACACTTGACTGACGTGGAGTGCTCTAAGCTGTTAAAATGAATCATTTACAGGGATGTCATATACAGGGAATGGTATTGTTATATTTGGAACACAGAGAAGTTGAGGAGACACATGGTGAAAATGGTTTGTAGCACAATACTGAAGAATTACATAAAGGCACTTTAAAGAATCTACTGGCAATTTGCCATTGGTTAGCTTCAGTGGTGACCCATAAAACGTTCCACTGTCACATAATGATAGCTTTTGCCATATCCGAGGTGTTTTCTAACATGTGTCAGGAGGTTATGTGCATCACAGCAAAAATGAAAACTTTTAAAGGTCACTATTGTCTTCATTAGCTCCATCATTTTAACAAAGGTACCGTTGCCTCCAGTAGGCAACTGCTGCCTCACGAATTCTGCACATGAATTACTGCAGTACAGGCATCTGCAATAAGATCCAGTCTATTGTTAGGAGAGAATGTAATTTATAATGAATTACCATTAACTGGGTTACACAAAGCATAGATTTTCTTCTTTATAAAAAAATATAAATTACTGTTTATTACCTTCCAGTCTGCAGAAGCAGTGATTAAAACTTATGTTTCTTCATACAAATAAAATTATCTTTATATATGCATATTGGCATTTATAATAACCTATAAACAACAAATTATCACAATGGGTGAAAAATTACCTGGTTAGCAGTCAATGCAAATAGTTAAAATTTGGAGGATGTAGTGAGAGTATACCATGTTTTCACAAGTGTGCATAATGCTTTATCTCGTTAGAGAAACATTTCTACTACTTACACAAACATCGCTGTATCCACTGTTAATGGTCTATTTGCTCTGTTTAATAGATAAAGATGAACAGGATGAGAACAGATTTGTTCTGTAAACATAAACAGGTCTTTGTGTACCTAATAAATATTAATGTGTATACATGGAATTAATAATACATATATAAAAGACAACTGATAAATAATTGTGTCTCTCTAAGTAAGAGGACAATTGGATTAGTAGATATTACTACAAAATCTGGAGACAAGAATTTTCCTGGAATTAGGTTGCAGCCTGGACTTGTGGTACCAAAAGTCAACCTTGTACATCAAATCCAGTCACTCAAGGCACATCAGTAACCACTGTGGTATTCAACCAAACAACCTATCATGCACGTTTGTTTTAGAATAGTGTTTATGGTTCTTTCTACAGCCTTCTATCACTATCGTGGCAGCAAAGCTGTTTGACCAGCACACTGTTCATAACAAATGCAATGATTTGGCTTCTGGGTTCTTTGACAGAATTTACTTCTGTTCAGTGACTGGAAGAGCTTCTATAAGTTATGATTTTGATCACTGGAGGGAACCAGAGATGATTCACTGAGGTACTTTGATGTCAGCGGGGACAGCTTGAAGCGCTTCTATGGTAAATAAAAATTGCCAAGGGGAAGCTGCAAATAAAACAAAGAAGAAAATGTTAGCTTTGATGATTTGATAATTTAGGTTTAGTATCAGTGTCTTGTAGAATTGTTAGAGGTGCTGGGATAGGAACTGCGTAGGCTCTGAGTGTTGACGAGGAGTGGAACTCAGCTCTTTGTACCACATCTGTCTTTAATGTGTACACATTTCAGCAGCACATTGGGGAGGAACCCTGGTAGACATAGACTCTATGTGAGTTATGGTCGGTCACTGTTTCTCTTTCATGTAGCTTGTGTGAAGCCAAGTGTACCTGTAGTCCCTGGAGGTGTTCAAGGTTAGGCTGGATGAGGTGCTGAGTGGCATGATCTAGATGTTAGTTGTTAGGTTTACTTGGTTTATTCGGATTTAGGTTGGATTGGATGATCTTTAAGGTCTTTTCCAACCTTATCATTACTGTGATACTGTGATAATAGAGTGTCTAAAAGTGTATAGAATAGTTTAATAAATGAGTTTAACGTTGTTCTTGTCTGTCTTCATTGCAGAGTCTGTGCCAGTTAATTGCCACAAAAGGCAACCACGATGTGATAGGGACTGTATTCCCATGGACAATAGAGTGGCCGGTGGCAAGCCCACCCAAACTGAAGATATTCACAGTGGACCAGAGAGCTGCTATGTCTGGAAAAAATTAATAGATTAACACCTTGGATTTGAGGAGAGCAAAAGGGGGCTTAATAATAGGTGAATATATGACTAAAGAAGAAAGGTCTATCTTAGACATTTTAGAGTGTATCCTGGATTACTTTAGCCAATCTTAACGGCCAAGATTACATCTGTCTTGCTACGTCTTCACCAGGACATCTCGTCTCAACATGGGAGTTTCTGTGGATAATTGGCCAGTGCCCTCTCAAATACCCTCTATTCAAAAGAATGATGCACATTCCTGCATTGATTTTTGGGACCAGTGGATGCCATTCTTGCCACTGGTACCTTTAGAACCCTAAGAACTTGAATTACTTGTATCAGTATCTATGGATGCCTGTATCTATACACAGGGATATTTTTGATTTGTGAAGATAGAGCATCCCCTGGTATTCCATCTCACATTAAGGGAGGGTGACCACTCAGAACCAATTCACAAAAGCATTTGACAACTTAAAGAGGGAGTTAAAAAATTACAACTAAATGATGGTTGGAACTGGCTGGAAAGATTGCTTGACGAATGGGGAATCTTTGGATGGGTGAGACTGCTTGTGAAAATGGGGTTGGTAGTCCTAATTTTAATAATTTTATATGTTGTACCTTGTATTTTACAGTGCATGCAGCAAGTGATACAGAAGTCTTTTGGCTTGAAAAACTAAAAGGGGAAGATGTTCAAGACCCGCCTGGATGTGTTCCTGTGTGACTTGGTCCAGGTGATCCTGCTGTGGCAGGGGGATTGGATCTTTCAAGGTCCTTTCCAGTCCGTAGTGACTCTATGATTCTATGATTCTAAGATATGGGAGTGAACGGCCTGTAGAACTTTGATCTTCTTGAGAGCAAACCCTGTCCCTGAGCAAGTACACTAGCAAGATAGTGGGGCAAGGAGCCACACACTAAAGAATGCCTTGTTTTGATATATGACTTGCCTTCCTTCAGAAACATTTTTTACTTTTCCTTCCTTTTCCCAGACACCGTGTAACCAATAAGTTTAAGGAATAAAAGTTAGGTAATGCTATTGTAATCAATAACATGAAGCCAAGTGTATCTGTAGTGATAACAGAGTGTATAAAAATGTATAGAATAGTTTAATAAATGGATTTAGCTTTGTTCTCCCCGTCTTTGTTGAGGAGTCTGTGCCAGTTAACTGCCACAATTTTCTCTGCCTCTGGGTTTATTGCTGGGATATTTCTAGGCAAAGGCTTTGGTTTTTCCTCTTTTAGTGGCTGGCTACACCTCTAGTGATTTCCTCACTGTGTTTTATGGAGAGAGATAACAAAGTGTGTATTATGCTGATGGCTGCGTTCCTTGGACTGGGATACAGAATTGAGGGCTGGCTTAGCAGTGAAGAAACAAAGAATGCACTTAACAATTCTGCTGCCTTTGTGTCTTCTGCCATGAGGGTGCCTAAGGTCGTCCACCCGTGGGCCCACATTTTCCTTTGTCTTTCTTTTTCTTGAAAAAGCATGTTAATTTATATGTAAGGATTATACATGATAAAGAGACAATTTCCTCACTTATCATCCCATATGAATGTTTTTCTGTGACATCTATACAGTGAATACTTCATACACACACACTGAATCCAGATACAGAATGAAAGAGCAATCAATTTAAAAACATCCAGAAAAACAGAGAAACTGAATGAGCAGGTTGTTTTCCCCCCAAGCAGTAATTAATAACTAAAAGTGAGGCAATGGTTGCTTACTTCTACTGATGTTCTAGGAACTGTTTCTGACTTTACTGATGGAGAGCATTAGTAGCTTGCTTGAATGTAATTTTAATGAAGAAATTGTTTCTTTTATGATTCTTTTTGTAAGAGGTGCTGTCTGAGAATTTCTGTTTGTTAGGACAGGCACCCAGAATCCCTTCCAGTAGAACACACTATCTAGGGGTGCAGGAAAATCAAACCCTGAGGTCCTCATGAATGCTACTGAGAATGATGCAAGGAGTGTTCTCTAAGATGTAGGAGAAATTCTAGTGATAAATAACATCTGAAAATTACTCTGAGAAGTTTGTTTACCTAATGTTTGTGCTTATACACAAATTGGTAAAACTGATCTTTCAACTCTGATGAACCACATTACTTTTCCTTAAAAGGCTTTTGAGTTCCTGTCATCTGCAAAGCCTTCAAAGGTCATGCATTTCCATGCTTGTTGAGCTGTGACCTCCATCTCCCAGAAACAGAAGCTAGTCCCTGTATTTATTTCATAAATCATAACTGTGTGCCAGTTCCTAAAAGCTTTTCTGCAGTACCATGTGTTTCAACATGGAACTTATTGAATAAAGGAAAACTTGTCCTCCCTCCCCAACATTTGACAGGAGATCAAGCCAAGATATTCCATTTGCCATTAAAAAAAGGGAGACAGATATATGAAAAGCTGCATGCTTTCCATTCTCCTTTTGTCATCTCTGTACACTGTTTCAAGAAGCTTCTCAGCTTTTCTTTCTCAATCAGATTCATTTCTTTACTGTCCTCATCGCTCCATTGGTCTGTTACAGTCAGTACAAGGGGAAAAAATATGAGAGTGAAATTGTTAATAAATGCTTTGTGAAACAGCAATGATTTGTGGAAGGTGGAGAGAGTAAAGGGAGCTGCAACTTTATGACAATTTTAAAGACATTTCCAAAACCAGAAGTCAATTATAAAATTATGTATTTAAGTTCATGAAGATATTTCTGCAAGACAAATAGAGAAATCCCTAAGAGAAATTATTCATTACGTGCTATCTATTGCTTCCAGTATAATGACTTATGACTGTTTTGTATGTATATAATAATTTACAATAAAGAAAAAAACTAAGGACTTTTAAAGTTTATTTGTCATTGATAAGGAAGATTTATTAATGATTATATTTCTATCACCCTAATTTACAAAGCAGGATGGCAAACTAAGCATTGAGTGAAGGATAAGGAGCAGTATTGCACTGCATTTTAGCTGAGAGGCTGAGCCACCAAATCACATATACCTACTTTATAACATCTTGTTATTTTTTTCTGGCATACGTTATTGCTGTTCCACCTCAGAAAATTTTAACTCCCATATTTTAAAGAAATAGGATTAGTAATGTTTAACAATGAGAGACTCAGCGTTTCAGTGAGATTCTGAAAAGTTAATACACATGCCAAGCTCTCTATGCCATCAACAATGACAATTGCCAAATGCAGAGTTCAGTTTCAACGTTCTTTAGCCATGTGAACTCAGCTTGATCTTTTTGCCCTGTTAAGGTGTCACAGTTTAGCTCATAAAATTATAATCTGCTCAACCTTGCGGATGGAAATGTCCTCCCACTCCCTGGAGGGGAAGAAAAGAGGTAAAATAAACAAATGTCCAGAAACTGGAATTACAAATATTAAACTTTATTAAAGACTTTATTAAAAAGAAAAAACCCAAAAAAGGGAAAGGAAAAAAGGGGGGGTGGGGAGAAAAAGTATGCTCTTCCTCAATTCAAGTGCACCACTCCCCTGCCCAGACCTGGTAACACCTGATTCCTAAGAGATGCTAAAAGCCCTGCACGAGATGGGAGTGAAAAGGGAAGACTGGGAATTTCCTAGGCAAAACTTAAATATTCAATGTGAGCCGCTTCCTAGGCATCAGTCTGAAAATTTGTGAGAAATGGATGGAGATAGCAGGAGGATTAAAAGGAAGGCTAAAAAAGGGAAGGGGGAAAAGTGGGAGTGGGGAGGAACAGAGAGTCACAGAAGGACAGACAGGCTGCAGCGTGCTACGAGCTGAAACAAAACCAAAACCAGACTCCCAAGACACACAAACAGGGAGGGGGTACCAAGAAGAGGGGAAAAGGAATACCCTGTCCCCAGTTAAGGACCCCAAAATCTGTCTCGCCCACTCCACCTGCTCAACCTGTCCTCTGAGGCAGCCACCTCTCCCCTTCACTTCTGCACCCCACTGACCTCTGCTGCTGTGCACAGGAGGAGAAAGGAAACGACCCCACAGCCAAGTTAACTCTTTATATGCTGGAAGAGAGTTTGATGCAGAAATATCATAAGCAAACATGATTTCACCAAATCCAGAACACAAGGTGACAAAACAAACCATTCAGAAAAGTTAGCATAAGTCCTAACATGCTGTCAAAAAAATCTCCAGTGTTCAAATAACTATCCTGGAGGCACGATGGAACATAAGAAATTTATGAATTCATCTTGTCAATGTGATCTAAATTGTGACTCGATATCCCTTTTTCTTATGATAGTTTTTAATTGCATAGCAACATACGCCCTGGTGTAGCCTACCTAAAATAGACACACACTGGACTTCCCAAAATTCAGTTGTTATTGTTCAACATTCTGCTGATAGCCTGTCAGGAGGCAGGTAACTTTCACATCTGATTCTGCCACTGCAGGAGCTGAATGGTCCCTAGGGTGGCCTGTTTCATCCCACTGACCTCAGAAAAAGTGGAACGTGGCAGCACCTCAATTAAGTGTCTACAGCATGATGGGATGAATAATGGCAGCAACAGGACTGATTTGGTTCAGAGAGGCATCTGTCAGAATGAATGGTGCAGATTTAATGAGCAACTAATCAATATTTGGTATTCTCACTGCTGGTAAGTGAGCGAGCACGTGCCATCTTTGCTGAACACATCTAATTTTGTTATCCATTTAGAATAATTAATTTCCTCATTAGTATTTCCATGGTGCTCCTCACTGAAGTATCTGAATTACTCATAAAAATTAATTGGTGCATCTTCTTAACACCCTCTGCAAGATTATACACAGAGGCAAAGACTCTTCAGGGTATATAATGCTCAGCTCTGTAACATCTATGAGCTATTTACCACATCCACAGAGAAGTTTATACAGTTTAATTATACTCCCAAGTCCATTTACATTCGATGGAAGATGGCATTCAAAGGCATGGATGTGTATATCTGACAGTGCCTTAGGTGGCTACCTTGGCTATTCAGCAAGACTTCTCTTTGAAATATTTTTTGAGCACACACACATAGCCCATTCTGTCTGCCAGGTATTTAGTGTGTTCACCTCAAGAACAAGTCCATCCTAAATGCTACATGTAGGAAAGCGTGGCAGAGGTCTAACAAATCCTGAATATCAGATTCATAGACCAAGAAGAAGGAATATACACCAGAAAACCAGGTTAGGCCCAGTGGCATGTACTTTTTTAATCTCAAAGGGCTCTAGGCTTTTTGATTTCTGTTTTTGCTGAGATGGATCCTTTGAAAGACCTTTTCCTGAAGCATTCTCTTCCCGTGGTCATTTCAGGTACCAAAACAAAGTAGTCAGGGTTGTCTTTCATTGCTACTAAATTCTGCCTAGGAAGTAACTTCATAGGAAGCAACTTCATAGGAAGCAGATTTAAGCAAAAGCTACAAAGTCTTACTACCTGCTCACTACCTGAAGAGTTGGAGCATTCATGTGTGAAGCTATTCTGGAGCATCTAGCCTGCTGTAACTGGCTGTTCTGTGCTCAGTTATTCATGTGTCATTTCCCTTCTGTTCCCAGAAGAAGGTGACAATCTTCTAGGCAAAAGTTTTCTTTGCTTTATCCGATTAGGAGCTCTATTTTCATAGACAGGAACCCTCTGTATTCTTACAGTTCTGCCTCAATCCCATGCAAAATTTCACCGTTGCATTGTTTTCAAATACTTTCTACTCTTTCCCCAACATTCACCAGCTCTTGACAAGAAATGATTCTCAAAAATCCTCCCTGAACTTGTTCCTAGTTTCAGGTTTTCTCCTGCTTTGTCTCTGCTCCCCATTCAGTATCACATTTGACTTTATCTTTCCCACTTGACCTAATCATAGAATCATAGAAACATCCTGGCTGGAAAGAACCTCCAGGGTCATCGAGTCCAACCTTTTCTTCTAATATAAGGTTTTCTCCTGCACTGGTCTGGCCAGTTCAGAAGCAGTTTCTTGTATCCCATAAATACTATTGTAAGACTTCTTCCCATTAGTGTTTTCTATTTCCAATCTCCTTTTGGCTTTAATAAAGAAAAATTATATGGATCCCATTTGTGACAAAGATTGCTTGTAACATCTCTCTAAGCAGTGGCCTAATTATGAGAACTATGAAAATAAAATGCTTATCCTACGCATATTCAAATTGAGCAGCTTTCATACTTAGTGTTGTAACAAATCATGAGAGAAACAGAGCTAAAAAATTCTCAGAGTGGACCATACTTATATGGCATGATCAAGGCTGTGGGAAGAGGATACAGGATTTGTGACATAGAGAACATCAGGGAAATTGCCTTTAGTTCAATAAGCAGGATTATCATCTTAATCCTTTTGAGACGGATATACTGTGTTCAGTGTCCTTAGCTATGTTGTCTAGGTTTTCAAGAAAACCTGTAATATTGAGGGTTTGTTTGACATGAAAGACTGCTTATGTCTGACCTATACAGCCATAAATTGTGAAATGCTTCCTAAAGCACTTCACCTCAGCTCTCACTGTTGGAAACCTAACCAACCTAACCTGCAGTTAGTAGACATCCTCACTAAAGCTAGTTACTGAAGACATTGGGACCATGAAGAAGGAATTGCAACATAAACAGTACTAATATACATAGGGAAGAACAGAGTGAGTCATGTGAACTGTTATTAACCTTGGTAATTTGATGAGAGCCTGTGAGTAAACTGCTATAATCTCTCACTTCCCAACAATTCAATCTTTTCATTTGAATTTGGACTTTCATGTGAATCTGGCCAAATACTGCATCATTTGAGGACAACTGGTCGGAAACGTGGCCGTTTACTTGCTCCTGAGACTTTCTCAGGGTGTGAAACTGCTCACAACTTTGAAAGGTGTACATAATACAGAATGAATATTTCTTTGACTGCTGTGACAGCTGGCTTTTTGAGTACTCACACACACTTTTTTTTTTCAAATATGAATATTGCAATAGAAGTTTTAAGTTATAGAATGCTGTTATATGTAGCTGGACAAAAAACAAACCCCTGAAAATGTAGTGTCCATCTTAAAAATTAAGTTAGTTGCTGCTTTAACTTCTGCTTAACAATTTCAATGAATTGTGGTTTTTGTTCAAGAAAAAATGTCTAAAAGTACTAGTATGTGTTACTTACACATTTGTATTAATGACTTAACTGTTGCAGTTTCAAATTAATCCGATACCTGCAACATAATAAAATTTATTCATTTCCCCATGTCAAATTTTCAAGGCAGTATTTAATAGCAGCTTTTAAAAATAGCTTTTTAGTATACCTACAAATAATTTATGAACTATTTGTCCATGCATATTAAAGATGGTTAAAGTATAATAGGATTTAAATATTCTGCATATGCTGAGTTGCAAGTGGAATGCTTTGTTGCCTTTGTTCTTCCCAAAATGACACTATAAAGGCCCACAAGAGAGTTAATATGAACAAGCTAATAATTCAATATGTGCAGACTGTTAATAATTGTCTGATAGGTCTTCATTTGAGAGAATATTGTTATGCTAAATTGTCACAAGAATTACTCAATACTATTTGCCTATTTTTGCTATTATCCAGTTAATATATTATTTGATAATTATTTTCATTATTCAGGAGCTATATAATTAATGAAGTGCTGTTATGAAAACTAAGTGTTTAATGAATGTCAGTATTCAACGGATAGATTCTTAATGATTTACGTGGTGTGTCCAGCATTGTTTAATACCAAAAAATACAGGAAATGAAAATGCCCAGAAAGTGTTATTTTTGGGCATTCCCCTTCTTGGCCTTTTTGAACAGAATTTGAGGTGACACTTAGAAGTGTATTTGCAACAATTCAGAGCTCTGCTTTTCATCTGAGAAGTCCATAAGCTTCTCTTTATTTTGATTGATTTACAGACTTTTACTATAAAGATCCAATCAATAGTTTTTTTCAACAGTTTAAGATTCTGACACTTAGGTATGTTCATCCTGAAGCCAGAGATAAGACAATCAGTTAATTTAAAGTAAACGGCTCCTGACTGACTGAATCGCAGAATCATTAGGGATTGGAAGGGACCTTGAAGGATCATCTAGTCCAATCCCCCTGCCACAGCAGGATCGCCTGGACCAAGTCACCCAGGAACACATCCAGATGGGTCTTAAATGTCTCCAGAGAAGGAGACTCCACAACCTCCCTGGACAGCCCATTCCAGTGCTCTGTCAATCTCACTGTGAAGAAGTTCTTTCTCATATTGACGTGGAACCTCCTCTGTTCCAGCTTACTACCATTGCCCCTCGTTCTATCACTAGATGACATTGAGCCTGGCTCCATCCTCCTGACCCCCACCCTTCAAATATTCATAGACATCAATGGGGTCACCCCTCAGTCTCCTCTTCTGTAAGATAAATAGAACCAGCTCTCTCAGCCTCATAAGGGAGGTGCTTGTTGCTCTATACTGGACTACTCCAGCAGCTCCACATCCCTCTTGAACTGAGGGGCCCACAACTGGACACAATATTCTGGATGTGGTCTCACCAGGGCAGAGTAGAGGAGGCGAAGAACCTCTCTCCATTTGCTAACCACCCTGCTTCTGATCCACCCCAGGATGCTGTTGGCCCTCTTGGCCACAAGAGCACACTGTTGGCTCATGGTCATCCTGCTGTCCCACAGGACCCCCAGGTCCCTTTCTCTTACACTGCTCTCCAACAGCTCAGTCACCAACATATACTGGTACCTACCTGCACCCACAAACTCTCAACTCTCTGTTCATCTGCCCCTGGACAGAACTCAATACATTCCAGTTGCTCTGTCACGTAGGGAGCAACTCCTCCACCCTGCCTTGCTGACCTGTCCTTCCTGAAAAGGACGTAGCCGTCCGTGACCACATTCCACTCATGGAAAAATCTCACCTGCTTTTTCCCCTAGAGCAGAGATCATTGCTTCTTTTTCTTTGCCCTCTCTAACAAAGCAGTTAGGTCTTGATGAGATCTTGGGTAGGACTTGCCAGACAATGGATAGCTTAGGGAAAATGGAAACGGGTTTATTAACTCTATAACTGTACACAGAAAAGAAGAGAAAAAGTTAAGCAAGTTAGTGCACACAAACTAGAAATTCTGTCAGAAATGTCATGATATGTTCTGAGAAAAATACAGTGGACATTACTATCACATCCGCCTCAACACAAGGGGGAACTTCTTTACTGTGAGGGTCACAGAGCACTGGAACAGGCTCCCCAGGGAGGTCGTGGAGTCTCCTTCTCTGGGGACTTTCAAGGCCCGCCTGGATGCGTTCCTCTGTGATCTGTGTTAGATAGTTTTGTCCTGCTCCGGCAGGAGGGTTGGACTAGATGATCTCTTGGGTCCCTTCCAACCCCTAACATCCTATGATCCTATGATCCTATGATCGGTCCTTGGTTTTTTTATGTCTTGTAGTGTATTCTGGCAGAACAAAGTTTTTAAGGGCAAGATATCCCATCACTGGCAAAAAATCATCCCTTTTTTGAGTTTAAATCATGGGTAGAAAGTTACGTACTGACATGGCTAGGTAGTGTGATAAGATCTTTCCAAGGTCTACTTGAATTTCTGCTGCAAATGTAAATTCATTGCTTTTCATAGTAAAATAAGCATGCAGTGTTTGCTAGGTAAAGAAGAAAAGTTATTCTTTCCTGATTACTTGCAGTTTTCTGGTGTTCATTTCAAGCTCATCTACAGCAGAATATAAATGGCAACACAACAACCTTACTGCCAGCATGCTGCTAATAATCATTAGCTCAGATGTCTACAACGGGATACGAGTACATCTCCAAGAGAAGTTTGCAGCACTTCCTTGGCAACTTCTTGTTTTAATTACTTCCCTATAGGCCATACAAAGAAAACTGGAATGAATGTTAAAGTGAAATTTTTACTGTGCATCTCCATGGAGGCGAAGGAAAACATATTCCTTGAAATTACATCCCTGAAATAATTGTGCCTGGTTTTGCAGCAGTGGTTACTGCTAGGCAGCAGTTTCAGTGTAAGAAAACTATCAAATAGGAATAATTTACTAGCCATCATGGGTCTGATTTTATTGCTTAGCCTAAAACTATGCTGCAGCTGTTCAAGAGATGAATGTACTCTCTATCCATAAAGGTATCTGCAAAACTCCACATTTTGTAGATGTGCTCTGTATGAAGAAACTCCAGGCTTCTTGTATTCAAAATCAGATGCAAATATTTTGCTGCTCTTAAGACTTTCCTAATGCTCTATGGATAAAAGTGCTTATGTCCAGATTGCAATTTTAAAAATGGAAGAGTATTTTGAGGTGATCGAGTTAAATTCCATGCTCTGACAGACCATGTGTACCCTAAGGAATGCCTTTCAATGCCTGGCTTTTCGTGCAAGCTTCGACTGAACACCTACACCATGATGTGACAAGATGCAACATACCCCTCCTGTCAGCTTCTTGCTTTCTTCATGAATCAAGAGGACTGAAAATATGTGGTGGTTAACATTTTCAGAAGGAACCACTCCCCATCCCAAATAAATCAAATACCAGTACAATCTTTATCTTATGTAGTTCAATACTCTTTTAAGAAGAAAGCCAGCAAACAAATCCTACTCTCTGATTATCTCAGTGAATGATCCTTGACCCCCACAAATTCTGCATTCAAAATCACAACTTTAAGTATTGTTTGTTTGTGGTTCATAACACAGTATTGGTACTTTTCAAAACACTAATGAAGAACTTATTTTCATTCGCTCTGCTTCCTTTACATGAAACAGAGACACAAGGGAGTGAAGAATACAGGCTTTACTATAGCCTGATTATTCAGATCATTAGTAGATAATGAATACTGAAATGGTTTGCGAGTGATTGGTCATTACATGTCATCATCTCCAGTGTAGTCTTCAACCGATCTAACCCTGCAAACACATAAGCTGACCACTGAAAGTGAGAGAAATGGCAGGAATGAGACGTCTGTAATTACAAAGAGACAGAGAGAGAAAAATAAAATTGTCTTTATTCAGCACCTGTAGCCTACTGCAGGATTTCAAGGGAAGCTCTGTTCTGCACAGCATGGCCACACATATTCACTACCATCAGGAGCTGAAGTATGCTTAGTGTAAACTTTGCTGTAAAAATTTGAAGATTCCCAAATGATGTGTACGAACTGAGACTTCTCAGTCTTGTGACTTGGTTAACCAAGAGCTCTTCTTCATGTGAATGGTGAAAATCTCATCTCCATCACTTAGTTTTATGGCTCCATTAGTTTCTCAAAGAGAATAAATAAGCTTACTGACGAGGAAGTTAATATGCAAACCCAATTTTTCTTCATCTCCCAGAATATGCTGAACTATTTCTTTTGAAGTTTTCCAGCTTATTTCAGTCTGAGCCAGGTAGTCTTCATGAAAAATGTGCCTCTAAATATTAAGATCTAAAGAGAAGCAAGATAAAGCTACCAGGAAAACAGTGAGCAAAATTCAGAAAAATTGTGAAGTGCAACAATATTTTTATAGCTTTCTCTTTCTTGAGAAAAGTACTTAAGCACATTAACTTTGATAGAATCTTCTGAGTTTATTGCTTTATTTATGTTAATATTTCTTATATGAACAGTGATGCAGAAACACTGATTTCATTAGTGATACCTGCACTGAATTTCTTGGCAAAATATTTCTGAGAGAACCCATTGCTGACAATCAACTTCGTGCAAAGGAATTCCTTATGCTGAGGAGGGAGACCGATCACATCCATAGACAACACCTCCTGTGCCAAAGCTCTGGGTGTTCTTAACGTGGGTTGTGCTGACTGTGGCTGGTAGGTATCTGAACACCATGCAGAGTAAAAATAGGAGCCAAACTCTATGAAAGTAGCGTTTCTCTATGAAAGCCAAAACTCTATGAAAGCCAAAACTCTATGAAAGCCAAAACTCTATGAAAGCCAAAACTCTATGAAAGCCAAAACAAACCTGTGTTTTGGCTGCTGCTGAGCAGGATTTGCACAGCACCAAGCTGGGGAGGAGGTTTCTTTCCTAACATTCTCCCCAACAGTAGGGTGAGAAGTGGATCAGGCCAGCTGACCCAAACTGACCAAAGGAATATTCCATACTATATGAGGTGAGCCTAGATATAAAAGCAAGCAATAAGGGAGGTGTAGGGGTATTTGTTGATGGAGTTTTGTCCTCTGGGACAAAGGAGATGTGAAATGTATCGAGCCCTGCTTCCTAGAGCAGCCACTAATATTATCAGCTGATTGGAAGAAGTTAATAATCTTTATTTCTTCTCTTTTCTTCTTTGTGCATTATTAAATATTGTCTTTACCTGCTAGCATCATATTTTCATCTGTCCTTTTCATCCAAGAAGGTAGGAGTGACACAGCAGCTTTTGTGGACATCTGGCCCCCAGCCATGATCAAATACCCACAAAGTGTTTAGATTGTACGGCAGCAGAATATCAGCACAAAAATTGGCTTAGCTCAGTTCTCGGTCTTGGATTTACGCTCATAACACAAATTACCTTTATTAGATTTGACAATGGAGTGTGAATGTAAGAATGAGTGACAACGAATGTGCTATATCTTCAGGTATGTAATGACAAGATAACTTGCAAAACTACTTTATAAGGTCTACCCAGGTTACATAAATAACCCAACCAAAAGCCTAGTGGTATTCTCTGGAAGTGAGGACACACTGTTTATAGTTTTCAATCCCCAGCGTATTTACTGTAAAAGCCTCAAGTTTATTTGCCACTGTCATATTAAATTCCGTGCCTATATTTTTGTCTCAAGTGAATTTATTTCTGTGAATTCTAAACATTTCTCATGAAGAATGACCGAGTCACTTATCCTTCACTGAAAAGCTGTGTTTAAGTCTTTTTCACACCAGGCTGTGCAGGGCCATCCCTCAAGTGTCATTATTTTCTCAACAGCATGACTTGAAATGGTGTTACCATCCAACATGTACATGGTCTTCATATGGTTCTGCACAGTAATCTGTTCATGGTTGCTAAAGCTACTAAAGACCAGAAACCATCACTGAAATAAAAACTGATCAAGAATTTTGTTTCTTGTCCTGTTGCCTGATACAAAGAGAAGGATTAAATAATATGTGAATTTCTATGCCTATCACTGTGGAATATAAATTTCTAGGATTAGGCAAAGAAATTAAACATCATGATAAAGGGAAATTCAACCTTTATCAGAGCCTGCAGCTTATAACATCTTTTTTCTATTACTAATCCCGTTCAGATTTCAATTTTTCTATGACTTTCCTTGAAAATCTGGTTCAAAATTTGTTTATTGACTTTGAATCTTATGTGTCTCCAGTGTTTGCCTGGCTAATTGTGCTAGAGCTGTTCACCTGTACAGTTACACTTCGTAAGACGTTGTGTCTGTTTGATATTCTGATTGTTCTCCCACTGTTGTGCTGTAAAAACCCTGAGATTAATTCCAGGGGGAATAGAATCTAACAACAGATGAGGATGTTGGGGGAGTCACTGAAATATTGCTTCTACAGCATTTCTCCTTTGTCAGAAAAATAGATCTACTTCCATTTATAGCCTCCAGTAATTTTGAACTCATCTCAGGGTCTCAAATGTTCATCAGAAAAACATTTGCTGCATCATTCCTAAAAGATGTGTTTTTGAGCTTTACTTATAAATTATTACTAGAGCTGGAAAAGATAGTATTTAGTCATTAGTTAGCAAAGCTGTGAAATGTCCTCTGCTTTCAGCAGCAACAGGCAAAAAGAAAGAGCTGGGTGCGTTATCTGACTACAAGATATTTTTGAAAATAAAATTGTGAAAAAATCCAGTGTTCAGTGGTAATGCCTCTTGAAATGCAGATTTTCTCAGCTAGAGGAAAACTGAAGCCAGAACACATGCCTTCTTCCTTCTCCAGCTGTGTTACTTGCAGAGGTAATGAGCCCTGTCCTGTTCCCAGCTGCTAATCACTTTCTCCTTCACATCATGATGTGAGAGCCTTCCAACTAATTTTAGTGAAAGTGAGCCAAGTTGTCTTGAAGAGCTGTGACTGAAGAAGAAACTGATCTATCTCAGTTTATTTTGCCAGAAATAAAAGAGAATCATCACTTACGTGTCTTGACTGGTATAATCTAATACCCTGTTAGTCTATCAGGGTGTCCCTGACAAAAAACAGAGCATAAAATTGAATGATAAGCTCTTGTTACCAGTAGTATCCTGTAATGGTTACCACAGAATTGGTGAACCCTACACTGAGTGTGATTAGATGTGGAAGATAAGGTGCAGCTGCAATGCAACACACCAAGACACATCTGTCTTTGAATTTGAAGGTTATTTCTGAGAAATTGTGGAGCATAACTAAAATGTTTGAGACCTGAAAAAGAAAATATTTTGTGACTATACAAAAAAAGAAAAAGGCCACCAAATGATAGGAATTCCAGATTAATTTCAATTCTTGGAAACATTTTTGACTAAATAATTAGACTTATTTTGGGCTGTCCCAAATGATTGGGACAGAAGAGAAGCCTCCACAGCACCTTATAGAAACCTTACAGTACCTGAAGTTGGCCTTCAGGAAATTTGGAGGGGGCCTCTTAGTGACAGGAGAAGAGGGAATGTTTTCAAGATAAAAGAGGGTAGATTTCAATTTGATCTTGAGAAGAAATTCACTTCTTTCCAAGAAGAAGTGAGGCTGGTGAGGCATTGGAACAAGTTGCCCATGGAGGGTTGTAGATGTCCCCTGCCCAGTACAGCCAGGTTGTATGAGGCCCTGGGAAAGCTGGTCTAGTGAGAGGAGTCTCTCCCCATGGAAGACGGATAGGAACTAAAAGCAAGAGTGCTGAAAAAATAATGAAAGATTATTAAAAAATAATCTTCAACAAGATTGAAAGAAATGGGATTATTTATTTAAACTGCAACAAAAAAATAGGAGGAAAATGATAACAGCCTTTTAAGCAGTGATGAAAAGAGAAAATGTCTACATGCCTTGTGAACAGCAAATTGTGTTTTCAGATGCATCAAGAAAGACTGAGGGAAACATGGAGAGGAAAAAAAGCCTAATGATTGTCAGCTTAAAGCACTGGAATAATTCTCCCAGGAAGGCTGCAGACTTCCACTCATGGCAGGTATATGTGATCTTGTCTTGAGGTCTTGACATTCCCACTAAATCTAACTTTAGTCTGATGCTGTGATTATACAGGTTGTAAGGTAATACTATCAGAATTTCTACTTCATAAGAATGTTTATGCAAAGTTGATGTTCTTCAGTGAAACACAGTGTGTACTTTGACCTATGGAAACATCTCATTACAGGAGTAAGTGGAGGCTCAAAGAAGTCTCTGAATGAATTTATTAAAACTACTATAATGTAAACAAACATAATGTCATTATGGAGCTCTAAATTAGTGAAATAAAGAAAAAGGGCTTAATAATAACTAAATACAGCAGACAAGCTTTTCTTCTGCATCCTTTGGAAGAGTTTCTTGGGACAAGTAAATTCTAGTTTCTAAAATTCTGAAAACAGTAATAATATCTACATTTGTGCACAATAAAGAGTACTTGAAATATTGGAGAAAAAGAATTTGACTTCACTAAAATTTTAAACAGATAATGAAACAACTTTTGCTTGTAGAAGCTTTATTTTTTGCATCTTTATTCATATCAGACCTGATCTACTGTAAAAGCAAGATCTACTGTTAAGTGGTAATGATCTGATTAAATCTCAGTTGTTTTTTGTTTCCATTTGTGATATAAATGCCATTAAATTCCTGAGATTTGATGGATTTACCATAAGTTATGACCAAGAGGTACTAGATACATCACTCATGATGTGAGGAAAATACCATGAAGAAGACAGGAAGTTGTAGAGAGGTGGGTTTTGGTCTCTTCTCACAAGTAACGAATGATAAAACAAGAGGAAATGGCCTCAAATTGCACTGGGGAGATTTAGATTAGCTACTAGGGAACACTTTGCATTTTCCGCTGTTGAATTTCATGAGGTTCTTGTCAAACATTTTGTCCAGCTTGTTGAATTCCATCTGAATGGCATCACTACCCTCTTGTGTCATCTGCAAGCTTTCAAACTTGCTGAGCATACCCTGCTCCATCATCCAGGTCATTAATGGTGTTGCCTAACAGGTTTAGACACACTATTGGAGAGGGGTGTATTGTTAATTAGACTTTGTGCCATCCCATGGATCAAGGTGAGGTTGTCTGGTCTGTAGTTCCCTGAGTCTTCCTTTCTGTCCTTCTTGAAGAGGGACATTTGCTCTCCTTCAGTCCTCAAATACTTGTCTCAGTTCACCATGATCACCCAAATATAGTCCAAAGTGTCCTCACAAAGACATTAACCAGCTCCCTCAGCACTTGTGGGTGCCTCCCAACAAAGTCCATGGATTTATGTTTGACCAGTTTGCTTAAGTATTCCCTGACCTGATACTCTTTCACCAACAGTAGGTCTTCAGTGCTCCAGACTTTTCATCCTGATCTCAAGGTGCTAGGATTAGTGGAAACCAGTCTTACTAGTAAAATCTGAGAAAATTATTTACTGCTAACAATCCTGGTATTATTTAAAGTTTAATTGAGAGGGTGAAGGTATTTGAGCATCTTGTAAGATAAACTTATGAATTTTGCTCATTCTAACACTGGCAATAGTAGCTCTGGATTTGATCTGAGCAGCTGACAAATACCTGTAATAGCCATCTGTTGTGGTAGACATCCAAACTTACTGTCCCAAAAATATTCTGTTGTTTCTAAAGTAGCCAGGAAACTGTTAGAATGTATCATGGTGAACAAAACATTGCGTGTTCTCTGGGATGTGAAATTATCAGGCATTTTCTGTCTCCTTCAGGAAATTTGTGTTGCTTTCCATTATGTGTGCATGTTCCAGTTTGTGCAATAATTTGTTGGTTTTTTTAAAGCAGAGGGATTTTTAGCTCATAATAACAGATAGCAAGATAATATTTATATCTTGGTTCAGAAGCCAGTCCAGCCCTGATGGAGATGAAGTATTGCTCCTCTTGTGTAGAATTTTAAAGGGTTTTGGTCATGCCCTCTCCCAGCATTGTTCAATCAACAAATACTCATTTGTGTTCTTGAAGTCCTTTTGCATCCATGATCTGCCAAGAAGAATGAAAGATCACTGCAACAGCAGATGAACAATTTGTTTCCTTTCATGAGAGAGGCAATTCTATGCTGGACATAATTGGCTTTGTTACCACCCTTGGTGAAATACATCCCACAAAGCTTTATATGTCTATAAAGTAGACATCTGTATTTGAGTCACTTGATCAGATTCACTTTGTAGTTGGTAAGGGGAAATGGATAGTTTTCATGCAACCTCTCTGATCCATTTTACATTCCCACTTGTGGTGGCTTGAGCCTAAGAGGGTAGTGGGGAAAAGAGGTTGCTAACTGGTCCCTGTAAGAAGTTTTATGAAAGCTCCCTCCATCTCATGTTCAGACCCACCTTTGACTAGACTGATTTGAGCCAATCAGTTTCTCTCTAATAAAAAATTTAAGAGGAGATACCTGTTGAGAAAGTTCCTACTCCTGTTTCCTTGTTTTAGGAGGCTACTTATTTTTTGTAGCAGAAGACATGCCTGGGCAGCCATTGCTCTTTGAATCATAGTGGAAGAAGGAACTGATCACCTCTGGATCAGCAGGGGAGAAATGTGTAGGCAAAACTATGGAGATAAGCACATGTGAGATGCATAAATATTTTCATTGTAAGTCATAAAAAATTATAAAGGCAAGTTACTAAATGATTAAAGAAGTGGACAGGAATGTCTGTATTTCTTAATATTTTTTGCTTTTTCTCTCATGCTTTTGTGGCCATGGTACTATATACTCACCAGTCCACTGTTATATTTTTGGTGTCTCAGGCTTAGTCAACTATAGCAGGAATTTACCTGTTTACCCTTTCCAGTGCAGAAAACATCTCCAAGCTTAGATGTAATTATATATACGTAAAAAGGCTTATATTTGGGGACAATACCATACTGTGGTGGTTTTTACATGACAGTTGTGTTTCCAAAGTTATCATAGAATGAGATGCTAACATGATCTGACATAATTTAAAAAAAAATCTGAAAATGTTTTCACGGCCCTTTTTTCAAGTGGCACTGATGGAGACAAGAATTATCAAATAACTTTAGTGCAAAGAGTGCTGGTAGCAAGATTAAGAAGAAATGGAATCCTGATAGCTGAATGCCGAGTAAAATATTGCCATATAAACATTATGGGTGATATAGTCTAAAAACAAAGGCATTCTCCTAAGAATAATGATGGAATCTTTAGCACTTAAAATCAAAATGGAATTCTTTTCCAGGAGATATTATCTGGCTTAGCCAGAATTCATGTGCTTGATCTGGAAATCACTTGGTAAAAATAGTGGCCTGTGTTACACAGAGTCAGCCAAAACTATTAAAATCATCTTTTGTAGCCTTAAAATCTGTGTTAGCCTTTAATGATATGCCAGTTAAATTCGAAACGATTCATTTCCAAGACAGTAAGAATTTGTAAAATGTCTTGACTTTTTACTACAGTAAGTGCAAAGAGTCCTGTTGCTATAATTAAAACTACTATGATTTGTAGTCTACCATTGAAGCTGATTTTCAAAATGTCACAGATTTTCCTTGTTGATTCTTCTTGTCTTGATGTTAAGACAAGGCAGACAAATGTATCTGATTGCCTTTAATACGTATTTGTATATGTTTCTGCTCATTTACTTTCTGTAAATAATAAAAGATTAGATTTCATTGAGCTAAAATCCCAAGATTTCTTTTGGAGATGATAGAATATTTCAGTTTTTCACTTCACAATTTCGTAGAATCATTAGAGATCGGAAGGAACCTTGAAAGATCATCCAGTCCAATCCCCCTGCCACAGCAGGGTCACCCAGACCAAGTCACACAGTCAGTCTGGGTTAGAAGGAACCACAGGATCATCCAGTTCCAACTCCCCTGCCATGGGCAGGGACACCCCACCCTAGATCAGACTGGCCAGAGCCCCATCCAGCCTGGCCTTAAACACCCCCAAGGATGGGGCCTCCACCGCCTTCCTGGGTAACCCATTCCAGGCTCTCACCACTCTCACGGTGAAGAACTTCCTCCTTACATCCAGTCTAAATCTACCCATCTCCAGCTTTGCTCCATTCCCCCTAGTCCTGTTGCTACCTGACATCCTAAATAGCCCCTCCCCAGCCTTTTTGTAGGCCCCCTTCAGATACTGGGAGGCCACAATAAGGTCACCTGGGAGCCTCCTCCTCTTCTCCAGACTGAACAGCCCCAATTCCCTCAGTCTATCCTCACAGGAGAGGTGCTGCAGCCCTCTGATCATCCTGGTGGCCCTCCTCTGCACTCGCTCCAGCACGTCCACATCCTTCTTGTAATAAGAGCTCCAGAACTGGACGCAGTGCTCCAGGTGGGGTCTCACCAGAGTGGACTAGAGGGAGAGAATCACCTCCTGTGATCACCTTCTCTTGATGCAGCCCAGGATCAGGTTTGCTGCACATTGACTTTGGTTTCTGCACAGAAATCAGCATTGTATTGATAACAAAGTGTTAAAATGGAAAACCATGCTGTTTGAAATGCGAATGCAACAAAGCTTAACACATTTGTGTGATATGTGTGTGCAGTGCATGTATTTCCTAGATGTAATTAAATATTCACAGCACGGTCCTTGAACATTGCCTAGATTTTGAACATTTAAGATGCGTTAAGCCTTACCTACAGTTCACCTTCTTTTGCTGATTTCTATTACAGTAAATGGCATTTTCACACATCGCAATAATTTTCAAAGGTCATTCTATTGGCTCAAAATACAAGCATTACAGAAATACATTATGTATTCCTCTTACATTTGTTCTGTAGTTAATAACAGACCCAGTTACTTACACGTAACTTAAAATGCCTATGTATGGCATAGCAAATTATTGGGCCAAGGTCTTCAACTAAGCATGCATGAAATGTGCCAAAGTCTGTTAGGGTTTGTTGAGATAGCTTATTGAGTAGCGACAGAGAGATGAAAGATGTATCAGCTACAACACTGAAAACAAAAGTTAAATAATTTGTAAGATTTTTTGTTGTTATATAGTTTCAATATAAGGAAATTATCTGCAATCTCCACCTACTGATTCAGAGCAGAATCAGTATTTTTTGAACTAAAGCATTCAACCTTAAAGCTTTTGACTTAATAAATTTTAAAATATTTAAAATATAATTATTTTAAACAAAAGTATACATGTCATAGAGCCCTGATTTTTATTTCCCGTGGTCTTTAAAAAACAAAAAATAACTTAAGACAATATTATAGTAAGAAAAATGTTTGAGTTTTATTAATAAAGAACAAGAAACAGTTGGAAAAAGGGAAGAAAATCCCCCTGTGAACCACCTGCAAAAGGATCTGTCCTGCTTTCACTACAACTCTGATGAGCCAGCAGCCACCCAGAACCATGCAAGACCTAACAAAAGATTCTCCAAGATGAACCATAAAAACCATGTCCCTCTGGCCCCACCTTAGCAACCAAGGGAGAAAAGAAGAAAGAATCAAAAAAAGAAAACGAGCATGGAAGTAAAATGATGCCAAGACTGTGTCAGGAATGAGAGAAAGATGAATTAAAAACAGTGGGAAGGAAAGACTGAAATATCTGGGAACGGATGGAGGGGAATTGTCTTTTCACAAGGTCCACGGTGGTGAGATGAAAGCAGCACCTGCTGCTGAGCATGCTGACTCAGGTAACTCAGAGGAACTTCAGTCCTCCCGTGTGCCATTTGCAGTGCCGTGGAGAAGGGATACCCACTAAGCTGTTATGTCTTGTCATGGGATTAGGAACTAACCATGACACACAGAAATGTAAGGATGTTTTTCTGGCACACTTAAAACTGTAATAAAATTGCAAGAGCAATACGAATGGAAAACAAATAGCTGACATTTTTCCTTTTTGTTTTCCAAACTCATCCTATTAGAGGGCTTGACTATTTTTTTTCCAAATGGCTTTTACAGTCATTGTCTATTACTATAAAATCTCACTTGAAAAACACTCAATACTTAATGGCAGTTGTCATTTATTAATGTAGCAAAGTAACAGTGAGCAAATCCCAGCGGCTCATAGTAAATTAACTTAGATAAAGAAGGAACATTCATTTTTTTTCTTTCTGGAGGACAATTAAGATTGTCCTTTGTGTAAATATTTCTTAAGAGTCAGATTTTAATTAAAGAGTTCATATCTTGCTTCATGAAAGCTCTTAAGCAGAAATTTAATTCCATTCTCTTTGTATTTTTCTGTTATTTTCTAGAGGTAGATACAAGAACATGCTCAAGTGCTGTAGTGCACAGCAATCCTCCTCCCTGTTTCTCATGCTGCTAAGTGGAAGAAACCACATGAGATTTGCGGATGTAGTTGACTAATGCTCAAATTGCAATAGACATTTTTTAATAGGAATTTAAGTTGGTACATTGTTTTCTTTGCTTCAAGATGCTTTTCAGTCTCTCAGAGGATTCCTTGTTGCTGGCATTCTTTATTTGTATTGTAATCCTAGTGGATACTAAAGGCACTTTGACTCCTTTGTGTCTTTGCTTTACAGTTGTGTAATGGAAAATGCAAAATAATTCAGAGATTTCAGTAAGTTCTCACTGGGCTCTGGGCTTTGTTTATTTTCATTCTATCTTTAAAAAAAAGCTAAGGAAAAAAATGAAACAGATCAGCACAAAGAAAACCATTTCTTATTGTATAATAGCCACATATTTTTTTAAATGCTAACAGGGAAAGTTCAGAAACCAGCACCATAACAAGTCCAGCTTGGACTCATTCATGTTTAATGGGACTAACTTCAGAAGGGTCGATGAAGCATTTATGTAACCCCCTCAGGCAGCTCATAATTGCCTATGTTAGATGAATTTGAATATGTTTTAAGGAGACAATAAATACTCAATGCCTTGAAAAAATGTGGCTGAACTTGTAAAAAAATCACAAGGGTATTTATAGAAGTTTGTGTTGCTGCAGTATGATCACTATAAAAACTTAAGATAATTATAGTGAAAATCGCTGCTATGAAAGTTGGAACTCATTTAGCTGAGCTACAAGCTGTGTGGAAGTGAGCTGAGACTCATACAAGTTACAGGCATTAGCTGTATGTTGTTTCCTGAGCTGTTTCAATGGGGGGCTTTTTTGAAATAGTATTAAAATATCGATAATCAAGAGAAGAGGGAACACAATCTAAGATTTCTCCCCGATGGGTACCTAATCAGTAGATTAAATTAATGTTTCTTGCTCTTTGCTCTTGAGTGCCACATCAGAACACTAGATCATGCTTCCTTTTATATCTATTTTTCTTGCACTCTTGTCTACCCAACTGGCCAGCTTTGACAGGAGAAAAGTCAAGCCTGCAGCCTGGTGGCTACAGGAAAGGATGCTAATTACCAGGCTGCAAATCATGGTTGGTCTGGATCTCTTAAAAATAAAAGACCTCACCCACCAGATTGTCAGTCTGCAGAACAAGGCTCTCAGGTCTGCAGCCCAAGGAGAAGGAAACACATAATGTGTGTTTAATCTTAACTTCTGATGAACCTAAATTCAGACGATTGCGTCTAAACACTTTTTCTCATGCTACTTTTCAGGCAGTGGGGGAAAACAAGCACTTGGAGAGGACAATACATCTGCTTTAGTCACTACTTCTGAGTGAGGCAAGTTACACCCATTTGTGCCAATTTAACTTACCTAATTGTAAAAGCAACTTCTGCAACCAACTCACGTATAGATACCTACGCTGCAGATCTGACCACACTTTGGTTACTGTTATGGGATACTTTAAATGACTAAGCTCTGGAGAGGTACTGAAGAGGTAAACAGAAAAGAATTCTGCCTGCCTTTCTAGAAGTGCTGAGACCATTACTGGCAAAGAAGGAATCCTAAATGCCCAGTTCATGTGCTGTGGCTCACCCACGGGACCTGTGCATTTGAACCTTGCGTTTAATTCTAGTGCCAGAACTTGGCACTGTAAGAAGATAATCTCTCTCATTTCTCTGTTGTTCTGATTTTACTTGCTGATTAGAAAATGGAAGAGAGACAAAGTGCATAGTGAGTCTGCAGTCAGTGTCTTAACATTTTAAAGTTCTGTCACTGATTTTAGGGGTTACTAATAGGTGGTGCAAACTCACTACACGTCTCTGGGAGGCTCCTCTTGATCTTACTGACAGGCAGGCTTGGCCTCAGTGATAGGACTTCCACATGGAATAATTAGCTGCCCCTTCCACTCAGTTCAATGAGAGCTCCCTTAAGATAATTTATGTGTTTTCTGTATATATAGGCTTCCACAACTTCAATCTGGGCCCAGTAAATGTTGCAGGTGCTAAAAGAGCCTCTTAAACAAAAATAAACTAAAATTAGAACCATATTAAAAAAAAGATTTAATATTGGTGACCTTCTGAAGGTAGCATTGCCTAAAGAGCTGTGAGCTAATTTTGGTTTTAAAATTGTTCCCCAGGATTTTAACAACCTATCTTCAGTTTTCTAAAGAAATGTGCCAATCTTAACGACCGGTGCTGAACAGCTAAGTCACTGTGGGGATTCCGAATTTGTGAGTTCATGCACCTTTATTGCCTGAAAGGTTCAGTTCAATCAGTTTTCTCAGATCATATTGCTACTGCTGCCTTCCTTCTAAACCTAGATTGAAGACCTGCCAGCTGACTTTTAGAAATAACTTAGCAATTAAAGCTCAAGTTAGGAAAAAGAAAGGTCCTGAATTTAAGTTCTGCCTCTGCCTGGAGTGATTAAAACCCATAATACTGACCTTCAAACATATATATTTCTCTCACTATTCCAGTTTAAGATTAGACTACTTTATTCACGCCTTCTTTGAAGTCTGTCCACACTCAAAAGAGAATCAAAGTTCTAATAGGTCCAGAGAGTCTGTAAGAGTGAGAATCTTTGGCTTAATGATTAGGACACAGACTGCATAGTACAGAATCCAAGAGGACAGGAATGCATTCATTGCAGACTGCCCTTGGATATAGCATGAAAAAAGTGTACCTTAGATCATCCTTTTAAATCTTCCTGCTTCCCTCGGTACTGTGGTGAATCCTGCAGTGCTCTGTGTATCTTGGACAAGTTACAGCAGAAGAAATGGAGACTACAGATAAGAGACGATTGGAGGAGTGCTGTGGAGAAAGGATATTAAATACATTGCCTTCAAAGATTATCTGCTTTGAAAGATGAAGCACTAAATGTGAGATGGTCTGGCTTTCAGCAAAGTTTGCAACACCCCTCCCATTGATATTTTCATAAATATATCGACCAAGACAGAAGAACATACAGAACTCTACTACTAGAGGAACTATCAGCTATTTAATGTCCACCCCAAAGATACTTCACGTTTGACTTTGCAGGAATCTATTCTGGCTTTGAATCTATTTAATGTTTTCATAAATGGAAGGTGACAGAATAAAGAACATAATGCATCTCACAGATTAACGTAACTTACAGTAGTTGTTTCGATGAGAGAGGTATGAATTTAAGATAGCCTTGATCAACGGAAGGGACATCTCTGGAGCCCTCGTCAGAAGGACATTAACTTGTTGGAATAGATCTGGATGGGAACTACAAAAATTATCAGAGGTATGGAACACCTCTGATGAGAACAGCTTGTTATGAGAACAGCTGAGAGAGTTCAGCTTGGAAAAAATGGAGGTTCTGGGGAGACTTTATTGCAGCCATTCTGTATTAAAATGGACCTAAAAGAAAGATGGGAACAGTCTTTTTGGCAAGACCTGTTGTGACAGAACAAGCGGTAATCGTTTTAAACTAAACGAGGGGAGACTGCGAATCGATATATAGAAGAAAGTTTTTACAATCACGGTGGTGAAAGAGTAAAACAAGTTGCCTAGAGAGGTGGTTGAGGCTTCATCCATGGAAGCATACAAGGTCAGCTTGAATGGGGCTCTGAACAGCCTGATTCAGTTGATGCTCCTGCTCACTGCATGGAGGTTGGACTACGTGACCTTCTAACTGAAAACTTTCTATGGTTCTTTGATGATTTAAAAGAAAAAGAGATCCAAAGCAAAGAGGTGAAGTATTAAGATAAGCTGTGTTAGAAAACTAAGGCAAACTGATTAAGAAACAATATTGCCAAGTGGCTCTGGATTTTGAAGTCTGACCCAAAAAAGCAATATTATTTCAAAAATAGGGACAGTCGAGGATGTCTTAGCAAGATATATGGGGTTTTAGACAGATAAAAGTTTATACCAACCATATATATATTTTTTTTGAGAACTATGCTTGGAGAATAATATCCATAAGTTGGAAAGAATCCAGAAGATAGCAACAAGGATAAAGAATTTCAAGATAAGACAAAAAAAGGATTTGTTTTTCTTTGAAAAGAAAGTCTAAGGAGGTCTTATAAAGTGGACAAGAGAAGGATTGGAAGAGAACAACACATGTTTCTGCAAAAATTACTTTGCCTAAATATTGAGAGAAGTTTTAAAGTATGGGACTGAATATGAAAAACATCCAGAGTGCCCTTCACTGAAGGCAAATAGGAACAAACCAGGTAAGAGATTTATTGTGGCCAGTAAGTGTGCAGACTTACTGATCTTCTCTGATCCAGAGAAGTGGCTTAGATTACACCTACATGTTCATCATTTTACTGTTAGATACTAAACAATTTTTTGCTAGTCAGATTGTCTGAATGTGTTATTTGAATCACTTAATGTGGCTCATATTCTGAATACCTACAACTTTCTCATGAATCAATTTTAGTTCTGTGACAAGACAATGATATCCTTATCACTAGAATGAGATAACATGAAACAAGATGAGTTCTAGTAACGTACTGAGTATTTTGCTCTGCAGAAATGCAAGCAGGTTTCAGTAGTTTGCTTAGTGTAAGTACACTGATATATAGGCTGTGGTAATGATTTTTAAGCAGAAGAGCCTCTGATTAATTAAGAATGAGATTAAGATACAGTGATGGCTTTGTTTGGAACATTTGGACTGGATACTAGTATTGTTTTGACATTGGTTATTTTGGTTAATAGCTTATAACAGTAAGTTGCAATAAGAATTTCCATGGTGAAGATGCTATAGAACAGATTCATATTTAAATGAATGTTTATATAGCCAGTGAGGAAATACATTCATTACATTTTTAATCAGTATCATTATGACTGTATGAAATGCAAGTATAAATGTAAAAAAACCCCAGCAAATTACCAAGCACTTAAAAAAGGCAATATATTACAGAGCATGGTATATATTGAGGCCAAGCTGTCTTCTTAATTGGGCCAAGTACACGAGATCTGAGCGTGGAACTAGGTTTTGCAGTGTGAAAGAGCTTCATTGTGGTGTTACCCACAGAAGAACATAGCACATTTATCATGTTCTGCTGAAGTGAACCTCCAGCTTACTGCAGTAATTTCACAGTGACTAGAAAGAGTCAAACCCAGGGATGTTAAGCAGGGCTTATCTAATCTGATAATCAACACAGACCTAGCATTGCAGGGAAATATCACATGTTTCTGTTTTATGGGTCTTGCTGCAGGGAAAAAAATACTTAGTTTACATAGCTTAAAACAAATCAAGATCAAGTGCTTTATTGATTTATAAATGACACAAATTGAACTGGCAATCAGTGAACTATGGATCTAGGGTCAGTATCCGTAATAACATAACAGATAGATCTGAAATACCAATCACAAATGCTAACAAATCTGTAAAATCTTTTGCTTGTGCTTTTATAGCTAATCCTGAAAGGTCCTACTGCATGTGTTTGTCCATCAACACATGTACACATAGACATCTCCTCTTCCCCTCCCATGGTGCTTCTCACACCCTCCTCTGAGTGACTCCAGGGGCTTCCCTATTGTCCCTGCAACCTGGTCCTTGCCTGAAGGGAGGGAGCAGTACTGCTGCCAACAGTCACATGCCTGCCCACCCTGCTTCTCTCCTGTTACAAATCTTTTATGTCATTACATCTTTCACATTGAAAACACTTCCATGTGGTTCTTCAAGCCTGTTCGTTTCAAATTCTCCTGGTAATCTTCTGGTAACTACTTAATTAACTTGATGATTGCCATCGTGTTCCTCTTTAGCATTATGGATTTTGAGCAAATGCCATTCAGAACGTTTGGTGTGTCCTACTAAAGCATTCCTGTACGTGTTACCATACAATGTCAATACATTAGCAAATGTCACTGTCCAGACCATTTTGCCAAAGGTGATCTGTGGGAGAACTCCACAGCACAACCCTGGCCTGTGCTCATCGCAGGTAGACTTGGTATGTGCACCTGACAGACCTAGCTCCTTAGCCAGGCAGTAACTTCCAAAGAGCAGTAAGCCTTTCTGAGTCATAGATGCTAAGGCAGGATAAAATCTAATACATTTTCTGTGCTGTTCCTCTTCCAGCACTGAAACATTCCCCAGGGTAAACACGATGTTGTATTTTGTCCAGTATAGCTTTACATGTATCACTCAGAGTGCCTTCTTGCCCATATTTTGTTTATTTTTATATCTGGTTTGTGTTCGGGTACAAATATGAAATGAAGACAATAGCTGTTTTCTGAAAATTCCTGGTGAAATCTGCTATTCTCAGGTGTCTCTTTGACATGAACACAGAACACAATCCAACAGTAAAACAAATGCCATGAATAGTGATTCATCTAATGCACAAACCTGGCATGAGATGAGGGAAAATGCCTGCTGGCAATAGGCTGTTAGAACAGGGACAGCTTCTGAACAAACCTGAGCAGCACACCTGTAACTGGTACATATTTCTCCATTATGACACTAGTATTAACATTTAGAATCATCTACCTAAAGAAAGGTGAGGGACAAGTACAGAAATAAAGCAAAGAAGCAGTTTACAAGTAGAAATAAAAACATATAAGAAATTATTAATGTGCAGCTCTTCCAACTCCACATAAAACGTGGATAGGTTCCCAGACAGAACAGGCAGCCTCCCGTAGGCACTGCTTTACCTTTGGACTCCTGACTGGCACCTGCTGCACAATGAAATGTTCCAAATGCTTAAAATCAGAGAGTCTGCTCCGGTTGAAGCTAGTAGAAGATCACCTTTAGATTCAAAGGCAGGAGGACAGGTTCAGAAAGAGTTGAAAGATATAAGCACATAAAATTTTTCAGAATATCTGCTTATCTACTTGAGCTTTAAGATATATTACAAAGTACCAAACATTACAAGTAGAAAATTCTGCAAATCTCCTACTTTGAGGCTTTTCTTCTGGAAAGTAAATGCTTATCCTATTATGTTTTTTATTCATGAGGAGTGATTTCAGTTCCCTTCTCTATTAAAAAATCAGCAGGGAGTGACTACAACTTCAGATCTGATTCAGACATAAATGCTGTTTTTCTGTGAGGAAAGGAAGACTGTCTGAGTATTTTCCTCAGGATTATGTTAATAAAAGTGGAAATAAAATGAGAAGCTGGTGTAATTCTTTGTCTTTTTCTTTTTTCTTTCTCTAAGGAAAAAGTCTTGAAGCAAGTAGGAAGCTTTATTTTAACAGCTACTGATTTCTAATCTCTTAGACATAGTTCATTTCTTTTAAAAAACTCCCACAAACAACTCAGCCAAAATACCAGATGAATCATACTTAAATCCTTCCTCACCAAACCCCAGTGGAAAGCACAAATTGCTCAGGCATACTGCAGTAAATTTTTTCTTGGTCTTTCATCAATTGACAAAAACAAAGTATAGTAGAACTAAAAATGGAAGAAGTAGAAATTTGAATAAGTAGAGTTGGAAACCAATATGTTAGTTGTAGATTTCTTGCCTGAGGCACTGGGACATTGCTGTGGTAGCTTGTGAAGTTCGGCTTGCAATCCCAAGATGAGTTTTTGTGGCTCTGCAAACAGAAACAAAGGGTTTGGAGCTTATGATTTTGAATTTCTGGCTTCTCCTTCTTCTTTGCTGCACTGTCAGTCCATTGTTCAGAAAGACCGCACGTCGCTGTGCTGAAGGTGGCAAATATCTTGCCCTGGTAAATGGAGAAAGAGTGGTCTCTCGAGGATCAGTGGAAGGGAGGTTTCATTTGCATTCCACTGTTTGCTGAGACAGAGTGAGTTCTTTCCTTGTTCATGCTTGTAGGAATTGGTACACTGGAAATGGAACACTGGCATGGAAGAGTAAGGAACAGAGAACTGGACTTTAAAGTGCCTACTGGCGCTGCAGGGCTTGTGCATGGATTGAATGGACTCCACATTGTCACAGGGAACAGGAACAGATGGAAGTCCCTTCGCTTTGAGGGGTTGGAGATTGCACTTTGGCCCAGTTATGTGATTAATCTCTGTATGTCTTTGTGTGGAGGTTTTATGTGTTTTGTGAGGGTTTTATGGGGTTTTTATATCTTAAAATATGTCTTGTTGTTTTTCCAAAAATGAAGTTAGCCTTGGTTTTGCCAGCAATTCATAAGTGGCTCCAAACCCTCCTTGTTTTGTTCTTCGTTTGACCCTTCAGCACATTAAATAATTGGTTAATTTCATCTCACGATAAACCATTGACAATATTATACTGTAAATACAAAGAAAATCCGTGAACCTGACTGACATAACTCTTACTTGCTATTTATGTAAAGATTTTATGTTTATTATGAGTAAGCTTTCTTTTGTCTCTAGTATTCAGAAAAGTAATGCAGTTCTGCCACCCGAGAGAATGGGAACGGTTGTGTAGGGTCAGACCGCAGGTTTGTCTATCCCGGCAGCTAGTCTGTAACAGTGGTAACAAGGAAAATCTGACACATTAAGGATAAATGGAAAATATTATAAAGCAATTTCCCTTTTATATCCTACCAATTTCAGACCATCCTCAGGATGAAGACCTCCTGAGCTTTAGGTTAGGCAGAGACAGTTTTAATAATTGCTGACGGACTTTCCCCCAAATACCAAACTAATTACTTTTTCAATTTAACAAAATACTTAGTAGTCACATTCTTTTGTCTGAGTTGAGCCTGCTGTCAGACAATTTCACTGGTTATGGCCAGTTTTCCATGGCGTGGGAAATAGTGAATGATCATAACCCATTCTTCATTCTTGCCCATACATGGAACAGGGATGTTCTATCTCAATTGTCTCTTTTCCAATAAGCAGACCTCATCAATTCAGTTTTTCCTATATGGAAACATTTTTTTTAATGTCTGTTCCTGGTTGTTTTTCTGTACCCTTACTAAGATAGCAAAGTTAAAACAATGTGTAGTTTTCAAAGGGTAGAATTAAACTTTCCTAAGGAAGATTCTTGTTTACAAAGTTAGATGTTTATTTACGGCTCATCATTTTGGTTCTTCTTTAATCAATAGAGACACATTGACATACATTTTTGCACGAGTTTATTCTGATTATTTTTTGAGGCAAAAGTTGAGCAAATTGCATCCCAGAGAACACATACAATATGTTTATATAACTGACATGAATAATTTGTTTTCATTTGTTTTAATGCTTTTTACATATACCTTGTCTTTTGATACTTACCAAGTGTTGAGCAATTTCCAACACAATGAATAGCAAAGTTGTGTTAATTTCTATAATTTATTCTTGTAGAGATTTTATTTGATTCACCTGAAAAAACCTGAACAACTGTGTCACATATAATGACATGTCTGTAACTGTAAACTGAAAACAAGATTGCACTGTAAAACCCACCTTATCAAAATCACCGGATGTAATCTATAATATAATTATGACAATTAGCAATCCTGGCAATATTAACTTGTAAATTTTGGGGTATATTCAATAGAATATGTTATGCCTGCACTGAATATCATATCAGTATTTATTTGTTGTGTTGAGTATTTAGCAGTTCTATAACTATCCTGTTTAGACTTGCACATACTACAGGATCATACTACAATACAGTACAATAGCAGCAACAATCCAGGAAAGAAGGTGCATTCTCTCTTATATTTTAACCTCATTATTCATACAAAATGCCATTTTTTCCCATTAAATATATGTTTAAGGATTTTTCATGGGTTGGCAGCCCACAAGTCTGCAGCGTTAAGTTATTTGTTTACAGAACAAGTGAGTAGTTCCTTAGTTCTGAGGGAAAACTTCTGAAAGCATGAGAACACTTAATGGTCTACAATTTACAAACTTAGTGCTTGTATGGACACATGTATCTTTTCTCTATATTGGTGTAAGGAAAAGCAACTGACAAGGTTTTCAATTGCACTCTAGGTGATCTTTGGATAATATGGGACTCTAACCTCATTCTATTCTACAGTCATCTAGTCCTATGGACTGAAATCTGTGTGTTTGCCACACTGATGTGTTTAAACATCTCCAGAGAAGGGAACTCCACAACACCCCTGGGCAGACCCTTCCACTGCTTTGTCACCCTCACTGTGAAGAAGTTCTTTCTGATATTTATGTGGAACCTCCTATGTTCCAGGTTACACCCATTGCTCCTTGTCTGATCACTAGATGACATTGAGAAGAGCCACATTGCATACTTCAGCATAGTACTTTCTCAGAGAATGTTGAGATGTTCAACAAATGAAGGAAACACATAATGAAAGTAGTACATTGCATCTTTAAAGACAGATAAAAAACCTGTTCAAATCTTTGGCTATGAAGTGGAAAAGAAACGCTTACTCATTCAGAATCTACACGACATTTTATAAAGTAAAAATGTTGAATTATCACCGCCACTGAAGACACAGTCAAGTTGAAGAGCAAGGGAAATGTCAAATACAGACTTTCCAAAATGTAAGGTGACTTGTAAGACAAAATTAGAATGAATGATGTTTTAAAGGACAACAAAAAGTTTTGTATAGGCTTAAATTCAATTACTACACCTCGTCATTTATTCAATGGAATGCAAAGCAGAATGTCCTTATTTTGCTCCAGTCCGATTTGACACTTGGAGTTTTTTCATGTTATCATAAAAATGCTCATTCAACATCTATCTGTTAGCATATATCAGCTTCCTGTGTCTTCAGTGATCATACATTTGGAGTCATTGGTGCAGAATACTTACCTAAGTTTGGAAGTGAGAGGTGACATCCACGGCATTTTAGTGTGCAAGCAGGACATAAAAACCAGTACCCATTGTCAGTATGACCTTTTTCAGTGTTTGTGACGGCATTTTCAATGCTTGTTTATGGTTTTTATCATGAACTTAAGTCAGTTGTAGTGGATTGTCTTGGCAGAACTCCAGACTGCTTGAAACATATCACTAACCATGAGTAATTTCTTATTTATTGCAAGTAATACAAATTTCTTATACTTTTTTCTATTATTTTCTCACTTAAATTACTAGAGGAACACTTCTATCACTCTTATGAAAAATATGGCAGCGTTGATTATCCTACCCATTTCTTCAGCAGTCCTTCATACTGACATGAAGTTAGCTGTGTACAGGTCTATTTGATGTCATCGTGTGTAAGGCAGCTAGCTTAGCTGCAGGCGTGGTAGATCCAGGTTAACCAATCACCATTGTGTTTTGTTGTTTGGAGTTTTTTCATTCTACACATTTATTATATTATTAAAATGTGGTGTTTTTTCAGTTTTTTTTTTTTTAAATTTATTTCTCAATCTTTCAATAAGCTGAAAATTTGAATGTACTACCTAGATTACCAGATGACAGTTTCATACATTTTAGAAACACAGGAGTATATTGTAAGTGTGTATTTTAGAAATTATATATTTCAGGCAGGTTTTCAAAAGTTTTTCCAGTAATTCCTAAACCAAGCTAATAGGGTTCATTAACTTCAGCAAATTAGAGAGTGTGGAGGGAATGAGACAGTGGGAAAGAGGATAATCCATATTTTCCAGATCCCTTGCAAACTGTTCAGACAATCAACTGCTATCACCACTGCATAACTTTTGCTTCATTTCAGAGTTGAATATATCTAGCTTCAGTTTAATCTCTTTGGAGATTTTCTTTTCTCATCTCACAGGATAGTCCTGTTGCAAAATATTTGATAAGCAATAGTTACAGTTATTACAGGTTATGTCTGAAGATTTTATTGAATTTTAGACTTGAAGCAATAAGTTCTAACTGCAGTAATAATCAAAATGAGTTTTACACAATTTAAAATTCTTATATTGAAAAGATACTTGGTGTACTTTTCATTCTGGATCAAACATTGGAATATTTATGTAGATAGACATCCAACCTCTACTGCTTTATTAGGAAAAAAAATCCTTATGAACATTGTTGATTTAAAAATGAGCCAAAGTCAATATGTTTATAAACTTGTACACTTATATATACAGACACTTACTAACTCTACATGAGGGAGGTATTAGGATTTCACATTTAGTTGCCTCTGTTTCTCCTAATCACTAGATTTCATTCATAGCAGAGGATCTGCATATGTAGCCACACCAGTCCATTTTCTTAAAGGCAACTGTTCTTTGGGAACAATTAGTCCAATCAGGCAACAGTGCATGACTTCTTGCAGAGTTTTATTAGCTGATCAAGGCAGCAGGGAGTCTCATTTTACAAACTCTTTGGTATTTAGATCACATTTGTGAACATGATGAAAAGTAGTATCTTAAACACTTAAGAGTGAACTACAGGTGTCAGACAGAAAAGACTACATTTCTCTTGTGCTGTTTCGCTGATTTCTTCTTTCCCTCATGCCTGTATTTAAACAGTCTCTAGCTCTTCTACAGCCTTTCATTCATAGTTGCTGTCCCCCTCTCGTGTCCCATAAATGCCCATGTGGAATTACATTCTTGTGGAAGCTAAACACCAGACACTGAGACTCTAAGTCTTCTTTACAGAGATGCTGTGCATGCTGAATTTAGACAGGAACTTGACAGAACTGGTAATCTGTAAAATAACTGGTACCAAAAAACTGAAGCTCTTGATAGTGTCTTGTACACCACAGCTAACCTAAAACTTGGTCTTTCATCCCAAACTCCCTTACTTCTGCTGCAGTGTTTTACCATCCTTCCTGTTTAAATCTGTCCTGTGTTTTCAGTCTTTTTCATGTACTTCACTTAGATAAATCAAAAATTAATGTTTACTGGCTATTAGTTAAAATATTGAAGGAAAACGACAGAGTTTAGGTATTCACTTGTGTATTGTTTTCGAACTACACATTTTAGTGCTAATTCTTGTGATACTAAAGGGGAGTTGTTTTATATCTTTTTGCTGACAAAGACAATTTATAGTGATTAATGTAAGTAATTACAGGATGAGCTAGATCAGGGTATGCTTTTATTGTGTTGAGCCAAAGAATATCAGGTACATTAGAAGGGGAGAAGATTTTGTTAGCTTAATAGATTTTAAGAGTTGGATTTAATTTCATGTGCATTTTAGCAAAAGTAAATTGTGTTTACTCTTTTCCACTTATGGAAGCTCTAAATAGAAATCATTAGTAATTAATTGTTACCAGGAAATCTTGACAGTTCAGACCACTAAATCTGCCAGGTAGCAACACACAATAACAAACCTCTTCTCCGTTTCGTCTTGTACAATCAAAAATTATACAAGCACTGAAAAGTGTAAAATGTCCAATTTAAAAATCTGCATATATTTTTTTAAAAAAGCACCAATGGCATTTGTAGAGAATGAAAATGAAAATTAGTTCTATATGTGGCTTCATGGAAAAATGTTTTGATCTCTTTTGTGTGTTTTTGAAAATTTTTTCTTCAGTAACTATCCTATTCCAAACAGATGGAAATCTTTTTGAAGATGGAAAGAAAAGCATGAAATTGAACAATTCACAGGTTGTGTTGCTGCAGAGATCTCACTTTTTTGTTTCAGGGAAATATGTGTGTATATATATATGTAAAAAGATATAATTTTTAAATGGTTTTAAATACAAGTGAATACAGACAGAGACACGTCACTGAATTTTGTTATAGAGTGAAACATAAAGTCTTAGAGAACCTGACACTGAATCTGTCAGTATACCGTGATCAATTGTGCATAGGATAATACATTATTTTTTATCTAGGTCTCCTTGAATAAAAATGACAGCAAATACAGAGAACAATTTAGCAGAATATGGAGGACAAAAGGCAAAACTGAACCTTTTTGCTACCTTCCCTAATGTCTGCCAGTATGTGAAATATTCAGATTCAAAAGGCATTAAGCCACAAAAGCATGCTCATTTTTATTGAAGCTGACAATTTTAACCTTTTTTCCCCAGAATTTCTTTGGACTGATGCAAGGTATGACAACCTGTTTTAATTTTATGCTCAATTATTATACAATTTACACAGTTTATTAGGGTTGGAAGGGGCCTTCAAAGGTCTTCATACCTTCAAAGGTATAAAGAATGCTATTTCTCAGTCACAAGCAGCTCACTGATTTTTAATTCATATAAACCAGTGAGCTGACCAGCAACAATGAACTAGTTTGCTAGCTTTCACAACTGCAAGAAAATGTTTTCCCACTGGATAGTTCTTCTATGAAATAGTACTAAAAAAGCTATTCCAGAGAGTGCAGGTTTCACAGATGGCATTTTTAACTCTCCTGTGGGGTTTTGACCATTGCTCTTCCTGTGGTGTTCTCTATTTCACCTGGTGAAAGCTGTACTTGTCCTCTTGGACTTTTTGTTAAGTCTTGCATGCGAGCAACTCAGTATATCAAGTCCATTTGAGGTAATCTCTGAGCTGCCTAATGGTACAGTATCCCATTGTTGATGCTCACCGCCTCATTTAGCACTTCTTCTCTGAGGATTTGAAATACACAATGCAGAAATTACATACATTATTTCTAAATATATCTTCCATTTAGCTATAATTTTCTGAGTCAATATGATTATTAGTACTCTCATGAGTGAAAACTGAATGCTCCCATAATCCTGATAAATTAGCATGGAGCTTTTGTTTCACCATTTATTGCAGCGTGTTTTTGCCTAACAGCAATGTACTGCAGGTGGTACTTACAAATTTGGAGTAGTTTGAGTATTTCAAGTGGTACCCCCATGACCTGGTGAGTAGTAGTCTCACTGAAGGAGATGCCTTGAGCATTTTCTGCTTTGTTTTTAAGGACAATTCCTTTTTACAATATTAACATCTTTTCAAGGCCAAATCTGTGTAACATTAGGCTGTGGTGAATGGAGATGAACATAAAGAAAATATAAATTAATGTCAAAATTAGATGCAATGAACTCCTATCTCATGTATTTCTGTCCAATCCATGACCTAAAGTCTCCCTGCAGCGCACTACAGTGCTGAAAAAGATTCAGTAGCTGATGTCAGGAGTTTGCTGAGGTTGCTATCTTTCAGGAGTGGAGGAAGGACCATAGAAGTGTATAAGATATTTGATAATTGGATATTAGGCTGACAAATATTTTATGGAGCAATAAGGCAGCTCTTGGTGTTACTGCTAGTGGCTATGTAGAATGTCTTAATGATCACTGAATGAATTGCTTTGCTAGCAGTTGCTGTCTGTGGACATCAAAGAGATTGGGCAACTGGCGTTATCAGAAGAGATAGGTGGCAAGTGTAGGCTGAGCAGTGTGGTAAGAAAAGTAAAGGTGAGCTTCTGTAAATATACATAGAATTATCACAGAATTATTGAGGCTGGAAAAGACCTCTAAGATCATCAAGTCCAGCCTATGATCTAACATAACATCAGCCAGCTAAGACCATGGCACAAGTGCCACAGCTACTCTTTCCTTAAATGTCTTCAGGGGTGGGGATTCCACCACTGCCCTGGGCTGTCGATTCCAGTGTCTGATTACCCTTTCCACGAGGAACTGCTTCTTAACATCCATCCTAAACCTCCCTGGCACAGCTTCAGGACATGCCCTCTTGTCTTATCACTAGTTGCCTGGGAGAAAATCCTGACCCTCATCTGTCTACCACTTCCCTTCAGGTAGTTACAGAGAGTGATAAGGCCTCCCCTGAGTATCCTCTTCTCCAGGCTAAACTAGCCCAGCTCCTCCCTCAGCCTCTCCTCATAAAGACTTTCCTTTTAGACCCTTCACCAGCCTCGTTGCTCTCCTCTGGACCCACTCCAGCACCTCAATCTCTTTCTTGAAATGAGTGGCCCACAACTGCCCCCAGTACTCGAGGGGAGGCCTCACTAGGGCCCAGTACAGGGGGATAGTTATTTCCCTAACTCTGCTGGCCACACTATTCCTTATACAAGCCAGGGTGCCATTGGCCTTTTGTGCCTTCTGAACACACTGCTGGCTGATGTTCAACCGATTGTCAACCAGCACTCCCAGGGCCCTCTTGGCCAGGCCGCTCTCCAGCCGCTCATCCGCCAGTCTGTAGCTGCAGGGGGTTATTGTGGCCGAAGTGCAGGACCCTGCACTTGGCCTTGTTACACCTCATCCCGTTGGCCTCTGCCCACTGACCCAGCCTGTCCAGATCTCTCTGCAGCTTCTTCTTCCCCTCCAGCAGAGCAACACTCCCCCCAACTTGATGTCATCAGTGAAATTATTAAGGGTAGATTTGATCCCCTCATCTGGGAGATCAGTAAAGATGTTGAATAGAACCGGGCCTGGTACTGATCCCTGGTGGACACCACTGGTCACAGGACACCGACCAGACGCAGCACCATTCACTACCGCTATCTGTGCCCGGTCATCCAGCCAGTTTTTAACCCAGCAGAGGGTGCACCCATCCAAGCCTTGGGCTGCCAGCTTTTCCAGGAGGATGCTGTGGGAGACATGTCCTATTACATATAAGTTCTGGAGACATGTCCTATTACATATAAGTTCTATCCTTGTAGCTATTAATAGAAGTAAGATTAAAACAATTTTTTTCTCATATGCATTCAATATTTAGCTCATATTCCTTTGACTTAATGGAGCAGTTTTAAAAAGGGGTTTGTTAGCGAGAAGAAGATGTTGCTACTGGTAGTGAGTGGACGGAAAGGATCTACTGACAAACAGTTTGCTGTTTTTTCATCTACTCTACAACTAAGACTATTTCTGAGACTTTGAAAATGAGATGGCCCACAAGACTTGAAAAATAATGCATGCAGGAGTTTAAAATCTCCATGAACACAACAGTGGACATTTGAATCATCATAATGATTACCATGACTATGGCAATGAAATTGGTTATTACAATGGATTTGTGGTTTCAAGGCTTTGGCCTTTTTACAGTTATGCTGAAAACCTATGACAACCTTGCCTAACACGAGAACGATTTCAAAGCTATGTTTGACCTTTCCAAACTGTGTCTGAGCAGTTTGCCAGAATGTTTAACTCTGACACTGCCCATTGAAAGCACTGGTAAGGGTGCATTTAAATGTAAGCTACATTTTTATATGTTCAACATGTAAAAATCACCATTTTGTCATATCTGACAACCTTTGTCAGATTAAGACAATTTAAACAAAACTCACTTTGAAGATAATATCCACATGGTGAATTCACCAGCCGATGAAGGACAGGAACCAGTAGCAACCTTTGGTGATAACCTTCAAACTACATTACTGCTCAAATAGAAAATGAATGAATGAAAGAAAATAATTTAAAAGAAAGACTCCAATAAAAATCAGTTACTTATAGAGTAATGGAGCAGATTTTTGCTTTTCCCAGCATTACAAGCTTAGTCTAAATACACCCACAGTAAGCTCACAGTCTTAATTTCCTGCTCTACACTGGTTGACATTTTTTCTTTTTTATTCTAGACTAAAATTTAATATTTTATCATGCATATTTCAATCTCTCCTTTAGCCAAAATCTTGTTATAGTCTGCATTTGCTCATGAATCATTTTACTCCCTGCCATCTATAAAAGGCCTTACACTAAAAGGCACCTTGTGCCCACATTCCTTTTCAGGAAAGACAGACAAGCAAGGTGAAGTGGTGGAGTTGCTCTTTACGTGAGAGAGAATTAGAATATATTGAGTTCTGTCCAGGGGCAGTTGAAGAGAGAGTTGAGAATTTCTGAATATGGATTAAGGGACAGGCTGGCATGGGTGACACTGTTGTGGGTGTCTATTACAGGCCACCACATCAGGATGAGGAAGCTGATGACATCTTCTACAGGCAGCCTCACGTTACAGGGCCTTGTTGTCATGGGCCATTTTAACTACTCTGATATTTGCTGGAATACCCACTCAGCCAGCCATCCACTGCATTGGTGACAACTTCCTGAAGCAAATGGTGGAGGAGCCCACTAGAAAAGGAGTGCTACTGGATCTTATACTCATCAACAAGGAGGGTCAGGTTGAAGCAGTGAAGGTTGAGGGGGTTGCAGTGACCATGAGATGGTGGAGTTGAGGGTGCTGTGTGGCAAGAACAGAATACCTAGCAGAATCATGTCCCTGGAATTCAGGAGGGCCAACTTTGGCCTTTTCAAGCAATTGCTAGGCGAAATCCCATGGGACATGGTTCTAGCAGGTAAAGGGGCTCAAGATTGACGGTTAACATTCAAAGATTACTTTTTTGAAGACCAAGACAAAAGCATTGTAGCAGGAAAGAAGTCAACAAATCTTCAAAAAGGGTAAGAAGGAGGACCCAGGTAACTATAGACCGGTCAGCCTCACCGTCTCAGGAATGGTGATAGAACAACTTGTCCTTGGTGTTGTCTCCAATCACATCAAGAGCTGGAGGGTCATTAGAGACAGTCAGCATGCCTTCACCAAGGGGAAGTCATGCTCGACCAACCTGATAGCCTTTTATGAGGGAATAACCAGCTGGGTAGATGATGGCAAAGTAGTGGATGTGGTCTATCTTGGCTTCAGTAAAGCATTTGACACAGTCTTACAGCATCTTCACTGCCAAACTAAGGAAATGTGGCCTGGACAATCAGGTTGTGAGGTGAATGGTGAACTGGTTTTAGGATAGAAGCCAAAGAGTAGTGGTCAATGGTTCAGAGTCTCGTTGGAGGACTGTATCTGGTGGAGTCCCCTGAGGATGGGTGCAGGGACCAGTCCTTTTTCATTGATGACTTGGATGAGGGATTAGGGTGCACTGTCAGCAAGTTTGCTGATGACACAAAGCTGAGAGGTGTAGCTGACACTCCAGAAGACTGTGCTACCATTCAGCAAGACCTGTACAGGCTAGAGAGCTGAGCAGGGAGAAATTTAATGAACTTAAATTTGATTAAACAATGGCAAGTGTGGAATAATGGTCATTTATCCCTATGCTGAAACTCGTCTTCTCTGCATTTGAATTTAATCTTTTGCTTTTTCCTACTGAGTCTGTGGTAGCATTTCTGCAGGTGTACTACAAAAAATAATAAAAAAAATTTCACAAATATGTGAATACTCACTGCAAGAAAAGGTCTCAAAGTATCAATAAGGAAATTAAAATAAATACGAAGATGAATTTGCAAGCACCTCAGACTACTTTGTGTCAGAAATAGGATTGGCAAGCCCTTGTTAGCAGTTCCTCTGCACTCACTTGTTTGCAACATCCCTCTCTAATGCTTTTGCTTTTAATGCATTATAAAAGGTCCTTGGTAAAGCGGGATGAAAAATGTAATTTGTTATCTAATAAAAGTAATTTACTTATTAGCAGTATCTTAGCACTTGCTCTAGGTTGGGAATCTATGGGGACTAACTTACTGAAGCCCTATTATTGAGGTATTAATCATAACAGACTTCCAGCCATGTCTGTCAACTATTCAAAGTATGTTTAACATTATTCTTTTTCACATGCAATGTCTCCAACTTTCCAATTGTCAGATAAGAAGGAAAAAATTTATGCTGTGCTTATTTGGAATTAAAATCTAATGCCATTTTCATTCCCAATCCAGTACATTTAACACATTGAGAACCTGATTCTCTGTGGTGTAGATTACTGCAGATTCACTTATACCAATAGCAGACTGACTGAGATCAGCTGAGAGGCCTTACAGAGTTCACACAAGTAACAACCACAAAGCTGGAAAGTATAGAAATCCTTCACCTATTTGCTTTCATTTGTGAGCTGCAAGTACGAGGTCTTTGGCACTCTAAAAAAGAATCTTTATGTGATGGAATTTAAACGTTGTGCTTACCTCATGAACAATAAACATTTTGAAACAATGCAACACTGTCAATATAATTTGTTAAAGGTTGCTGTTAGGAGAAGCAGCCATTTCCAGGCCTGAAATCCCCACAGTGCCTTAGGTAGTGTTGGCAGTGTAAGTCTGAGTTGACTAGAGATTTCTGAGCCAAAGACAATCTCATCAGCCAGCTACCTAACTTTGATTCACACACTTTGACATTCATTTCTGGCAAACAGACACCTACAGCTCCTATCTGGATCATCAGCATCTAGGTACGTGTAATAAACACGAGTATGTGGTATCCCTGACTACACAGCAAAGGATGATTCACTTGCTACGCTTTCCCTGGATATTCCTATAACTAGGCTCACCTGAAATGCTCTATGTCTGTGGAGATATATCCAGCTATGACTATATGCAGTGAGCAACTGTGGACACCTGTGTAGGTGCTTATATAGAGTACATAGTACATGACTGTAGACCCACCTGCCCTGTCCTTCCTACAACCAGGAAAAGGAGAGGGAGTTTATTTGAATATATGTAGACTGGCAGCAAGAGACACATACACATAAGTCCTAACTCTAGGCTGGACTCCACAGCTACAAGCACCACTATTCACTGCAGTTTCTTCATCAATATCCTCACATTCCTTCTCCCTCAGCAAATCATTTATTTATTTTCTTTCCCTCTTTTCATTCAGCCAGTGGTTTCCCCAATTATTGTTCGTCTTCTTGTCATCTTTGTTTTGTATTAAGCATGTCCTGCAGTGAGAGGGCTATCTCATTTTCTGAGATCAGGTTTATCCTTGAGAATTCCTTTTTTACTCCTAAAAATAGCATTTATCTTTTGTGTTACAGATCTCTTTTCTTTCTGTTCCTCATCCTTTCCTCCCCTTTAGTAGGCGTTCACCATCTCACTTGCCATCTCCCTCTGGGAGGTTTTTCATAATGCATACACTTCACTCCTTCCTTCTCTGTCTACAGTATCCTGCCATTCCTCCTTAGGGAGATGACCATGCTGCCATACCAAAAGCTTCAACAAGGTCCATTTGCTCATTTACTTCAGCAAGAGCAAGAAAAAACAATAAATGAAGGAAATCCACATGCTGCTGGCACATCACACACCACCTGGAAAAGTAGCAATGGCAAAATACAGCTCACAGATCTTGGCCAAGCCTGGGGGAGTATGGGCAAGTCCTGTTGCATCAGTCAACTGCTTGTTGTATTCAGACAGCCTATAGAGGAAATGTGTGAACAAGAGCCAGTGTCTACTGTTGTCCCTTGACAGAGTATCTGTCTGTGGATCCAGTCACTTTGCAATTGAGCAAAAGTATGAGCCAACAAGCAGTTGTTTTGGACAACTGGGAAGTTTGGACTTGAATAGGAATGTAAAACAAAATAACATGACAGTAGAGAACACCTGATGAGAGAAATGTTTTTAAGGGACACATGTGTTGTAGTCTTTTATTTCAGTTAATTTTGATGGGGAGTCACAGCGTAACAAGTTCAGCTGTGAAAATGGTAAGACTTTACAAGGGTCTTTTTATTTCCCCAAAACTAGAAAAACGTGAGTCCAGTCAATATAAGAGAAAGATAGAATGGATAAGCTTGGCATCAGTTTTCAACCAGAAAACTGTGTACATTCCAAATGTTGTAATGTGACAAGCTACGTTTGTATAGAAAAGCCAAACCATCCACTAAAGTGTGCATAAGCCTGAAAGTCAAAAATACTCTGAAACTGCAAGTTATTGAGCAAACCCCCAAAATACAAAAGAGAATAGCTCATTAATATTTTTATTGTCCATTTTAATGTTCCTTAGACTTTATTGTGAATGCAGAATCTTGTGTTAGAACACTTATTATTTTAAAATAAAATGAGGTTATTGAGTAACTACACAATAATTCTTGTCATCGGTGAGATAAACAATTCTGTTTAAGAAAAGAACAGGTGGACCCATGAGCAAAAATGATCTATACTAAAAGTTTAAAAGTGGTGTTTGCTGTTTTTCGCTGCTGTAACAGTGTATTTAACATACAACTATACAAACAATCTACAAGTGGATTTTTAGTTTGTTATTGATCAGCAATGGATACAAAGAATGTAGTGATTCTAAAAGACAACATTTACTCCTACCTTCTTACTAACGTTTATCTGTCATTTGCCTGTCATTTTACTGAACAGAAAAAGAATGACCTTAGTCATTCTTTGTTCTCCCAGCTTTTTTCTAAACAGCTGAGTACTTTGTTCATGTTTTCTGTTTCCATTATACCTCATAATCTGATTTGTAAAAATACAGCAGGTTTTAATTAGAGAACTGTGTGCATTTTTGCAAGGGAAGAAAATAATATCTGCATTACAGTAGAACTTTGTTAATTTGCATTAATTATAGGGAGAGCTATGGTGAATTTTGCAAACTAACATCAAAGTGAATAAATAATGAAAACCAGAGGGTAGTTAGTCTACAAGCGTTTCAGTAACTCATTTGAACAGTTGCAGTTTGGATATAATTATCCATGATTTTGTTATTCTTCAGTTAAGTGCTAGCAAAAACATCTGATATAGGCTATGATGCCAGAAATTATTTTTGACCTGGGAAGTCACAACTGAGAACGTGCTGCATAAAAATAAGGGACCATACTGGGAAACAGGTGAGAATAACCTGTTTTTTTCCCTCCTCATCATCCTATGAATGTTCCAGCACTGAGTGTCAGAGTTTTCATATGCATACTGGAAAACAGCCTATAAAAAAGGGAAGTACTCTTATTATGGTTACTTGTATTTTCTATATTGTGTCTTTAAAGCAGAGACTAGAAGAAGTTGAAGGTTGCTTGTACAGTGCACAGGTAAGTGAAATGATCACAACAGTATGAATAGGAGTAAACCTGGTTCTGCACTATGCTGGAGCAGCCTGGAGTACGTGTGCAAGTCTGCATAAGCTAGGGAGAAAACACCTGTGAAGTAATGGTTCCTGTGCTAGTATTTGATTTACTGGAAAATGGGTCAGTTGAACAGTGTAGATCATGGAAAGGGTGTAAAACAAAAACGAGAGCCTGAGAAAACTGAGGGAATAACCACAAAATGAAAACTACCCATGATACAGGAATATATCGGATACACAAAGTGACGTTAAGGCTCTAGGTGTATGGGTATGAAAGACAGAGCATGATGGAATTTATTCCACATGGTTTCTGTTCAAAGAACAATCTTTCTAGTAAGATGATAATTTCACAAAAGATTTCAGGAATCTCAGTCTCCTGTTAAACCAAATAGCATTTGGAAAATAGGCAGATGCAGTAAACCATTAAAAATGGATGTTCATTTGGTATGGATTATTCTTGCTACTTTAGTGTGCCACTCAATAAGAACCCTAATGTGAGAAACACTATAAATATGTCACTCATCATAAAGCTGCTTTAAACAATGAGAATGTGGTGACATAGCAGGATGAGCATAGCCACTAAAATAACACACACAGTAATTCTGCTCTCTCACCCAGGAACTGAAGAAAATGAAGCAGTAGTAAGATTACGATGGCTGCAATCACATTTATTTTATTCATGCTCCACTGCAGTTTGAGGCACATACTCCTGCCTGTACTACACATTTGTGTTAGATAACAGGCAGGATTTTAGCAATGGAGGTGGATGTATGTGAACTCAGGATTAAAACTCCCTTTCTTCTTTCAGTACTATTTATATTTCAGAACTTCTCATGCCCACTCATACCATAACATGTAGTAACTCTCATTCTGGTAACTATTCTTCTCACTGTTGTGAAAAAACTACTTGTTTTTTCAGTGTACTTTCATAAGTTTTTGTCTCTTATCTTTTTTCAATTTGTTTATCCCAACATTTCATCTTGGTTCTTTTCACTTGAGTTTCTGACATGAGGCTGTTTCCCTTCTTCATATCCTTTCACTTCAGTCTTCTTTTTCTAATATTTTCTTTCTCTGTCTGCTGTTTTCCACACTCTTAGCTCCAGTTCTTTTTCAGTGTCCCTTTTCCTTTCTTCTCCCCACTTCAGCATTTCCTCATCTATACTTCTTTTCCTTACTGAAGCCTTTATCTTTTTCCCTCTCGATTCATTGTTAGTTCTTCACTGACTTTTCTGGCATTTGGGTTTTTCTACCATCCTCATCTCTCTTTTCTTATCCTTATTGACATACTCTGAAGTGTACCAGAATGGCTGCACCTGTGGTGCTGTGTCAGTTAAAGAAAATAGTGAAAGAGAACTTGTATAATGGGGAAACTAGTAAAAAAAAAACTTGGATGGATGCCTTAACAAGAACTGCCAGATGTTATTCTAAATTTAGTCTCAGGCACAAGATGCTTCTCTGATATAAAGATCTTATTTCTGTCTCACTTTCTGATGATTTCTGACTTATTTGGAAGAAAAATCATAAGGAAATTGTGGGGAACTGAGAAAGATAAAGCATGGTGGTTTAGAGGGAAAGATGGTTGATTTGCTGGCTGGATAGTATTACCCATCACATAATGTCGGAATTACCAGTTTCCTTCTGAGAATGAGGTCTGGTTCCTACATGTGTGGGAGTTGGACAGATTTACTTAAGAATAAGGACTCAACATTGATGCTTCTCCAACCTCCATGACAAAGCCCTATGACAAAACAGAGGCATTTCATTTTCTTACTTTTATGCTTCAGCCACCCATCATGCTCTGAACATGCTTCAGCCACCCATCATGCTCTGAACATGCTTCTTAAATACTTTTATTTCTGCAGTTCAAGTGTTATGAGCAAATACACTGTCTGTGGTGTTTAGTCAAAATGTCATTCCAGAAGCTGCTTTGGCAGTTGGTAAGGTTGTGTTAAATCTGACGTGTGGTATTGTTTGTGTTGTCTTGTTAATAACCACTTTTGCAAGGTGTGCATAGACCATGCGTACGATACCTACAATATAATAATGATCTCACACAGCATGGCATTTCAGGGGCTGGAACAACAGCTAAGTATGGCCCAATTAGTGCAGGAGCTTGTGTAACAGTAGAATCACTGCAGAAATCTCTGACAAGATTCCTATGAGGGTGAGAAAGGGCAAGTAAGCAGGCATAATGTATTGCTATTAATCAGTAAACATTATGATGCTAATACAACATCCTAGTACAGCCCCAGTACAGCATATGCTGCACTGGTAGCAGATGTCACAAAAATCTGAGGCCTTACATAACATGTGCTCTTTCAAAAAAATTGCTTAATCTAGAAAAAAATTTCTGTATCTTAGAATTTTATGTGCAACTGTTGGGAATCTTTGGTCATTGGTATTTTAATTTTTGGGGATTAAAGCTACAGTTCTGGTCAAGAAAACAGTTTATGTGTAAGGTAAATAAAAGAGTTAGTGTATCACACTGTGTAGGTGTCCTGGGTTAAATTAGAACAGAACTAATTTCTTCTGGTGATCTTACTTTTCAGCTCAGTCTTTCCTAACTAATTGCACCCTCTGCATGTAACAGCATATTTGTGCAGACAGTATTTGCTTCTACAACTGATAGTGCTTGATGTTTACAGTTACTACCAAGGGTTGGTATGCAGAAAGGCTCTTGCTTACACTGCTCCTGTGAAGGCCAAGGTATGTATGCCACACTGAGGTGTGGTGAGGTTCAGAGGCTGCATCAGAAGGCATCAGCAGGCAAGACAGGTGACTGTAAATTGGCCAACAGGCCATTCCATACCACATATGTTACAGTGGGTGTAAATCTGAGGGATCATAAGGGTCAAATCGCTTCACAGAATCACAGAATGTTATAGGTTGGAAGGGACCTCAAAAGATCTTCTAAGTCCAACCCCTGCTGCTGGAGCAGGGTAAGCCTACAGTACTGGCTCAAGACATCCTACATGGGGCTTGAACCCATGACCCCAAAAATTCAGAGTCCCATGCTTTACCAACTGAGCCAACCAGGTGGTCCCCAATGGCCACTGTCCAAAGAGGATGATCCATTCTGCCTTCAATTCCAATCCATGCATTCCAGAGTCCAGTTCCTGCATCCAGTTCCTATCTGACACTGAGTCTAGTCTGAGCTTTCCCCAGCTTCTGTATCAGTGGTGATGGTGACAGAATTGTCAGCAGGGGCTTTGGTTTTGTGTTGGTTTTATATATATTTCATATAATCATTCACAGATTCAAAGAACATTAGGGATTGGAAGGGACCTCGAAAGGTCATCTAGTCCAATCCCCCTGACACAGCAGGATCACCTAGTCCAAGTCACACAGGAACATATCCAGGAAGGTCTTAAACGTCTTCAGAGAAGGAGACTCCACAACCTTCCTGGGCAGCCTGTTTCAGTGCTCTGTCACCCTTACTGGGAGGTTCTTTCTCATATTGATGCAGAACCTCCTCTGTTCCAGCTGACACCTACTGTGCCTTGTCCTATCACTAGATCACATTGAGAAGAGCCTGGCTTCAACCTCCTGACACCCACCCTTCACATATTTATCACCATTAATGAGGTCACCCATCAGTCGCATTTTCTCCAAGCTAGAGACCCAGCTCCCTCAGCCTCTCATCATAAGGGAGGTGTTCTACTCCCTTCATCATCTTTGTGGCTCCATGCTGGACTCTTTCCAGCAGTTCTATGTCCTTCTTGAACTGAGAGACCCAGAACAGGACACAATATTCCAGATGTGGTCTCACCAGTGCAGAGTAGAGGGAGAGGAGAACCTGTCTTGATCTGCTAATCACCCTCATTCTCATCAACCCCAGGATGCTGTTGTCCTTCTTGAACACAATAGTACGTTGCTGGCTCCTGGTCATCCTGCTGTCCACCAGGACCCCCAGGTCCTTTTCTCCTACACAACAGGTCAGTGCTCAACCTATACTGGTATATAGTAATTGTTTTCATTAAAGTCGTTGTAGTTTTCTACATGTCCCTCCTTCTTTTCTACATGTCCCTGTTAGAGAAGCTAACAGCATCTGTTGTTCATCTTGTGGCTGGTCCAGCATCAGCCCATGGGAGTGGAAAAGGTTTTTTCTGCAGACATTATTTCTACAATACTGGTATAAATGCAGTTTGTCATTAGCAGTAGTCACTTAAATACTTGAGGTGTTGCTCCCATTTAAACATTTGTTTTATAAATTATGGTCTATGTAACAAGACTGACAAGAAGGGAGCATATAAGAACTGGATCTCAGAGAAGTAGAAATGCACTCAAGGTTATTGGATAAAACAGGTATGGAGGAGACTACTTCTTTATACAGAATTACTGAAATCTTTGCTAGAATCTATATGTTCAAAGTAAATATTTAGTGTTTGCAAATATATTGACAAATGTTAGGAAGATAATTACAAGTGTGAGATGAACTGTGATACTTCCCACTCCTCCTTTCTGTAGTGAATATTAGAGCAAAGTTTAGGAATGCGACTGATCACAGTCTGTATGCGTGCTAATAGCCAGAAAATTTCTGATACCAGAGAATTTTTCAGTCTAGCTTAGGCTTACAAAAATATAAATTCAGCTCCAAGTAAAGAAATCCAGACAAAAAAGACTTTTTAAACGTTAAAGGAATTGAATCCTATTCTCTGTCTAAGGATCAAAGATCACCTCTAGCTGACTTTCCTTCCATATGCTAGTTATATTTACCTATAGTTCTGCCTACTGAGATTTACTCATTCACTTGTGTCCTGGTTTTGCTCATTTCTCTCAGGGTCAAAAGATTAAAATATTATACAAGTAAGAAATTTATTAACAGAAAAAGTAAAGAAAGAGTTTTAAAAGCTAGAAAAACTGTGTCCAAGAGCCTTTCAACCCCACCCAGCTGCTTTTGTCCCATCCTTCTCCCATTACAGAAGAAAACTGCTGCCCTCCTAACGCCACAAAAGCTAAATCTCACTCTATGTGGAGAGAGAAGGAGGAAAACAAATAGAAATATGACTTGCCCCAAATAACTGAAGAGCTGAGAGAGACTCTTCTCCATAGCTGGCTATGGCCTAAAGGTGATGACCTTGGAAGCCTGAGAGCAACTCAAGTTCCAAATTGCAAAATTTCCTTTGATCACCACGATTATGGGAAGGGATGTACCGTGGCCGCATGCCTATGGACATGCAGAAGAAATTATCTCAGGTCTTCCTGTGGCAAATATTATACATATCCTACCACAAAGTTAAACTATGTTTTCATTCAGCAATGACTGTGGAGTAAATTAATCATCATCTCCTAAACTCAAATATGCTTAAATAGGAAAAAATGAAAAAAGAACCCAGAAGTTTTTCCAAAGTTTGCAGAGAAGCCCCTTGAGTAACTACTTTTAGTCTTTAACAAGTCTTAGAATGAAAGAACAGCTAGAGAATACTGGAAACAAATGTTGTGTCGATATTGATAAGGAAAATGACAAGATTCAAATATCTATAAGTCAGTGCTTCTGTAATTGGTCTTGGCCTGCTGTCATTTGGTCTCTTTTTCAATGTTCTAGGAACAAAGTGAAAAACATAGACCAGCCAAACGTTCCAAGCATGAATTCTAAAAACAAAGGCAATCAGGGCAACTGTTCTGGCAAGCCATGTGCATTCAAACAATGCATATTTTAACACATCCACATTAAAAATCTTTGATCTAAATCCAAGGAATTCTCATGGACATATAGCATAAGTCTTTGCCTACATTATTTTCAAGCCATCCTGGAAATATGGAGACTTTTCAAACACCATAGAAAGATAAAAATATTGTGTTCTTTGTATACATCCATCCCCTACCGTATTAAGTAATGTAAAGCAAGCAGATTTCAAGTAACATCAACATCTTTTGATGACTGTTGATGACAAGAAGTAAAGAAAGATGGTAGGAAGCAAAGACAAGCTTTATAGATTGGGAGAGATTTTGTCATACTCGTTAATCTTTATTTCCCCATCTGATTATGCATGTCCTCTTTGCCCTTTTCTACTGAAATGTGAGAAAAATCTTTGCATCTGAATGAGTCCAGCTTCTGTCAAAATAACTGTTTCAAAATCAACTTCCACAAACCTATCACCTTCAAAGGAAGTTTCACAATTAGATTATTAAGTGCTGAAATTGTGTTTTTCCCTGTGAGACAAAATAAAACAAAGTCTCACCACTTGCATCGTGCAGTCAAGAAAATGACTCCAACTATTCATTCAGCACCTTCGGTGAGATTTTGAACTTCCAGCTTTCTGAGATTTCCATAAGTTATTTTGCAGCAACCAGAAGTGAAGAGTACTCCTGGCAGGGAACATTGCATACAGCTAAACAGCATCAGATGCATTTTATTAAGTAGTTTCTTTCTGCTTACAGAATCAGTCAATGACATCCTATATAATCATGTAGAATAAAAATTCAACAAATAAAATATTTCACTGCATCTGTAAATATATGTATTAAATACACATTAAAAAATTACTGCATACATGCAAAGCTTGCTGTGATTAGCTGAAAAGCTATTAGGTAGAACTGGAATGAACTGCCCAATTCTAGTAGAGTTTATTTGCAAAATATACCTTGTCACACTGGCATAAGATACGCTATGCTGGCACCTCATCTCAGGATTTTACTGTGATGATTACAGCTTTCAGTACTCAAGTGAGGAACATCATAAAAGTACTCTGAAATGGCATTTTTGAAACTCAACCCCTTCCTACAACTATAAACTCAGAACTGAAATTTCAATAATATAAGTTAGTAGTATTTAATTTTCCTCTGCTCCAGATCTGCCACCTTCTTATATCTATTCTGTCATCTATTAAATGTTCACCCCTGTAAAGCCTGGGCACGATCTTCAGAATGTGCAGAGACACCAAGATGTTACTGACTGCACGAAAGAACAGATGCACAGAACACTACTGATGTGGCAGCTGTGGCAGTTACAACTCTGAATGAGAATGCACAGTCCTAGGAGGGACAGTTGAAGGAACAGAGTTGATTTAATTGTGCAGCTCTAAATAAATTTTCAGGCCAGAGAAGAGGCTGATGCATATACACCAGACCACGTAAAGAAAGGGCTCATCATTGCATTATGACATGAAATCAATATCTTGCAAAAGTCAGAAATGAGAGCATGAAAGAGCAGTGCTGCATCTAGAAAGGTTACATATATCCAGATTGGTATTTAGGATATCAGGTACAGCAAAAAAAAAGAGGTAAAAACCATTCTCATTCAGAATTGTGCAACAATGTGTGACAAAAGAAGCTATTTGGTAAGCTTTTGTGGTTGATGTGCTTATCAAGATGGATTTAGGTGGGTTTGAAGATCTGTGTTTTCTGCAATAATCACCAATAAATCTCCAATAAAGTGTTTAGAAAATAAAGATTTAGCAATATTTCTGTTACGACAATAATTGGTAAAAAGAAGTAAAATTGAAGAATACTTATATATATTTACAAGACAATATTTATTGCATTTCAGAAACTTTTTCCAGGTGATTACCTGCAGAAGTCTAACCCTGTGAAAGAAGACTTGGTGATCGGTTCTTTGGACTATGCATTTCTAACTATAGCATCTCATGCCACATAACAATGTACAAAAATTGTTTTCCTTCTCATTTTCTCAGAACATTCCTGCTCTATTTTTGGGATGAAACGAGCACTTTTGCAAGCACTGAATAACAGTGACTAGGTGGTTTATCTTGATTCTAGTCTGAGTTGACAGAGGATGGATTTGAAAATATCCCAGATGAACAGTGTAATCACTAAAACACAGGTTATTCAGAATGTGAGTATCGAGCTTTTGTTCTCAAACTGATTTGATCAATTCCTACCTGGACCTGAGAAACCTTTGCTGTCAAAATTCCTTCAGTAAGGGAGATAGTGTTTCATAGGAAAATGTCCTTATCAGTGCAAGTACACAGCCAATTATATGGTGGCTGCTCTCAGTTCCTATCTAGGAGCTATTGCATTGTTTTCCTGCTACAGCATTATTATTGTTATATCCACTTATAGAATGATTTAATGACTTGGAACATTAACTCTCAATTTAGCTTTACAAAGAAAATGAGAGAACATATAATGGGTTCTTTAACATACTCATTTACAATGAGAAAAATATGTGATATGTATTTTGAATGGATTAAGGGTATGTACTAGGCATTCTACATGTAGACCTAAAAGGTGGCTTTAAAAACCCTCTTCATAGCAATAATGTTGTGATCGCAACTAAAAAGGCTTTGAGATGCTTCTATGGAAAACACACTAAAACGAGCTGAAACTATGACGTATCAAAATAGATCTAAGTTGTTCAAGAGCTGTGAATCTCTGTGAGGAAATAGAGAGCACCATCCATAAGTTTGCAGCTGGTTGATTGTGTTGATCTGCTTGAGAAAAGAGAAGCTCTTCAGAGAGATCTAGACAGGCTGGGAGGCTGTCCTCCCAGCAACAGTGGTTTCATTGATTTTATTGCCAGGCTAAATTCTTTATGTGAACTTCTTTTTGACTACTGATACTACAAGCCAATTATCACACAGTGCCTGGAAATAGAATAATTTTATAGAAAGAAATCTATTTAAGAATTCTGATCCAAGTCGTAAGTAATTGGAAAGAAAGTTATAAACAAAATAGGTAGCTGTGAAATCTGAAAATCTTTCTAAGAAGAAATAAATACCCACTATTGCCAGATTGAAAGTGTTGATGAGCAGTACATTGATGTCATAAGAGCACTGAAATTGAACGTGGATATGAAACAACTAGGGTTGGATCCTGCATTAGGGTGCTGCACTTGTGACAGAACACTGCTCTGTTTCTTGTCCCATTGTGCTCCTGCTGCCTCACCATTGTTTTGAGGGAAAGTTGCCCTGGGACAGACTTGGACTAGAGGCAATGCGGCTTTTATAGAAGCTATACATAATTTTGGTCTTGGTCTTCATGTTTAAGAGGGCTTTTGTTCAAATCTTGACCAGTAGAAATTTCATTAAAGTGACATTCTATGTTTTATAATTAGCTCTGAAATACTATATCAGAACGAAAGGCTTGCATAAGAAGCTTCTAATATTGGTAACAAGAGACCTACAAAATGTTCACCCAAGCTGAAACTGTGCTGTTCTGTGCTGGAAAAAGTCTGGCAAAAGCCTTGCCATTTTCATGCTTCCTGCACTTGGATGATGCCAGTGAGAGGTGCGTGATTCCACTGAAAATTATTCCCAGCTGCACAACACAAAGTTGTAGGTCTCTGTAAGTCAAAACTGCTATGTGTAAGACAGGGCAGAAGGGGAAAAATGCGACAAATGAAATTGCGTGAGGCAAAGCTGACATGGTTCTGTTTGTGGAGGGGGTTTATGTCTCAATGGTAGGTAAGGATCATCAAAAGATGATCCTTACTGAAAACGACTTCAGCCAGTAGCTCATCTCTTGCCAGTTTCTTCATTTCTGCACTGCATTGTTTTTCTCACAATGTGCCACAACTTTTGAGTTTGAAATTTAGGAACTTTCAGGTGACATAATGTGAAAGTCTGTAGGAAGAACTTCAGCAGTAATAGTGTTGGATTGCTGCTTTTGGCTGTCCTTAATGATCATGAAGTGATCATCTTTTACTGGCACTCCCTAATATGGCACACAGATAGGGGGAGGTAAGGGAAATCGTATCTCTGTTTGTCTTTTGGCTTCATTTTATTATCATAACACACAACCTCGTAATATTTAAATATTGTCTGTTGTCTCAGATAAGATTTTTCATTAGCTAACCTCAATATTTGCAAGGTTCAGGCCATTTTTGCTATCTGTCTATGAAAATACAAGGCAAGGTACGTGCAGATAAATCAAAGTAAACATTTAAAGCCATAATCTTAATTTAAATTGTCAGTTTACAGTATCATTTTGTCCTGAGGTCTAAACAACCTGTGACCTAAAAACACAGCACAAAACTTCAACAAAAAAAATTAGATTTGGAAATTATGGGAAAGCATTTATTAATAAGTCTTTCTTTCTCAAAGGTGATGAATTGATATTACATTTGTAAATGATGAAAATGATAAATCCAAGGTCTAGTTTTCAACATGGGGGTTTAATGATCTGTTTCATGCATATAATATTTTTTAAAGCTAAACTCAAGCTCAAGTGTAACAGTGGACATTTTGAGAAAGCCCTTGGACTAAGAGAGAATTTGTATGTTAAGCTGAGTTCATACTACAGCAGTAGACTTTATTCAACCTTTGTGTTGAACTTGCTTCTGTACTTGGAAAGATTCTCACATGAGCACTTCATGTGCAAAGTCACCTAGATGACCTATTTCTTAGTTCAGTCATTTTTACCACTCAACCCCAATTCTTAAAAATACCTACTGAGTCTGTTTCAAATTATTTGCTTGAGCCAAATATCCTTTAGAATGAATTACAATCTGAAAGTATAAAAGCTGTGTCAGACCATGATAACAATATATTTCCATCTTTTTTTGTCATTTTTATTTGAATTTTGAAATTAAGCGCTTGCTTAAATGTGCTGTCTGCAGTAACATGAATTTCTTGAGCTGTACCCATATGGTAGTTTTTTGTGTGGTTAGCAAATAAGGAAAGAAAATAAAAGATTGTGAAGGTAAAAAATTTTGAGAGCTCCCAAAGAAAAGAAAGTGACTTTGCAAGCTGCTTTTTATTCCACAACTCTCAGGACTGAAACATCTGTTTCTGTTCTGTGTCACAACAAAGACCAAACCTTTGCTGACCATTTTCAGGAAACAGGACTGCATCAAATAGGCCAAGTCTCTAATATCTTTCTTTCCATTTCTGTTGCTCAGTGCAAATGATAAAAGAGTCTGCTTCAAATCCAGAAATCTTTTGTTAAAGTCAACACAAATCCATCAAATGCTTCAGATTTAACAATAAGTCACAGTGAAAACGAACTAAAAATACTTCTACCAGTTTCAGAGCCAATGTTGTACCTCCAGAAGCCTGATGTTTCCATTAAGCTTACGGATATATGTATAAGAAATAAAATGTGTACAGCTTTAAGTGAGTAAATGTAGTGAGGAGTGTCTGACCTTTCTGGAAAAACAAAGTACATAGCTTATACTGCAGCAATGTCTTCAAGTACCTCACATTTAGGAAATAGCTTTTTTTTTTACTTTGTGTTTGTGACACTGTTTAAATGAAATGTTCCAATAAAATAAGCAGTTCCATATCTTTTCAGCTGTTGCATGTCATTTATCAAAAGTATTATCAGTCATGAGACAGAAGAGGAGAAGAAGCAGCCTGTATGAAATTCATACCTATATATACATACACACACATTTATTTGCAAATTGTACTGTCGCACACATAGTATTTGTGGAGAAAATGTTTTGAAATCAGGTAGACAGCTTCAGCAGATGTGACAAGTGTTTGAACGACCCACAGTGGAACTACAAGGCACCTGACTACTGACACTTGCAGAAAACCCATAAATTCAACACAAGTGCCGTGGGGTTTTGGGGGGTTGCTTTTTCTTGTTATTGTGTTTTAATTCAGTCAGTATCTCTAAGTAGATGAGTTGAATGCAGATACTATTACAAGTAGCATATAAGTAAATTAAGCACAATTCAAATAAGTGTAAATCCACCTTCATATAACTAACACAACATTCTGTCACTGATACTATTAAAAACTGTGCTTAACCATGTGAAAATGGTGGTGCTTTCTCCTAGGAAGTGTGACAGGAACCTTAACTGTATTGAAATTGGATGGGATAAAATGCCATTTCTTCAGCCTCTGACTCTAACTGCTTCTGTGAGAATTATTGGGTGCAGAATATGGTTTTGTGTTTGCTGTAAGAATGCTTTTGCTAAAGAACACTTTTTCCCAGTTGAGGGGAAGATTTAACTGTGTAAACATTAAACCTAATTTATATTCTAATTCAATCTCTCTACCTTCTCTGTGTTGCTTTCCACACTAAAACCCACACACATTGATATGCAGGACAGTTTTAGAAAATACAATTGACTTTCTTAAGTGCAACAGCTGTATTAATTAATAAATGGGCAAGTGATCAAGTAGATAGCTCCTGGATAGTCACAGCTCACTCCCTGTCATTCCTCTGTAACATTGCAGCTCCACAGACATTTTTTAGACAGGCTACCCTTTCCAGCACTTCTTTGAGGAAAACAAAAGAAGGCAAAACAAGCAAAAAGACCCCTATTGGATTTGTCAAGGAAAAGAAATAGCTCACCTCAGATGGTTTTGTTATGGTAGTTTGATGTCCATACCCCATGGGACTGCCAGTCTAGAAGTTCAGTATGGAGGACATGCTATCTTTTCAATGTTTAAACCAAACGTGACTGAATGATTAATCCTGAAGAAACATCATCTTGCATAAAACAGAATAACAAATATGTTTTGTTTCTCCATCTCATCTTTCCAGCAAACTCTTGTTTGGAACAACTAATTGAAAAATATCAGGAAACTAAAATCTAGCAAGTTCTGGACATGTGCAAACTAAAATACTACATCACCAAATAAGGCAATGCATCCGGCATCTCCTCTGATTTGGGATGTCTCCAAGGACCATTTGCCAGTGAAGCTGACAAAAGACCCTAGTGAGAGCCACCTCCTTAAGATTCAATTCCCACCTGTTGAGAAATGACAACACATTATGAGTTTTTACTTAAAGGAGGAAATGTTAACGATAGGCTAGACTCTTTAACCTGGCTCACTACCTACTTAGGTGTTTTGTTTTGTGCATTTACTTTCATGAAGGTGAGCATCTCTACATATTTCACTGCACCCAAGTATTTCTGTTTGCATGTGTTTCTGTATGCTTTGTGTTTATGCACACGTACCTATTTACCTTCTCCAGGATACTGCTTTAGTAAGTTAACAGGAATCTTGTCGTTCTAAACCTGTGATTGTTGTTGTTTTACTTTCTGAACCAGTTGGGGACTCTTTAAGCTGTTTAATTGATTATTGCTGTTAAAATCAACCTTTGATTTATCTCATTTTATTAATAAATCTCAAATTGCTGCTAAATGAAACCCTGTCAAATGTAGTTATCTGTAATTGTACTTCCACAGAAGACATCAGAGTGCTACTTGATGCAATTGTCCCAGGTCAAAGGGATTTGCTCTTGAGATTGCACCACAGATGTCAATTGCTTTTGAGGGATGGCATCACACATGTGAACACTTAAAAAGGGATCTGCTCAATTTCAAACTCAAAAAAGGGTAAAAGCACTGCTTTTGAGCTCAACAACCTTTGACTGTATAAAACGTGTATGTTTACCTATTTGAATAAGATAGACGGGTAAGATGGGAAGTAAGAGATGTCTTCATGAAAGGCCAAGCCCTGCCCTTTCCACAGTGTGCAGCTCACTCAGTCATTTTACTCTTTAAAGGGATTAATTTACAAGTGAGGCTAAGTTAGGTTAAAAAGCTGTCTCTTCTAGTCTACTCCTCCTGCACAATCACGTCAGACTTGTGTTTCATCAGACACCTTCTATCTGTAAAGAGACGGATGTTACAAGATAATTCACAATTTTGAGCCAATGTCTAAAGTCTGAGAATCCATGTGAGCCTACCTGGTCATGGATCTTCCTTTTCATTTTCTTACAAGCTGTGACTTTAAAAAGTAAGTACAGTTTTGGGGCAGACAGTGTCAGGTTAGGGACAGTCTATAGTTTTAGGATGGCTCCATATTTCTGACAGCATACATGTATTTACTTTTCCTTTCTTTAGAACAGCTTGAAGGCTGCAGCATCTGGAAGGAGAGCAGAACACTCTGTCCAAAGAAGAGTAGAACACCCTGTCCAAAGGAGAGTAGAACACCCTCTCCATGCTTTTGGCATTGCATGCTTACCCCAAGGGCTGAGTTGTGGTGGGATGAAATAATGACGGAGCAGAAATGCAGCTGCAGGTTAGATATCACAGCTAAGGAATGCAGATAGCTGGTAAGAAGAACCAACTGTAATGGTAACAAGATAACACAGAAGGCCAGAATGTGGTTTAGAGCAAACATAAAACTAGGTGGATAGGTTGGATAAAATGCTGAAGTGAACTATTACGCAAACCGCCTGTGCAAACTGTCTGTGTAACCAAATTGTAGAGCTTCCAAAGAGCTTCTAAACAAGGCAAAAATGAAGATGATTGGTAGAAGGCAAATGTTGGAGGATATCATATGGTATGTAAACCCAGCTGTATTTTGTAGAATAAATGGCTTCTGATGCATCTCTATCAGTTGTACCCTCTTCCTGATTCCTGACACTGAGCTACATAGGAAGTGCGTGTATCATGGCCAGGACTGCCTTCTTCATAGGTCATAAGGCACACCTTCATGAAGAAGGGGTGGCTACATACTGGCTGACCTGTGAACCTGGAATATCCTGAAGGTAAAGCATTTATAAGTAAATCTGACTCAATGACTACAGTTTTCAGCCCACCTAAGCTTCAACTTGGTCTCTTAAATTTCTGTCTGCTTTTGAATTACTGAATTCTAAAAAGCTATTTTTTTAAACATTAACTTAGCATTTCATCATTGCATAAAAAAACTCCTTGATCCTATGCAGGTGAGTTGCAAAGATCACCAACTCATAAAATACAAATAGTCAGTTTACTCAATAAAAGAATCTATTTCTCTTTTGTTTATAAAAATGACCTGCAAGGATAGCAATTCAGGGAGAAGCTGGCAGAAGAAAGAAAGAATTTCTCTTGAGATTTGTATTAACTTCCTGGGGCAAACAGTAGTTTTGAAGCAACAAACTGAGGCACTTCATGTAGGCAGCCTGGCAAGGCTTTCTCATCAGTAGTGTTTGCATCAGGTGTCACAAGCCAGGAGAGAGCAACACTCCGTCGTATTTCTTGTCCGTCTCTCTGTCTTGCCCAATATTGGTTCTACAATGTTTAATGCATGTGTTTGCTAAAACATTGGACATGATAAAATGTGTCTCAAAAAATGTCCCTGTGTAAAAATTTGTGAATAGCAAAATTTATTTCTAGAAAAAAATTAAAATAGTTTTGTTAAGGAGCAGAAGGAGATCAAAGCCTAGCCTGGGTATAGCAAAGCAATTTTCAGCAATGTGGACAAGTGATTTGCACTTTCCATTTCAACAAAACCCTTCAATGCCTAGGACATTAAAACAGTGAATGTTTTTGATGTAGGATATAATTTGAAATCTGAAAAGCTTCTGTGCTCGTGAATTTAAGTAGTTGTGAAGAAATCTTCAGCCAGTTTCACCGGTATCATGAGGGGCCTATTCACTGGTGCCATTTTCAGGTAATTTCCTTCCTCAGGTTTTCAGTAATTTGATTTTCTTTTCTCCATTTCTGTTATCCTCTCCCTATCCATCTTTTTCTTCTAAACTTATCTTTAGCTTCAGTTGGAGACCAGCATGAAAATACATGGTCACATTAGGATAAATTTGTCTGATTTTTGTTATGATGACAGATGTGAAGCTTATTTGTCCCTTGGAGGTAATGTATTATTAAATGTATTCTTGCTTTTGCACTGAGGAAACTAAGGCTGCAGTTGAACAGCAATGCTGAGTTTTTGCTCCTAAGTCTGCTTAACTTGACAGATTTAACTCACGGTCACACAAATTATCAGTATATTACATAGATGTCTGCTATAAGTTGAATTATCTTTTTCCATTTTACTTTTGTAACTATATGAAATTTTAGAGCTGAAATTTTCTCTCTTGTGCAGTTCTGAGACAAGATGAGACAAATAATTGTTTTTAGCATTATTTAAAAGTTAGATCGTGTTTCTAAATTTTCTCCCAGCAATGGCACTTAGACTACTGCAGCAGAACTTGACTAACAACAGCTATACCTCACATCTTTCTCAGGCAGCAATTACATAAGACTTTTAATAAAAAATAGTGCTTTCCTAATTTATTACCATATTATCTCATAGCTTACAGGCTATGAGATAATATCACAATGGCAAGAGAAAAGAAATATAGGAAATATAGTGGCAAATAAAAGCTACAGTAATAGCAATGACTTTAATGTTTTATGTTTGTAATACTGAGATCATTAATACTCATTGGAATTTAGACACCTGTTATTCTATAATATTCAAATTTTTTTCATCATAGCCTTCATGCATTTTTCAGAATACAGGATGCTGTGAACAATTTCAGTCTTGTATCTGCACTAGGAGGATACTCAGCTCAGTTGATGCAAGCATTGATATTTATTCAACACAAAAAGCAGGTTCAATAATATGCAGTCTGAGACACAATATAAATCTTGATGTTCTTTGGAACATGAAGCTGGTGTGTATTGAATAGCTCTATAAAATATTTGAAAGTATCTCTCTACAATTCATGAATACTTTGAGCAGAACACAACAAAGCTGTAATTCTGGGGGACTGTTTCCTGGGCTTGATGTGTCTTAGTACTGGAAAGCACTGAGATGCAGTACTGAGGGGGAGTAGTCAGGCAGTTCAGGTCCTCTCTGCAGGCCAGCAATATGCTTGTTGCTGTGATATCTGAATACAGATTCAGAGAAGCTATAGGTTAATCAGAAAGCTTGAACTGGCAATGGCATCCTGGCCTGCATCAGGAATGGTGTGGCCAGCAGGAGCAGGGAGGTCATTCTGCCCCTGTACTCTGCACTGGTTAGACCGCACCTTGAGTACTGTGTCCAGTTCTGGGCCCCTCAGTTTAGGAAGGACATTGAGGTGCTTGAACGTGTCCAGAGAAGGGCAACGAGGCTGGTGAGAGGCCTTGAGCACAAGCCCTGTGAGGAGAGGCTGAGGGAGCTGGGATTGTTTAGCCTTGAGAAGAGGAGGCTCAGGGGAGACCTTATTGCTGTCTACAACTACCTGAGGGGTGGTTGTGGCCAGGAGGAGGTTGCTCTCTTCTCTCAGGCAGCCAGCACCAGAACAAGAGGACACAGCCTCAAGCTGCGCCAGGGGAAATTTAGGCTTGAGGTGAGGAGAAAGTTCTTCACCGAGAGAGTCATTGGCCACTGGAATGGCCTGCCCGGGGAGGTGGTGGAGTCGCCAACTCTGGAGCTGTTCAAGGCAGGATTGGACGTGGCACTTGGTGCCATGGTCTAGCCTTGAGCTCTGTGGTGACAGGTTGGACTTGATGATCAATGAGGTCTCTTCCGACCTTGGTAATACTGTGATACTGTCATACTGTGATACAATTACCCAAAAGTTTTGGCAGATCCAAAAGCAAAAGTGCTGAAATGCATCATTGGCAAGTTAAATCCACATTAGAGTGAAACAGGTAATTGCCAAAAATAGTCAATTTTATTTTTTTCTACTTTACCTGGTATTTTGTTCTGTGTTTATATCTGCACTCGTTATGTGTTTATATCTGCACATTTCCTCTGGTCTTATCACTTGTCATTTGTGAGAAGAAATGAACATCCACCTCTCTACCACCTTCTTTAGGGTAGCCATAGGCAGCATTAAGGTCTCCCCTCAGCTTCCTTTTCTTCAGACTAAACAGACCCAGGTCCCTCAACCACCCCTCACAGAACTTGTGCTCCAGGCCCTTCAAAAACCTCGTTGCCCTTCTCTGGACATGATCCAGCATTTTCATATCCCTTCAGTAGCGAGGGGACCGAAACTAAACACAATATTCAAGGTGTGGGCTCATCAATGCTCAAGTACAGAGAGATGATGACTTCCTTTCTGCTTCTGGTTGCACTACTTCTTACACAAGCCAGGATGCCACTGGCTTTCGTGGCCACCTAAGCACATTGCTGGCTCATATGTCAATCAATAGTCTCATATCTCTTTCTGTTCAAGCAGCTTTCCAGCCACTGTCCCCTAAGACTGTAACTTTCGATTGGGTTGTTGTGACTGAAGTGCAGGATCAGGCTCCTGGCCTTATGAAGCTCATGCAGTTGGCTGCAGCTCATTGATCCAGCCTGAGATGATGCTTGCCAGGAGTGATGTATCCTAACAGGTACCTTTAAAATCACGGTGCCCCCAAGACAACAAGCCTTCTTATGATACCTGGAATACTGCCATGCTCCACCAGATGCTCAAACACTTATCCAATATTTGTGGATGTGGAATGTGGTCTTAAATTGTCCTAAGGGTGAACGAATGCTCCATATAAATGCAGCTACAAGCAACTGGCATGTCCCTGGAGGACACTATTATCTTTATTTATGGTTCAGCTACTTAAGGATCTGCATATTACTAATGAAGTAGTCAGTGATTAATTTACATTGCATTTACTTTCTGCTAATTGCCCTTTGTGGTCTGGTCGTTGGTTTACATCCATTTACGCAGTGCAGGAGAACTCCAGTCTTATGGTTTGGTCAGAGTGTTTCTTGTTTCTGCAGTCTACACAATTCACCTCTTCTGTTTTGCAAAGAGAGCAAAGATTAACAGTTTGTTTTCAAATTGAGTCTCTGGAAATAGAAGGGAAAGGGAGAAAGTAAGGAAGAAAACCTGAACATTTGCTCCTGATAACCTATAATTCAGTAACAGCATTCAGATTCATAGACAAGAGAACTGGAAATCGTTGTAGGCATGCCTGTGATTTCTGTCACTTTCTGTCTTTTTCTGTTTTATAACCATCTTGTACTGCTTATTGAGATTATGATTGTGATGCTCTATCTTTATTACGTGGTGGTCTAACCTTTGAAATCTATGGAGATTTGCATGGATTAAACAATAAATTTTGCTATAACAACCTCATTTAATTCCCTCATAAAGCTGATGTTTCTTGACACTCGTTCACTGCGAGGTACTATAAATATGGCATCCATAAATTTTACACTTTAGTCCCATGTGGTCTGTACAAAACCACAGTAAAAGCCTAAGAGCAGGAAGAAGAAATAGGAAAGGATTCACTGTGTCAGTAGTAACTGAGAACTTAATTCTGTTCCACAAATAGGAAAGTATATTTCAAAAATTACTTGAAAAGCATAAATCCCAAAATTACTTTTGCAAAGTGACTGACTGCTTAGTTACTTCTTTAGCTGTTACTTAAGGACCAGCCTGTTACTGGAAGAACATTCAGACAGAGGAAACATGTAGTAAGGAACAAGACCTCTGTCATTACTTGTGTGAGTGATGGGTGTGTGTGTGTGTGAAGGAGTACACAATTACTTTTCCTCTTCTCAGAGCAAGTATGTAGACACAGTCACGTTTTCCACCACTGAGAGCGAAGGCAGTCCTGCTGCAGGGATCTGTGTTTAATGGATGGCAAAGCTCAGCAGGCAGCAAGGAGAAAAACAGAACTTTATGGAAAAGTGTATTACAAACCCTTGCCATAATTTCTCAGATATTGGGCCAGATTAGATTTTTAAACCTATAAAAGGTCTTATCATTTTATACAGCACAGTATTATATGAAATATAATATAATGTGATATATAAGTCTGCAGTCTACCTGGAGCATAAACCAGGGATATCACCAGGATGCTCTCTAATATATATATGAATATAATATGATATATAAAAAATAATATGGAAGAATTAAGAGAAACAAGCCCAAGAAGGCAACCATACCTTTTCAAATAGAGCTGAATCTGCTTCTATAAATACGCAACCGGCTGCATCATGTCACTGTACAAAATTATGGTGAAAATGAGAATTTCTGAAAGCAGTTTGTAGCCCCCTAAAGCTGTAAGCTTAAGGATTCAGGAAGTCAAATCAGCTAAAATTAGGCACACCTCAGAATAAGTTTACATCAATTTTCTCTGCAATTTATGTTAGGTGCTCAAGCATTGTAGCAGTGAAAGGTGTAAAAATGGATGGATGAACTGACAGATATGAAAAATCAGAAAATTAGTTTAAATTTCTGGATTTAAATAAATTAAGCATGACAAGCATGGCACAGGAATGTATTATTTATTCAGGTCATTTAGTTTATCATAAAAGAAAATGCCAGTAGGTATTGGAAAGCTCATTTAATGCAGAATACAAGAACATGGAGTTGTCATCGATGATACAGTAGAGGTGAACCCTGATCTGTAGGAAAATATCCATTCTGTTTGCAGAACCATAAACATTGAGACAGAGGCACTGGGACCTGTTACTGTCATGGTAGGAGAGCTACATTTTCTTTCTTTTTTTAGGTTTTTGAGGTGGATGGGTTGTTCCCTGACCCAGGCAAGCCCAAGGGAGGAAGGAGACACCTGACTGAAGTGAACGTCTCTCATGGGTGAGGACGAGAGAGTGATGTGGCCAGGGGCATTGATGGGATAGCCGTGGATGTGGGGAGGCCTGTGGATGTGGTCTATCTGGACTTCAGCAAGGCCTTTGACACTGTCCCCCACAGCAAACTGCTGGCTAAGCTGTCAGCCCAGAGCTTGGACAGCAACACTCTGTGCTGGGTTAGGAACTGGCTGGAGGGCCGAGCCCAGAGAGTGGTGGTGAGTGGTGCCACACCCAGCTGGCGACCGGTCACTAGCGGTGTCCCTCAGGAATCAGTGCTGGGCCCCATCCTCTTTAACATCTTCATAGATGATCTGGATGAGGGCAGGAGCAGGGAGGTCATTCTGCCCCTGTACTCTGCACTGGTTAGGCCGCACCTTGAGTACTGTGTCCAGTTCTGGGCCCCTCAGTTTAGGAAGGACATTGAGGTGCTTGAACGTGTCCAGAGAAGGGCAACGAGGCTGGTGAGGGGCCTTGAGCACAAGCCCTGTGAGGAGAGGCTGAGGGAGCTGGGATTGTTTAGCCTTGAGAAGAGGAGGCTCAGGGGAGACCTTATTGCTGTCTACAACTACCTGAGGAGTGGTTGTGGCCAGGAGGAGGTTGCTCTCTTCTCTCAGGCAGCCAGCACCAGAACAAGAGGACACAGCCTCAAGCTGCGCCAGGGGAAATTTAGGCTTGAGGGGAGGAGAAAGTTCTTCACTGAGAGAGTCATTGGCCACTGGAATGGCCTGCCCGGGGAGGTGGTGGAGTCGCCATCCCTGGAGCTGTTCAAGGCAGGATTGGACGTGGCACTTGGTGCCATGGTCTAGCCTTGAGCTCTGTGGTGACAGGTTGGACTTGATGATCTATGAGGTCTCTTCCGACCTTGGTAATACTGTGTGAAATGCAGTGAAACCAGAAGTAGCACTCAGACCACGAACAGCAAGACAGCTAACTGATTGACTTGTTGGAATGTCAGGGAGCATGAGAAGAAAGAAGATCAGAGGACTCACTTGCAGGTGGTCTGCTCCAAAGTGGTCTCCATCCAGCAGAAAACCATGCTCCTATCACCCATCAAAATGGATGTAAAAGCCCAGACAGAGCTCCCACAGAAGGATGTGGCTGTGCAGGAGACAAGCTGCAGAGAATGCCACTGACTCTCACTGATCTCTGGGGGCAGCTCTGAGAACAGCTGTGTGTGGTATGAACATGTAGATGATCTGCATCTGAGCAGCACAGCTGCAAGATGAGGTTGAAAGGCTCCAAACTGAAGAAGAAGGGCTCAGGAGCGTTACAGAGGATGAAGTAGAGACAGATTGGTGGGGCTAGGCTCTGTACTCCATGCAGTGGCCAAATAATACCCAGAATCAAGGGGTCCCAGTATCCTGCCTCTCTCAGATGGAAGACAGAAGCCTCAGGAAAAGGGGTGAGTGGAGGCAAGTTCATAGCTGTGACAGAAAGTAAGAAGCCCTCTTGCCTGCCTCACCTCTGTACACCTCACCTCTGGTACAATGATACTGCTTTCCTGCCTGTCTTCCTTCTTACTGCCTTCCTCTCTGTCTTCCCTTCCTTCTCTTCCTTTTTTTCTTCATTCTTTTCCTTCCTTTCTTCCCAAGGTTCTGTGAGGTTTTTGTGCCACATACATGCCTGCTCCTGGAGCATGAAGAATGTTATGTTACTCCTCACTTCAGAAATCCCACACTGGATGCTGTGACAGCCTTTTCTTGCTTTATTTGTACTTAGGAGATTGATAGCTGGGTGTAAAGGTTTTTCCTGTCTTTCAGAATGTAGGCTAGTCTCTTCAGTTTTGTTGATACCTGCAAATCCAATTTCTTGTCTTACTCTTCCTGTTTCTTTTTTGGGCCAGTTTAATCTCTGATTTTTCCATCCACTGCTTTAACGCTGGTACTTAGTCATTTTCTGTCACATTTTTGTAGGGCTTTTCTCTGTTTCTTTCTAACAGGTTTTCTCATTGTCACATGGAGAGTCTGGTCTTAGTAAAAGCCTAAAAATTCCGGAATCATAGTCCTGTCTGTAAGTGTATAACAACTTCATCTCTCCAATGAATTGTTTCCTGTCGTCCTAGGCATGCAACAGTCACCAGAAACTTCTTTTTGACTAGCAACACAACAAAGACAAGTTGCACAAAGCTTTTCCCTTCCACTGTGGGCATGTCCATTAACACATCCAGTGTTTCCATTCCTACCAGTCATTATTGTCCTGACTGATCAGTTTATTTTCAGCTGTGGTTTGAAAAAACTGTACAGTTTTAAAAATTTCTTTGGACTTTTTAATAACACGGGGACCTTCAAACCAAGAAATACATGCATTTTCATATTATTTTCTTTGGCTTTTTAGGTGATCCTTTTAACAAAAAGCTGTTTTCTTACAGTGGACAAACTTTGTGTTGATGACACCTTGGACCATGTAGCTCTAATTTTGTCGTACAGAATGTTAATACCTTGTGCAATTGAAACCAAGCTGCTAGGTGTTAAAGATGCACAATGTGCTACCACCTGTGGAATGGTGATGCTTATTACATTCCTATTACTAAATTTACTATTACTAAATTTCTGTTATTGCCTTTTGGGCACATATTCCTGCTGTGTCTGAACAGTGTCATAAGACAATCTTTTTCTAGGACTAAGAACTGCATGCACAAAGCAGGAAAATCAGACCTCCTTTTTAGCTGTAGTTTGTGCATTATTTCATGTCCTTTTCCTATCACATTTTCCTGGTAAGTACCACCTTCTGTAACACATAGGACATAATAAGCAAGAGACTTAATTTTCTACATTTATACTGATTACTTTATAGTGCCATGAACATAAGTTAGAACACCCTTCTCTATGCTCAATTGCAGTCTCAAGGATGGCCTAAGGTTTCAAGAATTATATCAAATAACAGATACCTGCATTTACTCATATAATAGATTTCTTTGTACATATGTAAAGTATTAAATGTACATAAAATAATGAAATCAGTAATAAAGTTGTAATTAAGCTTTACATCATGTTGAACAGATGAAGTTTGCATTGGTTGGTTAAAGACTAGATAAAGATTTGATCATTTGTGTATTATTCAGACAGAATGCATTCCTCCACATAAGCTAAACCAGGAAATTCTGAAGATTTTAATTTTTTTTTGTTGATCTAGTAATGTTCTGTAGAGGGAAAACCTAGCAGCTGTTATGTACATGTTTCATTTTTTTCCTCCTTGGCTCCCTCCCTTCCCCTCCACATCCCAGTTTGAACCTTCAGAGCTTCGTAAGAATTTTGGAGGTTAATGGATTGATCCAAATGTTTGTATCCATAGCAATCTGTGGCTATTATAACCCATACAATCAAAACTGAAGAAAGATGCTAGAAATATCTCTAGTATGAAATTAAATCCCAAAACAAAACAGATGCTGGTTAAATATCTTGTGCTAAATTATTTTTAAAGAGCTTAGAAAATCAGCAGTGAAAATGTGGGCACCAAAATCTTTTAACTCATGCAGGCACAACTTACACTGTAGTATCTCAGCCTACACCACAAAAATGTGTTAACTTCTTAAACCAAATTTGAAGAACACTATTTGATTATTTAGCTTCTTTAAAACACTTGGCAGAGCTGGAGAATGATATATTGTTGTTAATGGCAATCTAATGAAATTCCAGGCAGTCCTACATACTGTGATCGCCATTAAAAGACTAACATGTTTACTGAGCAGGATCTATCTTGGAAGCTAGGATATATTGGATAAGCATTGATTACTGCCAGGCAGCACAACTGTAAAAATCAATAGGAAAACACAGATCATTCAGAATGGCTTTTAAAAAAATAAATTATACATATATATCTATACATACACACACAATTTTTAAATAGACTGACAATCAGACTTCAAGTTCTGTAAAGACTTGAGAGTAGAACAGAGTTTATGGAAGTTCCTATTTATATATTGTCATGTCAGAACTCATTTCACTGATCTTAAGACTACACTTGGTTTTGATCTGCTACAAATTTTACAAGACCTGATAATTTGACAAGCTCATTTTGTAGCACTACAAAAAAGGGCTCAGATGAAAGAAGGCAACAGTTGACAAAATGCAGTAAGGCAGGCTTAGGTCAATGAGCTAAAAACACAAGTAAATCAAAATATATGTATGAGAAATCTGCAAACATAAGGTAGATAGTTCTTGTTGCTGGAGTCCTCCTGTCAAATTTAACCATGAGGAAGTCTGAAATATGGAATATGTTGATTGTCTGGGCTAGTCCTCTAGCAAATGGAAAAAGACCAGCACTTCTGGCATATACTCAATTCCAACTAGCTTAAAAGCATTTCCTAGTCAAGCCTAGTGAAATCTAACTTTAAATTGAGAGTTTCTCTTGACATATAATGTAGAATATTTGGCATGTTTAATCAGTTTCTAAAATGTTTCAAATAATAATTTCACAAAAAACAATCTGTTAAATGCCAATCATATTGAATAAATATAAACATATATTTTATTTATTTCTATTGTACAAAGATATATGGTAGGGAACCATATTTTAAAATCAGTTCCCAATGTTGCTCATTGTTTAGCAGTCACTAGAAGTTTTGTCTGTATCTCAGAATTTTGGCAGTGATTAGATATCGACAGACTAGGAGAAATATTCAGGAATTAATGTATTATCCTGTCTAGCAAGACTTAATTATTTAGATCAATATGTATGTGATAGAAAGACTACCACACTTCTGTAAAAATATCCAGATTACGCTTCTCTACATTTCCCTTATGGAAACAGAAAGAACTCAACCATCTGACAATCTATTATGAAATACACTTATTATGAAGTACAACCTACTCTGAAGCACTCAATATGAAACAACTGAAAATCTTTAAAAGATATTTAATATCTCCAACTTCAGCGAGTTCTTGTGAGATGCCTGTATTACTCATGATGGATAGTATATTGGGATTTCTTATCAAAACTAAAATGACATTTTCAGGATTTATGCTCCAAAAAAACCAATTGAAAACTTCGAGATGATCTGTTCTTTCCTTGCTCCAGGCTGACATGAAAGGCTTTTGGTGGAACACAAGCTGATGTAATATTGAAAGAGGTAATAGCAGATCTCTATTTAAAGTATAAAAAATAAACCCATGTTATTATGATTAATATTGTTAAACAAGGTGACCTGCATAGTGGACAAGGGAAAGGTTGTGCCTGTTGTCTTCCTAGACTTTGGTAAAATTTTTGACACTGTTTCACACAGCATTCTTCTAGAGAAAGAGCTCATGGCTTCAATGGGCATACTTTTCATTGCTGTTGTGGGTTAGACATCCCAACTAATATTTTAACCAAGAACTTTTAGTGCATGACATAAAGGTAGAGTTTAAGAAATCACAAATCTGCAGGCAAATCTGACTGGAATATTTGTAGCATATGGTCAAATACATAAACACCAGTTATCAGCTTCTACTGAAGCTGATAGGTGCTTTCTACACAACAACAGTCTTTATCTACTATTCAAGGAAGAGTGTGAAATACTGTTTGTTAGATTGCTTCAAAATCTCATAAATATAATGAAAGACTAAGTCTTCTACACTTGAACGTGTTTGTTCCTATGTCAATGACCAAATTGTGATAATGTAATGGCCCACCATCTCCAGCTAAAAATGTTTCACCAAGGCCTGCATGAGGTGAGATGCTACCCTGAGGCATTCCAGTTGTAAAACAAGTGACTAACCCCTTTCTGCATCGTGTACCATAAGCAGTAACTACTCCCAACTAATTGATAGAAGCCATAATCTGCATTCACATCCTTTACATCGTTCATCTATCTTCACGTACTGCAAATTTTAGCTGTTTTACAAAAGCAAAAGTCATCCAAATCTATGCACACTGTGTCCTTTTCCAAATGCTAAATTAATCGACTCACGGTATGCTTGCAATTTTTTATTTGGTATAACTTGTTCCTAACCAAAGGCTTTAAAGCTCCAAAAAATACTAATTGAAATGCAAATCCTGAAGCCCCACTGATAGAACATTTCACACTGATAGTTGTATAGAAAAATCACTTTTATGTAGGGGAAGGTAACAGGTTTTCATAGGTACTCCATGTTTTTAATTACAAACAGAGCTATATATGTGTGCAAGCTTCCCCTTAGCACTGATGGCAACATATACACTAAGTAGTGTTAGTGCTTGCTTTTACCTCACACAAGTAGCAAGATGGGCCTGTTTGAACTCATTGAATGCTTCTTACTAAGTTTTCCATGATCATTTTCCTACCAGTTTCCTTTAGACTCTATAAAACAGGAGAAGTCTGAATAATCACCATAAATCCTTATTCAAAATGTGATGAAACAGGATTTCAATAGCCTCAAAGCCAGGTTTATGTCTGTGTTTAATGCATGGGCAGTCACAAGAACTTTTCTAGCATCCGATATTTTATGTGATATCGATAACATTACTACAATTAATTGATAATCTAGATTTTAAGGCTACAGACTTTAAAAGGCTAGATTGCCTGAGGACTATGAAAAAATGTATTTGATTTGTAAATGAATGCTCATATCTTGAAAAGACTCAAATGCATTTATCCAGGTAATTAAAGAGAGAATTCAGGCTGGATTTAATTCTGCTGACATAGAGTTAATAATTCAGATTTGTGTTTCAAATTACTTTAAATGCAAATATCAACTCTTTTATGGGATATTGCAATTGTTAACTTTTGTCCTGCATGATGTCATTTACTCAGTAACCTGATTCAGCAAGTGTGTAATGAGGTCAATTGACCTGACTAAGAAAATTGAAAGAACCCAATAAAGATAATGTTTTTAATTGAAGTGAAAAGGAAGAGGAAAAAGAAAATTACCTTCAATATTTTTCTGATGAAATTACCCACCTGACAACTATGGGATGGAGGATATAAGCATGAAAGCATCCTTCTTCTAGTACATAAATTGCTTGCCTCATATCTTTCTATGGCTTTATGCAGGCATAATACTCTTGGTAATGAAGATGCATTTATACAGCAGCACAGCACTGCATGGCACTTCACAGTGATAAAAACACATGGAAATATGGACTCAGTGTAAGGACATATCCTTTTTAAAGACGTGTTTAAAGGTAAACTGTTCATATTTCTCAGAATAGATAAAGATAATTGTCACAAATAAATGGAAAAAATTTAAAATGGAGTACTCAAAATATGCTGCTTTGATCTTTCTAAATCAAGTTTTCATTGTTTTATTACAGCACACCTAATGCAAGATTCTAGGCAGAAAACATTCTAACAGGTGCAAATTTTGACTGTAGAGTAGAAGTAACACCATTAGATTCAAGGGCAGTAAATTACACAATTTCAAATCAGAGATTTAAGCTAACATTTTGCACCACACATGCCCACTTGAATGCCCAGAGTCTATCCCAAAGAATGTCAGTATCTATTATGAAAAGTATAGTTGTACTATAAGATTAAACATTTCCAGGGATGGCTGGGGCCCCAACCCTGGAGGTGTTTAAGGTGAGGCTGGACGGGGCTCTGACCAGCCTGGTCTAGGGTGGGGTGTCCCTGCCTGTGCTGGGTGGGTTGGAACTGGATGATGGTTCCTTCCAACCCTGAGTGATTCTGATTCCATGGCTTTTCCAGTGAGGTGAGCTTGCTCGGACAGGGGTTTGGACTAGATGATCTTCTGAGGTCACTTCCAATCCTTGATGATTCTATGAGTCTATGATTCTATGGTTGCTACCGCATGCACCTTCAAATCAGTTAAGTTTCACATTTAATTTGAGTTATCTAGCTGTTATTGTTTTAAATGGAAACTTGTGTAATACCTTCACATGGGTATTTTCAATTTCAGTGTAAGATTTCATTCTTACATTGCAAGGATTATTTTTTAACCTATACTTCAGTATCACATTCAAAATACTAGTTATGATTCATTGCCTATGAGCTTCCAAGACTTCACTACATGAGGTAATTTTGCAAAAATGTGACTGCAGTTGACTTCTTTTTTTGTCCCTTGTATTATCACCATTTATGCTGTTTTTCTAAATCCACCTTGAGTAAAAGCCACGCTATATTTTAGTGCAAAGCAGTCATATCCTTTACCTCACAAGCACAACCGTCTGTGATAATTATAGAGGACGTATTCTAGATGTAAGAATAACCAATGTGTGCTCGCACTGCTGTTAGCAGTAGAAAGCAGATGACTGAAGTTTGTAAAAGGCTAAATCTCTTAAGAGGATTAGTTATACTTTTTAAGCGTGTTATTTTTTTAAAAAAAATTTCTGGCTACAATCTGGTTTCTATCTTGAAAAAGGATTACTCACATGAATTTTTATATCACTTAATTTCAAGGAAAAGTCACCATCTGCATTTCTTTAAAAGCACAAACATAAGACCCACTGACTGAGCTAAGCTGTTCAAAGTGAAGGGTGATTGTCTCAGAGCGCACCGAACATGCTGACTAGTTTAAAAACATGCTGCTTCAGATTTATGTTCTGCAATAGACACAGTTACCAGACAAGAAAATTATCAATTTTAAACTGCAGAACTAGAGCAGCAGGCTGTCTGTATGTATTATTTTTTATTTATTTATGTATTTTTTTAAGAGATATGGTGATTGAATGTTAAATTCACGGCTAGACACTTTTTCTTTCCTTCAGCTGACTCTGAAAGCACATTGTAAACAGATTTGGCACCAAGTCAGTGTAGTAGCACCACTCCAGTGTTTACAAAGAGTTACTAGTTTAGTGAGGCCTGTTTCTCTGCATTAATCATAGAGTGTTGTCCTAAGTGTCATCTGGGAGCCCTAGCAATTGATTTGCACAAGTGATACCAGGTGCTGTATAAACAGAAGACAGCCTCCTCTTAGATCTTCAACTTCAGGCACAAGATCTGGATTTGAAAGAAGCAACTAAATGGCTTGTAGGTTTGACTAGATTTTTCAGTGAGCATTAGAATGTCTTCTAGAAATTGTCAATTAAATACTTCACAAGCCATAATATGTAGTTGAAAGATTTTATCCTAATTATGTCAAAAAGAATAACAACATAAAATGGCTATAGGTAAGAAACTGCTGAAGCAGTAACTTTTTTCTGCTTTGACATTATACTGTCCACAGGGTAAAAATGACACTGAAATTAGATCTTGTCTTCCTGCAGATTAGGTAATGAAATCAGATACAGTGGATGTCCATACGTATTAATGCTCTTCTTCATTAGCGTTTGCAGACTAGCCCAATGGCTTTGGCTTGTGACAGCATTCTGCTGACACTGGTTACATGTACATGAGATACCTTCTATCTTGGTTCACAGCATTTTGAGGACTGACAACATGGAGTAAAGATCACCAGTGTAAATCCCTGACATTTGATTTTTGCCATTAGCTGGAGAAAGACAGCATTTCATCATACCAGCTCCTGTTGTTGAGAATAAAATACGTCAGAGACACAAGTCCTACATTAAAGCTGAAATAGAAATTCTTATGAAAACCTGCACCGTGAAGATTTTGAAAGTTCAGGAATATTTTTGTGGCAGATCTATTGACTGCAACTGTTGTTTTCCAGTTCTGTTGCAATATAGAGCAAAAATACTGTTAGCCAAATTTCAGTCGCAAATGGTGCTTGCAAGTTCCACGAGAAAAATATGGTCCACATGCTGTTTCATAATTTCAATGAAACAGATTGAAAATCTTCAGTACATCATACCTAGAACAGACGGTGGTAGTGTGACATTCAAACTCCCTCATCAGACAAGTGTAGATCTGGGCCACCTGATAAATAAACATATTACTTTCAATTCTATTACAGCAGCAGTGAAAACATGTCACATTAGCTTAGCATTGACTCATTGCATGCTTAAGAGGAACGCTGGCAGATTGCGTTAATTAACAGATGTACAAGGGCTGCTGATGTTTCAAAGTGAAATTTCCTTGCCTCTTGCTGCACGCTGTCGGACTGTCGTGCTCAGGTGGCAGAATGACAGCCTATAAGAAGAACAGCTCTAGAAGCATTTAATTCTTAGCACTCTGTCTAAGTATTTTTATATCTGAATATAAATATGTTAACAGCATATTCTCATTCACAAGCACTTTTTATTCTGTAGTCTTATTTTTTTAAAAAGGCAGCAACTTATCAAGAAAAGCTCAACCGTTGCACCTCTTGACTTTTCCCACAAGATGAAGTAGAATCACTTTTTGTGATATGCTTTTGTTCAAGCATTTGTTTCCTGTAAACAGCTAACTGCTTAGAGGATGCATTACCAAGTGTGCTGCAGAATTGTTGCCTTATTTCCACTCACCTTACCTTGGGAGAAAAAGGTATGAGATGATCCAATCTAACAGAGGTATCCACCTTTGTGCTGTTTTAGATTTCCCAGGGTCTTTAGACATGAAAATACCAGGCACAAATGTATAGTAAAGTTAACAGAAGTTTTATTAATAAGAACAAGAACAGTTAGAAAGGAGAAAGAATAATGGTGGAACCGCCATGTGTCTCAAAAACCTGAGCAATCTGGGAAGATCTCCCTCTTGACCACCATCCCAAAAGACCAAGGGAGAAGAGGAAAATATCTGACACATCCCACAGACAGTAGCCCCAAAGAGCAGTCACACAAAGACACAGGAAGGGAGGGATGAAGAACTGTAATAAATAGGCAATAAAGACAAACAAAAAGAAGAGTGTGAGGAGAGATGATCCAAGACCCAGAGGATTGGATTCAGAGAGAGGAAAGGAAAAAATTCAAGGGAGGAAAGGAGTTTTAAAGGAAAGGAAAAGAGAAATTATTTACCCTGTTCCTGAATCACGAGCACACTGGAGCCACAAGGTTTTTAAAAAGTGCAGGCAATCAGCAGAAAGCCCAGACTTGCAAGTTAGGAAAACAAGAAGTCAGTCAGCAAAAGTCAGTTTATACAGTCATGGGAAGGACTACGGTTGATCCTTAAGCTGTCTGTCATGTCAAGGGTCAGTGCCAAAAGTTAACCTGTGACTACCTTAAACACAATTTGTAGGTTTCTACCAAAGCACTTCTGCAAAGAAAATTAGCTCAGTCCCTTAAACACTAATAGATATATCATTAGATGCTTTCAATAATTCACAATGAAATCTAGTTTGCTCAAGTACTTACATTAGGCAGATAGGACAACCTTTTCTGTAGGACTGAAAAAGTCACCTTTGTACTAGCATTGAAACAGCAGGTCTCACTGGAGCTCATTTGTTTTGCTGAAATTTAAGCAGCTTAACTTTAATATTAGATTTAGTTCAAATTCTGTTCAGAATTTTGAATTAAGAAATTCTGATGTTGTGTATCGATGTGCATGTACATATGTGAGAAAGGGAAAGAAATGCTGCCTGTCCAGCTTATGAAACACTTCAAAGGAGGAGGTAATAGTATCTCCTTTTGGCTGTCTGTCATGAGATCTTTGTAATTTTGAGGAAAATCATATGCAGAGAGAATTGTAAGTTTGCACTGTGTGCAGCATGCTTGTTGCAGTTAAATGCAAGAGACCAGAGAGGTGTGTACGTTCTGAACGATGCCCCACACCCCATCGTGGATGAAGAGAATGCTATGGAGCAGATCCAGTGATGCTTTAAACAAACATCCTATTTTACCCTGCAAGTCCAAGGCTTTCAAAAACATAACAGACCTAAAACAGCTCTAAAACAGACCGTGTTTATCTATCTTATCCACCAATTAATCTATTGAAGGCTTAAAACCTGCAATCAAATGTGATTGCTGACCAGGACAGAGCTTACAGGGGTAGTATGCTGGTTAACCAGTAGACAAGAAGGAAGTCTAGTCCACTGTTCACAATAATTTAGATTTTGTTTGCCAAGTATTTGCCTTAAGATAGCTACACTTTGAGATGTGATCTGTATTCACATAGACATACCCCATAATCAATAAATTTATATTTTAATTTCTCTCTATGGTGCTGTTGAAAAAAAAAAACTGCTGAAAATTATTTGTTATTGGGAAAGTTCTGCATATAGAAAACAAATGCTCTGTCCTGGTAAACAGCCAAGAATATCAACAAAATTGTTGTAGAGTCCTAAGGGCTGTGAGCCATTCCAGTTATTCAAGACTGGAAAGGTGCCCTTGAAACTTAGAGGTAATTCTTGGCATTTGTCCTGAACTCCATTAACACTTTCCTAAGGAAAACTTCAGTAGCAAAAGAACAGATACGGAAACATTTGTGAGTGGAAAACCAGTGCTGAAGGATTCAGTGTCACACCAGTAAACACCAGTTCTGGAAGACAAAGTCAGAAATGAAATTCCATTAATTGTACAAAATGGTCTCAGCTAAGTCACTGTTGATATGAGTGGTTCCATGTACTTCTGAGTGTGACACCAGCTTTAAACTAAAACTGCTCCCACTCAAGTAGTTACTTCTTTCCATTAATGTTTGAAAAAGACAAAAGGCTTTATTCCTTGTAAGGACAAGGGTGGGTTGTGGAGTCTCCTTCTCTGGAGAGGTTTGGAGCCCTCCTGGACATGCTGATGTGCGGCTCGATCTGGGGCGTCCTGCTGTGGCAGGGGGATTGGACTGGATCATCTTTCAAGGTCCCTTCCAATCCCTAATGGTCTGTGATTCTGTGGATGTGTTCCTGTTTGACTTGGTCTAGGTGATCCTGCTGTGGCAGGGAGACTGGACTAGATGATCTTTCAAGGTCCCTTCCAATCCCTAATGTTTCTATAATTCTATGATTCTAAATTCAGTAGAAAGAATGTGTGATACTAATATAAAGTGGCTACATTTTCCTCTAACTCATGAAAAAGTTGTCATAAATAGAGTGTAAAACCCATAAAACCAAAGAAAATTTGTGGAAGCAGCTGTGATTTACATGAAAATTAAGGTTAATGCTGTATGCACATAAACTAAAGTAATCCTTGAGAAAACCAGACATACAGCAAAACCTATTTTGGAGATATAAAACTGTATCTGAAAATCATTCACCTGCTCAATGATGAAGTGTAAATGAGAATACAAATCTATTTTAAATGAAAAATTTAATCGGAATATTTTCATGTAGAGCAGTTTAATTTTCTGAAAGCAGCATGGCTTCAGTGATTCTTTTTTTTTTGTTAACCTTCATGAGGTAAAATAGATTTAGAGGTTAATTCATTTAGAGATAACATGAAAGAGAACATCCAGAAAATATTTTGAAGACAGAAAACTTAAGCTGATTTCAATCTTGGATATCTTCATGGATAATCACCGAGGAATCTTCATCATTAAATTTATGTGCATTCCTATTTTTTGTATTTTCTTTTGCAATCTTGGTTTCTTTTCAAATGACAGTTTTTGCAGTTTTAGACATCTGTATTAGCCATGTAAAGTAAGCAAAAAGACATACCTTGGGTAAACTGGGGAAAAGTAAGAGGTTTGGATGCAATTTTTGCTTTTGTTAGAAAGGATTCCTCAGAGAAGCAGATAGGAAAAAGAAGAACAAAAGTAAGGGTACAGAGAAAGTTGGAGGACAGAAACCAGAAGAGCCATAGATTCAGCTTCACTTCAAAAGTGCAGGACATTTCTCTGCTCTTAGAATCATAGAATCCATGTGACTTGACTCAGGATCCCAACTATCCATGACTGGTGGTACATCTGGATTCCTGGTCTGTCCTCAGCATTGCATACAATTGAAACAGAAAGCTTAAAAGCAGAAATAAATTGTTATTTAAATTTTACTCGGTTGCTCAACAGTGCAAGGTAAAATTAAGTGAAAAGAAAAAAAATAAAGTGAGGTTGTGCTTATGTTTATGAGTTGATCTTTTTATCTTGCACTCGATCATATCCTTCAGCTCCTTCATTAAAACCAACCAGAGACAACACTGAAGTACCCTGCAGAGTAAAACAATCAATGACTTAAGCTCCTGTATTGGGAGAGACCTGACCTCAAGCAGTTTCATGCTGGAAACTTTCTTGCATTTTCTTTTCTCTTCAGTCAGTTCATGGTTTGATTATTTCAGTAGTGATCTGCCTGGGTTGGTGCCTGTTTTCTTTAATATTTTTAATAATGATCTGGATGAGGGGACAGAGTGCACCTTCAGTAAGTTTGCAGGTGACACCAAGGTAGGCGGATGTGTCAAGCTGCTGGAGGGTAAGAAAGCTCTGCAGAGGGATCTAGACAGGCTGGATAGATGGGCCAAGGTTAATTGTATGAGGTTCAACAAGGCCAAGTACTCTCTTGCTCCTCTTTTTCATACAGCAATCTGAAGCCTTCCGGCTTAGTATTAAAACTTCTGTATAATTGCATTCCTGCATGCATATTGTATCTTGTTTCCTGTTTTCTCAGTTCTCTGTAATTTAAAGTGAATTAAGATCACAGACCTTGTTTAAGCTCTGTTTTGGGAGCTTTTTTGATACAACTTACTTTTTGTTGTGGGTTGTACAGATCTGGTTTGGTGTAGTAACCCTGAGCCTTGAATCTGATCCACAGCTCCAAGCAAGCAAGGAGAGCAAAAGGGAGCCCATACCAATCAGTGTGTAGTTATTATAGATTAAATTCTGGGAAGGCAGCTGTGTCTTAAGACTGTCACCTTACAGAATTAAAGTATTCATCTCCGAACCCTTAAAAGAGTTTGGGATTTTCATCTTTTTTTTCAAGACTGCTCAAACCTCTTCAAAGAATAATTCAGTTGAAGCGGCTCAATAGGGAGTAACCTATAACTGACGTGGGATCTCATTCCCAGATATTCTCCAGTTGATTTGAACAACTCTAGCATCACAGATCAGTCAACACACACTTTCATGTGCTTCTGAAGATTTTATCTGAAAACCTTGAGTGGTATTAGTATTTTTCTATGTGAAGAGAACACTTCAGGAGAGTCTAGGGAAAATTTCAGTGTATCTTCTCCTGTCAGCACAATTATGGTAGCTGTGAAGTACAGGAATTAAGTATAGAATCCTTTAAACTATTTGAGATACATGAAGAAATAAGCCATGTGTCCAACGTATGTTTGAAGAGATACGAGTGTTGTCTGTGTCAAAAGTTTTCATTCCTCGTGTTCCCAGCTGCAGACCAGTAAAGCTTTGAGGCTATACAATAAAGTTTCTTCCCACTTACTACTCTGCTATGTTCCATTAATCTCAAATTATTGTATTAATTTGTATAAATTAATGACTTAAGAACTTTCTAAAAGTAAATAGAAGAGAAAGAAAATTATCTCTCGAAAGCACTCTGTGAGCTTCTTAAAGACACAAGGAGACTCCAACCAAGGCGTGTCATGCTGCTGAAATCACTAACCGTGTGTTATGATGTATGTAGCTGACACAGACATCCTATTTGAACACTAAGAAATATGAACATTACCCTTATTTTATGCTTTTTTCTGATCTTGATATGGATGATCTTAGGAAGTTTATGGTTGCTGCTGTTCAGTTTAGCCGGGGTTCACTTGCTTGGCTTTTGCAATGTTTTAAAGACATAATGCAAGACAGTTACAAAAGCAACTGAAATAAATTGTAATATCATAGCACCAGCTCATTAGTAAAAGAACATTTAAGAATCCCTAAAGCTCTAAAATTTGTATTCTGGGAGTATCAGTGAGTCTTTAAAAATCTTGACTGTTCTCATTTAAAATGGTCCATGCCTTGAACTCTCCCATCGCCTTTTCTTTTCCCTTACACAAGTTACTAAATACCTTGAAAAAACACAATATAAATTTTCATTAGAAAATATAATCTGATGAAAATAACCTTACCATCTTGTATAAAATGCTTTGTTTACTTGTATGGAGAGAGTACACATACTTTATTCATTTATAGTTTTAAATTACATGGAGATATCCAATTATGAACAGCAATAGATATAATGACATCCCTGGGCCTTTTACAGGATGTCTACCAAGTCGTTCACCTTTTGTAAGCAAAGAAAGAAAAAGAAAACAATTAGAGGAAATGATCCATTATTCCATAAAGTTCACAGGGGCAAAAATTTAAGCCCTTTCTGCATTCCTAAAATAAACAAATAAAATTGAATTGAGCACAGGGGAGGAACTTCATTACTTTTCCTAATAATGGCATATTTGAAAGCCCATTAAGAGCAATACCCAAACAGACTCCTCTGTCAAAATCTCATTTTAGAGAAAAGACAGAGGAATGAGATAAAGATAAAGCTTTTGTAAGGATGGCATTTTCCTTTTAATAGTTATGACTTCTTTTTATTAACATGTTTTAATAATGCCCAGCAGAATATTATCCATCAGTCTTTTTACTGAAGAACCTCGCCCACTCATAAATACATTTGCACTCCCATAACATAATGGGTTGTGATTCTGCACACCAATACTTATTTTTTACTAAATGTAAAACTTTCTGCTTTCACTATATAGAAGGATACATGGATTCCTTATGGATTTTGCTCCAATATCCAGCCTGAGAAGTACAGAGTGCCCAAAGCAAGATATCAGGATGTAGCCCTTTGCCAGCTGCTGCCAACTCTGTAGAAGTCTACATTTTCTTTTTATCCCACTGAATGTGTGACTACCTCATGTAAATCCAACCCAGATCCAGAAACTGTTACTCTATCATTTACCTTTCAGAATACACTATTACCAAACAGGTACTCTCTGTGATACCAGGTTATTCAGAACAATTCATTGTTAGAGTTTGTTCAGAGCATGGCCACAGGGATACACCCATCAGCTCTTCCACATGCTTCTCAGTGACTCAATAACACACGTCTCACAAGTGAGCACTATAGGCACTGCAACAGGGTGCTCTGTGTGATGGTCTTGTTCCCTCCAGTTAAAGCTGTACCAGTGTGTCTAAAGATTTTTGGTATGAGCAAAGTTTTGTAACCTACAGACATTTGTTTGGAATTAGACATACCTGTGCTGCTGCCCATGCTGATGTTTTATACATTAAATTGCTTTTTCCTGTCACTCTCACAGTCATCAGTTTTTTCATCTACCTTCCTGTCGTATTGAATTTTGTTTTGTGTGCTCAAGGATGTTACAAGAATAAAATACCTCCATTATTGTTTAGATTCTTGAATTCTCCATCTCAGAGAAGGTGCGTTGGGTCCAGCCCTAACATTTCTATATCATTTAACCTATTTATTCTAACAACTGACTTCTGCATTTTACATTGTTTTCAAATTAACAGGAAGGTTCCAGAAAACCACATTTAAATTATCAACACTGATTGTTTTCATGTAATGAAAAAAATCTTAATGACGTACTGCTGGGTGATACATTTGAGATTATATTTGGTAACAATCTATTGGGGCAAATTACTATGTAGATTTATAGAACTTTACTTTTAGACAAAAATTAAAACATTTCTCTCGGGAGTTATAACTTACTTCATTTGTGACTGTAAAAAGGTGGCAAAGGTGGGTCTACCTTACTGCCAATTTGCTTGGATTCCTCAGGAGAAGCTAAAGAAATAATTGTTTCTATAGCAACTAAATGTACCAACATTATGTTTATTAATTACACATACTAACAGCAGATATTGCAGGAAACAAAATGTTAATGATCAGTTAGGACCTCACACTGGGACCAATAAGCTATTACTTAAATGAAAAGTGTGATTTGCTTTGTTCTGTTTCAGTATGAAAGCAGCTAATCAGATATCTGCTGTCCATAGGTATGATTTTATCTCATAGCTGCATGATTATGTACAGTTATTACAGAATGACAGAACACTAGGGCTTGGAAGGGACCTCAAAAGGTCATCTAGTCCAATCTCCCCGCCACAGCAGGACCACCTAGACCAAGTTGCACAGGAACATGTCCAGGTGGGTTTTACACATCTCCAGAGAAGGAGACTCCACAACCCCCCTGGGCAGCATGTTCCAGTGCTCTGTCACCCCCATTGGGAAGAAGTTCCTTCTCATATTGATGTGGAACCTCCTGTGTTCCAGCTCACACCCAATGCCCGTTGTCTTACCATTGGATGCCACTGAGCATAGCCTTTGAATGTTCTTCTTTTGTTTTTTGGTGGGAGGTTTTGTTCACTTGTTTTCTAAAGACTTATATTCTTAATGAAATGTCTTTTGAGTAGTTTTTACAACGCTTACCTTCAACAACACACCTTCCCTGGTATAGTAGTCATTGTCCATAGGGCCAGGGCAGGACATTGTACTGGAGAACTCAGTCTTTACCTGTGTGTTTGGGTTGTTGCTTTTCTTTTTATAGGGACTGTTGGCCATGCAATTTCTGTGAGGAAGTGCTACACTTTAGAATGACTAGTAGATCCCAATACTTGGCCTTGTAGCCTTTGGTCAGAGATGGGTCTATCATGATGGGAATTGCTCTTTTCTTTTATCCATTACTTCTGCGATCCTGTGGCTATAACAGGAGAAATGAACAATTTTTCTGGTGACATCAATTCTTTGTATACCTGATCTGATTACTGCTTGTAAAAACGTTATCCTCCCTTGAAAGTCTTTCCCACCCATCCTTTCCTTTTCTACCATTTCTTAAGAAAATCCTAGAGCTGTAGCTGTTACAAAAGAGCAGCAGCATATTTTGTTTTCTTTGCTGCTTTTTAACATTCTAAGAGATTGGGATAAAGAAAATATTTGGAAACGTAAAGATCTTAATGATTGACTTCAACACAAACAAACAGCTTGACTGGAACTAATTGGCATCTGACACTAGTGGTAATAATCGCAGCCCAGAAACCCAGGCTATAGGGTGAATGACCTGTCACTGCCAGCAGTGGTTTTCCCAGGGAAGAAGGATGAGGTACAGCAGTGTGAATTCTAATAGGGGTAGGAGTTGTGCCAAAGTGATTTCTGTGCCAAGGTTCTCTTCTGCTCTCCTGATTTAGAGCTGCTGTACTTTCCAGCCTGTAAACCACAGATCTTGACACAATTTCTCAGTGCTGCAGGTTGTGGCAGGCTGGGCCCAGTTGCCCCTTGGCAATTGCCTTCACCAGCATTCTTACCAGCAAGGCTGCCTGTAACACCTGGAACTGCCATGGGAGTGACTGCAGCTTGACCACAGGCAGATTTGGTTAGCTCATGCTAACCAAACTCCAAAACCACCTTCAAACTAGGGCAGACCTGTAGCCACAGTCGGCATAATGTCAAACCCCATGTAATATGGGCTTGGTACATTTAGGTTAATCATAGAATCATAGAATCACTACGGATTGGAAGGGACCATCTAGTCCAATCCCCCTGCCACAGCAGGATCACCTAGACCAAGTCACACAGGAACACAGGAACACATCCAGACCAGCTCCATCCTCCCAACACTCACCCCTCAAATATTTGTAGACACTAATGAGGTTACCCCTCAGTCTTCTCCAAGCTAAAGAGACCCAGCTCCTTCAGCCTCTCCTCATAAGGGAGGTGCTCCACCTCCATCATCTTTGTTGCCCTTCGCTGGACCCTCTCCAGCAGCACCACATCCCTCTTGAACTGAGGAGCCCAGAACTGGATAATGATTGAAGTCTAATCTTAAAGGCATTTTCCAACCTGAATGATTCTATGATTCTATGAATATGCCATGATTTGAGGGCTTTGTATCATTCCAGCATGGTGATCTGGGACACATGACTGATGTGGGACAAGCAAAAAGAGTTTGAGTTCTTGCATGAGGTTGTTCAAAGAAGTGTTATTGAGTACAGGTACCACTTTAAAGCCATCTGAATCAGTAAAGGGAGCAGGATGGAGCTGAAACTTTTTCCTGATACACCTCCAAATTTCGTACTGTTTCTGTTGCTACCTAAACTGTTGCACAACTAGAACTCATTGCATTTGCTACAGATGTGTGGGTGTTAAGGGTTGAAGAAAAAGCTTCTGAAAAGAGGCCTACGGTGTTCTTGCCAGTACTTGAGGAAAGCTAATAAAAAACAACGCTTGAGAGTGCCAAGAGGAGAAATCACAAATGCGGTATGTAGTAACATCGGAGAGAAGAGGTAAAAACACTATATTTTTGTTTCAGTTAGCTTTTTTTTCAAAGGCTGTTTGCAGCACATTTCTGATAGAGAAAATCTTCAGCATAGCAGCATCTATAGTGTTAGCTATTGGCAGAATATGGCTTCAATTCTGCACCAGTCAGTGCATTATCGTGTTGTTTTATTTGGTGTGAGCTTCAAATAGATTTCAGCTTAGCCAAGCACATCACATTCAGCCTTCAATGACAATGCGTTAAAACAAATAGAAATACATGTGGTGACTCTGTTCCTCTCTTGGAAATTCATACAGCTGGGTATCTGATCAGCTCATAATATTCATGTAGGGAACTTACACTTGCAGGAACTCTATGGAAACAAGATGAAAAAAAGCTGTCTCTCGTAACCACAGCCCATCTCTTCAGGAAACTCTGGATTGCTTACCTCAGAAAAATGTCTGTTAGATGGCATAGAATGTCTTGAAAAACCTCTCACAAAAGAGCATAGAATAAGTAATATATTATAATAGCATATAACTCAAAGAACTTTAGGTCTCTGAGTGCTTTATTTTTCTGTTCTCATGACACTGGGACAAAGAAAGGTGGAGTAATTTACTCTGTACCAATTAGTAGATCATTAGCAGGGCCAGGAACAGTACCAGGGTATTTTGAGACAAAATCCACTTCCCCATTCTCAGGATCTGTTTGCCTTCCACTACTGACAGCTGAGGAATGCCAGGGAGGCAAAGCACTGACAACCTGAAGCTGCAGTTGCTCAAATATAGCTAAGTTGTTTTGCATGTGCAGTCCAGAGAAAAAGATGGCTAATAAATTCTGGGGTTTTTTTTCTAGCTGAGCCTTCATTCTTATTTTGTTTTTTGTATTTGCTTTCAAGTGAGTATGACAAAGAAATACAAAGATGAAAGTGGCATTCAGATCTTACTTACTAGGTTTTCAAATGTTTTCTGAATCCTTTCCCTCTTTGATATTTAGAGCAAATTAAACCAGTTGAAGAAGACTGTGCTTGTGTATGTAAACAAATATGGCTTAATGACAAATATGACTTCATGTGACAGCATCTAGCTGGCTGGCACTGTTGAATTTAACAAGCTCTGCTGTTTCCATAAGTCTTGGTTTCTTTTACTACTTTAGAAGACATCTATTTTTAAGGAGTAATTACCAAGTAGTAAAAATATATTCTCTCAGGCAGGCTACACTTACAGAGAAGGACAGTTAAATTTAGTTTGCATGGCAGAAGTAGCATTACCCAATGGCTTCAAAGGAAATTATACTCGTGGATGCTGCATAAATGAATCAAGGAAATATACATAGGACAGTGGAAAAATTCTGCTGGTCTTCAGCAGAGTTCACAGATGACTTACGTAGAAGTACTAATAGAGCCATTTTCTCCATACAGCTTTATTAAAGCCACCCCAGTGTTAGAAAAAAGGAGACTGTGACCATGAGTAGATAACTAACTGAAATAGTAACAGGAAATGTCACTAAATGTCATTAAAGCCAGACATAACCTACATTACCACAGTATGTTTAGTATAATGGAAGGATGTAATGAGAATATGGCATTTTCTTTAAGGACGGTAGCAGATTCAGACCAGTAAATTAATTCAGCGGTAATGGCCAGCCAAGTAGGAAATTAGCTTGTTCTACTGCCAAAAAAACTTTAGATTCATAGCAAAACTGCAAGCATCAAACATTTAATGGAAAATGAAAACAATCAACAAGAAGCTGAAGCATGAATTGATAGAAAATCATTCTCACAAAGCCTGTTTCTTTCAGCTGTATACCTAAGGTTTCTAACAGAGTGAATTTTAATTTCTTCAGGAAAGTCACAGAAATATAAATATATATAAATATATAAATCCCATGGAAACCTTCTATTTCAGGCTGAAAATCCTGGAATCCATTTTATTTCAGAAATCTATTTATCACTACTTTTAGTCTGTCTAAAAAGGAAAATCATGACTAAAAAGCAAGGTCTAAAGACTAGCTGAACTACATTTTTAATGCAGAAGCTTCATGTTTGAGGTGAAAGTAAAAGATGCCTTTGTCATTAGGAAGTTTACAGTTTGATGTGGGTTTTTCATTGGGTTGCTTTGTGTGTTTAAAACCTGTGCTACAGGGCATTGTATTGATAAAGAGAAGTGACAGAAGAAATTACAGTTAAAAATAAGTAGAATGAAAATCTAAAAAGTAATTTAGCAACGGGAAGGCTTTCTAATAGTTATGCTTTTTGATTTTTTTAAGCAAATGATAAATAAATACACTTACAAATATCCTTAGAACAGCTTAGTATTTATCAAGGACAATAACCAAAGCAGATCACTGCAATCCACAATTTTATGGAAATCATTGGCACAACACAAGGAATTTCTTTGTCTCATGTGTTCAGCCTTTGTGGACTGATGCACAATACAGCAGAATTAAATCCATTTTAATAAATTCTTTTACAAAATCAGAAATTGAAAGCTGTGGAGAATTTGACATATGTCTGGTTTCTGGTATGCATTAGCTATGTTAGCTGTTTGTGATAAAATACTTGCTCTCCAGTGAATGCAAACAAGATGAAATTAGAGAATAAAAATATTGAGGTAAACCACAATTATTTCTTCAAAATCCTCATCTATTTACACGTTCTGTACTCTACCACCAGCTGCAGCATATTTCTGCCCTTCCCCAGGTCTGTAACACTCCAAGTCATTTCAATAATAATGGGAACAAACACGGTGCAAGCAGGTAAGATCAGTTCTAAGGCAAAATCTGTGATTCTGCTTCAGGCACTGAAAAGTGTTTGTCAATGGGATTGTGAAGCTTTAATGCTTTTTCACACAGAATGTTACTTAATCTTCGCACTCTGTAAAATCAGTCCTAGTTATTACACTTTCAATTTGGAAAAAAATACATGTAGCAAGAAGAAAAAAGTAATGATTTTTCAGAACAAGCCCTATCTTCTGAAGTCTGCAGCAAAATTGCTGTAGTGTCGCAAAGGAAGGGGTTTTAGGGAGAGAGAGCTGGATTCTGAAGAAGCAGGAGTTCTTCTGTAATGCTTTTTAGAGCAAGGTAGGATGGAAAATAATGCCCCCATTTCTTAGCAGGAGATACTTAGCAGTAAATGTGTAGCCCTGGAGATTCGTGGATCATCTCCATTGCTGTGTTTTCTAGGCAGGAGACAGAAGGGAATTATGGCCCTTCCAAAACACAGTTTTCAGGGGGTGAGTGGAAGGAGAAACAAATGCCTAAAGTTACGAGCCTTCAACCTATGATAACCAGAACATAGACGTGGAAACTACAACACCTTTTCTTTACCGTGATCTTGTGTCTTCCATAGATGTCTACACAAACAAAACAGTTTGACCCTCGATCAGATCCTACTTTGAGAGCCTGTATTTGTGAAGATAGAAGAAAAAAACCCAGTGCATTTAAATCAATAGTGCATCTAGCATGTTTATACACCAACAGGATTAGCACATGATGGGAAGTAAGCAATCCTTTTTGAGGTGACAGAGTATCAGTGTGAGTGGCGTTAGTCAGTGTCGTCCAGGTAGAAATGACATTAAGCATTATGAGTATCATCATCAAGATGTGTTATGAATCACTGTAAAGAACGTAAATGTCACCTTTTTATGGAACGTGGTATTTTCAGGATCTCTAAAGTAGATATTTTAGGGCATACTTAAAGGAGCATTTTAGATTAAAAGGCAAGGACAGAAAAAGAAACCTCTTTTTGCTACACAAGGCATATCTAGTTTTGTTTGGAACAGGAATATTTGCCATTGTTCTTATTGGTTTTTTTCTATCTATATATAAATACAGTTTTCAGATAACTAGGTCTAGTTATTCATATGCCCTTAAAAAATACAGACCTCAGGTCACAGACTAGTTTCATTTACTCACTAATGTGAAAAGTATAAAAGAATAACACCTCTGTAAATGGCAGTCACCCCTTTTCTCTTGTTGTGTCACTGTCCTACATCTTGTCATAGAACACTTTGCCACGGTGGTTTGAAAGGTCAAGAATAATTTTTTTGCTTTACAGAAAGAAGTCACTAGACAAGACTGAGTTTAGATGCATAGACAACAAAAGCAGCCATTTACATTTCCTTTCAACAAAGGAAGGGTCTTCATCTTTATATTTAGTTCTATGTTTGTCTTAAATGTGTCAGTTGGTTAGAAAAGGTCAACATTTATCCAATCTTATTATCAAGTGATATCAGAAATGACAGCATATCCCCACATTTTTAAAACAAATAACTAGAATTATGTAAAGATGCCACTAAGAATTTTACACAAATGTTGAACTATTTAACAGAACCTGTTCCATAGACCTAAAAGAATGCATAAGTATTTGCACATAACTTTGGCTAATTTCATAACACAGTTCTTGGCTAGATTGATTTACCCTTCATCTAATAATTCTTCTATCATTGTACTGTAAATAAAGAGCACAATGGTCAAGAGGTTCCCTTGGAAAGCCACCATTTAATATTATTCATGGTTTTTTCCCCCAGTGTGGATACTTCTACAGGAATCACTGCTGTGTCTCTCTTTGTGCTGGCATTTTTCTTCTAAGCTATACAAATCCCACTAAATTATGACAGGAAATTTTTTCCCTCTCAACCAGTAGAATCTAAGATGATTCACAAAATATTCCTCCTATAGAAGCAAATGGCTCTTGTCTTTGTGGAACTGAGAGTTAACTGATGTTTGTGTAGCACATAACTAGGAGAAGAGCGTATCCATTTCTACCAGTTTTCATGCTAGCAAATTGCTCACATCTTTAATGTGGGTGTAGCTACTCATACTACCATAGCAACTCCCACCTTTCTAGAGACAGCTATGCAATTAAAATCTTTGTTAATAGTAAAGAGAAATGAAGTTGCATCACATCTTCTCCTGTCTACCTTAAGAGTGGCAATAAAGGCATTCGTGTGCCTGTACCATTACAAATCTTTCATTAAAGATCTACCCAAGGATTTCAATATTCAAAAATATCTCCACTACTTCCTATTTCAACCCACAAGGAGTAACAGTTTTGAAAAGCAATCATTTGAATCCTTTATAATTCAGTAGCACTGAGAGAAAGGGGAAAAAATCTTAGTGAGGTCTACATTTTACTTATTTTTAACATACCCTTATTTTCTGCATGCAACATTCTGTGACAGTCTTAGCCACTTTGTCTACCAAGTCAAAATAAGCCACGGGAATGTGGCGGTCATGGAAATGTCAGGAGAATTTTCAATATTTCAAGTGCCAGCAGTCACACTCCTCTGGGGGTTTGATTTGTTGGCTTTTGGGTTGGTTTTTGGTACAGGGAATATAAAGGATAAGCATAGGTGGAATTCATTGCTGTGTTTCAAGTCATATATATGTCTAAGTGTTCCATTGGAATGGGTCCTTTCTCTGCTGGGCAAGAAGTAATGAGCTGAAGACTTAATATGGATTGTCTTTCAAAGTGCTGTAGGTTAAAAACAAAGATAGAAGCCTAGTTTTCTGGATGCTGAAGTACCAAATCTGAATAGTGCAATTTACACTCCAGATGGGTAGATTGCTATGAAACAACTTACATTAATTTTGACCCTTTTTATTTGATAAAGAATGTTGCTACCCTCTAGTTGTTTCTTCTCTAGCTTCATTTACAGACTAGTCTGAGACCTTATGTCAGTGAGGTTGTCTTTACAGTAACATCTACAGGATCAGAACAAAACCCAAGACAGACTTCCCTGCTCCCCTCGCATGAATTAATCAAAACAATTGTGATATAAAAAATGCTGTGTTGGTTTTCACTTTTTTTCCTCTACAGCTGCCTGTAGTTACAGCAGCTTAATAGTGGACCTCAGGGATCTGAATGCTGCATACCAGAGCTGGTTCATGCCAATTATTATGTTGATTGATGAAACTGCCTTGTATCATTTTATTTGTGAATATGAACAGCAGGTGAATGTTATAGTTTATGATTTCCAATTATAAATCAAACAGACTGAATTCTCAGTTCTCTTAATAAAGGCTGTAAAAGCAGTGAAGTGTGAGGAGACTACTGTTTTTTTGTGGGAAAAACATTTGAGATCAGAGTTTACTGATGTGGGGGTTTTTTCCCACCTCCGTCAGAGCTTTTAAGACTAAAACTGAAAAATAATTAGGGAGGGGACTGAATGGAAAGCAACTGAAACACCTAACTAATAAAACTATACTTAGGGACGTAAACTTTAGACAAGTCCAGCCCTGGTGATTAAGAAATGGTGATTTACACTTTGGTGATTTAGAAATACAAGATTGTTTCTCAGGATAACTAGTTTTCTTTAGATGGACTTTCAAGACAAAAATACAGCAGAACATGGTAGTGATAACAGAAGTCTCTTTCTGTTAACAATCCCACTGCTGGCATAAATCTAGCAGTAAGTGGAAAGCTTGACTTTAAACTTTACTTGTGTCTGAAGAGATTTTAAAGCTTGTTACTCTGAAGAGTGACATAGCCATCAGTCAGGAGGACAGTGTTTTTTATCATCATTCTGTGGGTGCATAAGTCATCAGCAGCCACTTGGGCATGGACTGGAACTTCAGAGTTCTGTCCTGTTGTTTGGATGCCTTACTCACCGAGCTGGTGAGTCAATCTCCTCTTCTGGAATAACTGTCATGTCCAAAAGTGAGAGATTGAGTATATTCTTGTCTTAAAGTCAGAGTATCACATACAGACTTCTCATGGATAGTTTAAAGCCCTTTTGGAAGAGGAAGACACTAAATATATAGTGTCTATACTTGATCAGCAGCATGCTGGGTGAAAACATTTGTATGGCAGAACATTTTTCATTCATTTGTTCATTTAAGTCCAGATTTATATATGTTCACATTCATATCCAGCCAGAATGTTTAAGGTTTCGAGATGACTACATTTTTGTGTAGGGTTTGTAAAAAAATCATCACTAATTATGAGGTTTAGTAGACATCAGCATCTATGTAAAAACCTGTAATTCAAGGGCCCATGCAAAGAGCTAAAGCTCTAATACAGTGAGAGGGAACATATTCATGTAAGATTTCTGTGAAAATCTACTCTTTTGACTGTATAGAGAACATAAATATTGGAATTTAACTGTTATATTCTGCATTCTTGGAGATACTCCAACCTTCATTGATCTAAATTGCCCTTGTTTTGAGTTTGGGGTCTGAGGAGGGGGAAGGGATCTCCAGCAGTGTCTCCTGATCTATATCGCTCTGTCAGTTTTATTCTACCAGTTCATAATTTATGTTTCTCTTCTGTTTCAGATTTGGGAGAATGACTAGGAAGGGGTGACTTATTCTGATCATGTAATAGTCTGAGCACACACGGTAGTTTCCTCTGCAGATACAGAATCTTACTCTTCTTGTCCATGCAATCTTGTCTAGTAAGAGAAGTGTCACTGACTGGGTGTAAATCACATCATATTACATTCCTTATGTGTATGCACCTCACACTAAACTATTTTTAGAAGGATTTTTAATCTTATTGACTGGGGAGCAGCAAGGACCAATTTGAATTTAGCTCTTTTGCCACTAACAAGAGTGATATGCAGCACTTACTTTTACTTAGTTTTCCAGAGTTAAAATGTCTGGAGATGTACATTGGCTGACTGCAAGGGTTGCATACTAATGAGATCCCAAGGTAGATCTACCAAGAGAGGCATGCAGTGATACAATACTGTGGTTCATTATTTCTTAGACATATCTGTTGTGCATTATGCAGATTCAAAAAGAGTTGTGCAGATTTTTGAAGGAAATAGCATAAAGCTGAATACTCTCTCATTGAGCAGCCTTCTGTCTAAATAATACTAGACACGCAGAACGGTTCACAGGTTAAAACTGAGTGAGAAAACCTCTTTAAAAGATGCAGTACCACTCAGAAACCAACAAAACAAAAAATGTACTAAGTATTTAATAAAATCCTTAAATTTAAAAGTCTTATCTGCTCATTAAAATTTTTAAAAGATTTGTGGAAGCAGTGAAATTACACTTCATAAGATCTATTTTTTTATAAGATAGAGTTATCTACACATTGTAATGGTTCTGTCAGTGTTTTACAACTGCATAATTAATACCATCTGTGTTTCAGAAAAAGACTAATCTGATTTGGGACAAACTATGAAAATCACAGGTCGGAGTCAAGAAAATGTGTTTCTAGGTTACCAAAACCGTAAGTATAAGACCCTGAACTTTTCAGTTCACTGTGCGTAGTGTTATGGGGTTAATCATGTACTTGCTTGTTTAAAAAGTTCTTTGTGCAATGAAATATCACACATTTAATTTCTTTTTTAAAATATCCATATTCTTTTTTTAAAATGATTTTCCCTTTTTTTAATGTCTTTTAACTCAAGGAATATTTTTTCAAACCAAATTTCCCATGGCATGAGTCTGGAAATATGCATTATTATGATGCATGAAGCTCCTTTTTTTTTGAGGAGATACATGTGTACAGTGTTTGTGCAGAGGTTATCTGGTTGCTCTGCAACTATGATTCAGTGATTCCCGTTCCAAATGTAATAACATTTTCTACTCTGTTGCTTAAATTCATAATTAGACTTCAAAACTCATGCAGGTTGTTAACATGAGTATGTGAGTAACTGCTCCAATGAAATAACAACGAAGAATTTCAAATGACTTAGGAAATGGCCCTGTCCATTGCCAATGGCTAACTCTGCCTTCACTCTCCACTGACACTAACACCTAGTGTCATCTAATCAGCATCTGTATAAAGTTACCCACAACCAATCCCTAATGATTCTGTGATTCTAGTAACAGGAGAGGTTTAGACTTGATACCAGAAAGAGTTTTTTTCACAGAAGGGGTGGTCAGGCACTGGAAAGGGCTTCCCAAGGAGGTGGTTGAGTGGCCACCCCTGGATGTGTTTAAGGATCCTTTGGATGAGCTGTTGAGGGATCTGGTTTAGGAGTGAACTTGTAAGGTTGGGTAGTTGGTTGGACTCGATGACCCCAGGGGTCTTTTCCAACCAGAGTGACTCTGTGATTCTGTGACAAAACCACGTCATTTACTCACATAGGTTAACTGAGCTTTTTCATAGAATGGTTGAGGTTGGAAGGGACCTTCACTAGCTAATTTCCCTGCATCACCAGAGTCAGGGCTTGGGAAGCAGAGAAAGAAGTTTTGGATTCACTACAAAGCAATGCATGTGTCATCTACCCCCATTTAAAGTTGGTTAAAACTATCAGACCAGAAAGATCGTGTTTTGGAATCTCTTTGTACATGTCTAAATGACTATATAGTTTGCAAAATTGTAGCCCTCAGGATCACAGTTGCTTTTAGAGCAACCGAGTGCCTCCAGCTTTAATCTGGCCTATTCTAACTAATCGTGCCTCAACCACTGCTAGACAGATTTAAAAACCATCTGCTCTTGATAAAGCCAATCCAAATTTCCAGCCAGGTATCCCACTAAAAATGTTTGTTGATCAGCTTCCAAAGTACAAGAAAATGCCTACAGGGATGAGAGGATAAGACTGGTGTCATACAGGCTTGAATCAGACTAATCTTACATGTCAAAGACCTGGGAAGCAGACAGCAGTAAAAGATCTAAAAAAGATCAAGGTCTGTAAATGGAAATTACAAAAGGCAAGTGCCAGCTGTTTTCTAGATATAGTGCTCATTATATTGTCCTTGCAATCAAGTCTATGCCAACTTATTTTGGAAGAAAATTTTAAGTGCTCTTATGCCGTTGAAAAGACTGCAAAGATGGAACAGAGAAGTGTTTCCCAAAGAAAGATGTAAAATGTGGGCATATACTCACAACATTTCACATGGAAAACCTAATGCAGCTGAGGGAAGCTGCTTTGCAGCCCAGTGAGATTGGATTCACACTCATCAATGTTCTAGTACAAAAACCACTGGAAGGTGGGGTCAAACAGGGCAGACATGGTCCCTTCTATGATGCAAAGAAATAGGAACAAAAATGAAAAGGAGAGTGATTCTTTTTAACCTATATTTGCTGTTTGCCCTCATTTTCCCTTTTAGTTTCGTTTTTGTATTTTATTTTTACCTCATCATATTCACTAATTTCAAAGTGAGTTAAAATATATTAATTAATTGTAACATTAGCGTTAATTTACTCTCTGATTTTGTGTGTGGACATACATCTTGAGGTATAATGAGAGAAAGATTTAACTAATATTAAGTGTGTATTGTCAGGGTTTGGATGATCTGTAATTAATTTCTGGTCATGGAATAGTTATATTCTTCATAAAAGGCATGCAAAATATTAGCACTGCACTCACTGAAACATAAGTAAGATTTTTGAGAAGAAAAACCTCTTAGATTTCAGCAGAACAGCCTGTTTCTTGGTACACAAGAATAGCTACGCTTGAGTGACCTAGCTAATGATGAATTCAAGGGAAAATTCCTCATCTCCCCAAACATAACTGCTAAACAAATATGTGCCTACAGGCTTTTCATCACACCTCTCTTGAAAATGGAGCAAATGGTTATGTATCTAAATAGAACTGCTTCATTGCTCTGCGGCTTTCATCCAAGACATTGCCTCTCGCCTTGAGCAGACACCAAAAAGCTCTGAGAATCCTCAGGCACAAAAAGAAGCGTTTTAATGGGTGAACTTTTTAAGGTTGCACTTTCCTTATGTGTGTATTGCAAAGGAGGTTACGACATATAAAGATAGTGAGCACCGTGTTTCGATTACGAACACCTACAGGAAATGTTGGGATTGGGACTGTTCTACTGTCAAGTAATGACAAATACTATTTTGAATGGCAAGTTCCCTGGCAAGGCTAGGATGTCTGAACAGAATTTGAGTAGCTGCTTCCATTGAATTACACAACCATTAATCATCTCTACTAATTCAATATAAATGCTGTCAATACGATGAAACATTTTTTTATATTGAATTAATGAGGGTGGTTAGCTACTAATAGGATATGACTGTATTAGGGAAATGTTTAAGGTAACATGATAGATTAACAAGGAAACATTTAATAATGATTTTATGTATTTTTAAGTCTTTCCAAACCCTGTAAGAAAGGAATGGGAATATGTGCTATGAGGAATGCCGCAGCACGAACCTGCTGAATATCATCACTTTACTATTTCTCTTGACAGTTCCTATAATGGTGTCAGTACTTCATAACAGTCAAAGGGCTCGAGACCTGTAGCTCACCCTCAGCTAGATGGGTAAACTTAGAACATGAGTGGTCCTTTCCTGAATTTCTCTTTAGTCGTTTATAAAATGTGAAGAAATACACTGGCACTCGTTGTTCAGTGCTTTAAGTTTTCCTGATAGAAACGCTGAATGCTGTATTACTCATAAACAGTGAGGCTTTAAGGTCCTGTAAGTAAAGGTACTCTAACCTCACCCCAAAAAATGATTGTTTCTTTAGCCTCAGGGAACAGTCTTACAGTCTTTCAGAAGTTGTGCTTACACTTTGCACAGTTTTCAGGAGCTGATTTAATACTAGAGTATCAGCATCTCTGCCAGTCAAGCTCTTCACCTTATCTGAGCTTTCAACTCAGTTTTGTCATCCATACGGTAGTTGCAACAGGAGTTATATCTATCCACGCTAGCTTTAGAATTAATGACTTATTGGCCAGAAACAATTTCAGTTAAGAGAGGCTTAAAAATAATAAGGCAAATCATTTTTTGGAAAAGCAAAATGATAACTTCCTGAGAATGTTTAACAGTGTGAAGTATCATAGCACAAAAAGTGAACTCACGTACTTAATGGGCCATGGAAGATCTTTACCTCTCTTTTGTGCCTACACATGCGTAGTGCATCTGTCAAGTCAATGAATAGCTGCTGACATTACAGCAATTCTAGCTGTAGAACACTAGCCATGCATTCTGCATTAGACACATACTGATACTGGTCACGATGAAGCAAAGAAGTTCTCTCCAGTGCTGTATCTTGAGAAAAACCTGAATCCCTGCAATAGTTCTCTTTACATGAGCTTCACGTCAGCGGCAAAAGATTCTGGTTTACTGTGCCTCAAGTTTATAGTGCCCCTAAATGGCATTGCATTCTTATTGGAGAGAGATTAAAACACATATATTTTTTGCAATGTGTAGTAGTATTCTATCCATCTTGTGCTTCAAACTGGTTGTGACACGCAAAGCACACTGTGTTGTGATGATACACCACACACCTATGGAACACATATGTGAGGTAGGTATCTTGCTTCAAATGAATATGTCAGCATATGTTTGACGCATAAATGCATACAAGCACAAATACACACGTTGTAACCCTCCACATATCTTATTTATACAGACTGTACTACTGCCTTTACATTCTCCAGTTAGAAATATTTAACTTCATAGAATTATAATGGAGGCAAGGATTTTTTGTGATTCACTTTCTTTTAAACACAACAACAGAGGAAAGATAGAGTTTGTACATTATCACCGAGATGTATTGGGAATTGATTTACCTTATTATTCCATGTTCTCTTTGATCCCATAAAGCAAAGTTTATTGTAAGCAATACCAGATCTGCACAGTGGTTTAACCTAACAAGAAGGTGGATATTAAAGAAGGAAACAGTGCTGGTAGAACATGGATCTCGTATGGAAGACATTTCTTATGCTTTGGAAGTCTAGCACAGTTTGGCATGCAAAAGTTGTAAGGTAATGAGAAAAGTCCTATTGAGTTTTGTTGTCTTTGTCATATTAATATCTTGTAAAATGTTAATTGTTTTACAACATGAACACTGATTATTTATAGTTTATTTGGAAGACTGTCTGTATGGTCCCAAAAACATTGTAGCTTTTGATGGGAAATAATGTTCTTGGTATTCGCTGGCTAAATTAAAAAATAAATAAATAAGTGGACAGGATATAAAGAGGTGTTAGAAACCACCTCGATACTACAGAGGAAAAAAGAGACTCTGAAGCAAAAGAATAATTTATTCTATTGGGCTCTCGACAAGTTTGTGGGAACTTGAGAAACCACCCCTTTATAGCACCGTTTGGTCTTTATAGAGTCCTTGATTTGCCCACTATCTGAGAATGTTCATCCATATGCTACAAGTCTTGATAAAACTGATTCCCTCCCACCAAGGCTCATGTAATCCTGTTTGCTCACGTGCAGTCACTTAGGGGGAGGATCTTCAGGGATCAAGGAATGAAGGCTAGTGGTCTTTGTCCATGTAAACCTTTGACCTCTTGCTTCAATGCGCTTGTGTAGTCATGAGAGCTTGTTATTGCAAATATGTGGCCCCCAGCCCAAGCGATAACAGTCCCTGCAAGAGCTCCAAGTGAAGCCCCTCTCTCACAGGGTTCCTCCAGCCACCTAAATAGACTTATTTCTAGCAGATATATTTGAGAAACAACACTTGTTTGTGAAATTCTGTCCAATAACTGTGTCAAGCCACTTCATCTTACCTTCCTTTCTGCAGCAAGGCTTTTTCAAATGGTCTGCTGATCTTGCAAAAAGAGTGCTTACACATTTATAGAACAGTCAGTTTACTTAACAATGCTAAAGGCTCATCTACCACTCTATTAATCTATTAACTTATTAAGCTATTAGCCTTCAATAAAAATCATCCCAGCCCATGGTTATTTCTCACAGAGGGCAAAAATGTAAGTGGGGAAAATGAAAACGTAATATAAGCCTTTGTAGTCATCTGAATTCTGCTTTGAAATCAGTGGCTTGCGATGGCCAAAAACTCCTATGAACAATCATACATTTTTCAGACTCACTCCTGGCAGCAGGTAATCTGCAAAGCTCAAGAGTTGCTGACAAAAAAAGGATGTCCCATAAATATTTGATGATCTGAGCCAAGCACCCAACCCAGGAAAAGCCAGGTGGTCTGCTTTTATACAAAGGCTAGTGATAGGAAGTTAAGCCCGTGTTTGTGGTTGTGATTTTTGTTTGTAGAAGGTACAGCTGTCTTGCAGTCTATGAATTTATCACTGGCAATCTAAAAGAATCGGTGTATGTTGAATGTAAATTGTGATATTCATGTTTTGTGATATTTTCTCCTTGTGAATGCAACCAGACCTACAGAAAAAGCTGTAAATGCATTTGTGGTTGAGCTTACAGACACAAAAGGGATACCATTTGTGTACCTGATTTGCTTCTTAAAAGTGGTCTGGACCTACAGTAAACAGGCTGTTCATGCATCTGGTGTAAGACATAGAGTCACAAGCTGACTGAATAATTCTAAAAAAATTATAAATCTTATTATCAGTGAAATCCACCTTTTTGTTCCTAAACATATAGGCATCTTTGAAAGCCATTTTTTGTCAGTCTGAAGCATTCTTATACATTCCTGATAGGCCATATCATGTACATAAATTATCTCAGACATTATTCCTGCTGCTAAAATCACTAGGGAGCAATACACAGGGAAGTTGGTGTTAAATATTTGTTGTGTTATACTAACACACCATGATTTGTTCTTAGTAAGTGGACACCAAGGAAAGAGCAATATTACAGTAATACATTTATCCTTGAATTATTAATCTTCCATGAAAATAAGAGCACTAGAGGTTTTCCTGTGTGTGCATTACCAGAAAGGTATAAGCTTTGCTCCATGTGCTTTGCAAGTGATGCATTGGAGTCTTAGCAAAATGTTCCCTTTCATAGAACTGAAGTATGAAGGACTGCAAGACTTTTGTAAAGTACTAATAGTCAGCTGTTTCTTGTCATGCTTATCAAGGCCTTAACATTGCTACTTGTCTTCTGGTGCTTTTTTACCTCTACACTACTTTTATCTTAGTAGAAATTGCCATTTAAATCTGGACAGCTGCAAAGTGTGTTTGAGGAAGGAATACCCACTGCAATCTTTCTTCGTAAAAATTAAATAACCAAGAGGTCTTGGTAGAAGATAAGAACAAAAAAAAAGAGCAGTGCTTATACACATATGTTCCTTTGTTGACAGTAACTTTGAGAGCTTAAAAAAAACCTTGATAACTGCTTTAAGGCAAAATGATCCTGAGAGTGTTTTACAGCACGACTGATATTTAATTAAGCTCAAATCTATGCTAGAAAAGCATATCTGTATACCCAGAACACTACTTTATCCAAGAGTATGTATATTAGTGTTCATATCACCATTTCATTTCTCAGTGGTGCATATTATGGAGTGCTGTTCTTGGGGCAGGGGGAAAGCAATCAGTTGGAAAGGACTCTGGTGAGAACACAGTGCAAAAGTATTGCTCAATTATATTGCACTGTCCATGTAGCCAACTTCTCGCTGTGTGAATCTGCTTCAGTGTATCTGGGTTCATTCCCAGTAGGATCCCTACGTTTTTCTATGGCACTTACGGTCATCATGTGTGGTAGTAAAAGACATGAGGGGATTGTCACAGTCTACTCAGGGTGACTCATGAAAGTTCTTTTACTGTGATCTTGAAGAGCAAAACACGAAAGCAGGATGACCACGCCAGGGGGTTACACTTGCTTCAGTTCAACAGCTGATTTTTATTGCTTGCCCTGTAAAGTGGCATGAGATAGAAAGAGTGATGGGAAAAGTGTGAAAGAGTTAAAGAGAAGTAAAGAGAGGGAAGACAATGGCAGCTACCACCACAGGGTCCCAGGCACCATTCATCAGCCTTCTAAACCTCTATGCAGCGTTCCAGTGGTCTTCTGATCTTCCAGGCGATTCTTGGCAGGGAAAGCTTCCAAGAGCTTTCCCCAAAGCTTGCTGCCCACTTGCAAGCTTGCCACACTCTCCAAGCTTGCCTTGCTGGGCTTGCAATGCTGCGCTCAGCTCGCTGCTCTGCACTCATGGCACTACGCCCCATTCAGTTGCTAAGGAGCCATCTTTTACACTGAGCAACATACCTTGACTGCCAGTCTTTGAAGCTCTGCCAATCTCTGCCTTCTCGATCCAGAGTCTGAAGAGGACGGTCTCCCTGGAGGCAAGTGGCTTTTGGCCAGGCGATGTGTTTTGCACAATGAGTAAAGTCCACTTGAAGTCTCCATGGATTTCTTCACTGATGTCAAGATGGTCCTTGGTGATCAATCTTCCTTGACAGTCTAGTATTATCCAATCCACACCAAGTAGCAGGGAAATAGCACCACACAGTTGACTATGCGACATAGGTGTTCCTGGATTTTTCTGCTACAGTGGTTTGATCCATTTCAGGTACCTTCTTGTACCTTAGCATCCAGTTCTGTAGCTTAGTGTCCAGTTCAGTGTCTTTATTGTCCAGGTTCATGATGACTATGTTGAGGCAATTCTGACTGACTCTTACAGGGATCCAGCAGAAATAAAGGATATAGCTGAGATGTGGAATTTCATTCTGGAATGGCAATAGTACAATTAAAATGTAAACAATTTATACAAAAGAGTGTAACAGGCACTAATGAAATGTTAGTCCACACTTAAACGTGGGTTTATTCCCTGCATGAATATTTATATCCCCCAACAAATTAAGTGAATTGGAATTTTTGCACCACTGATCCTATCAGCTATTGTCATATTCAGAGTGCACGCAAGGCAGGACATCAGAATTAAAAGGCTAAAAAAGGAAAGACAGAATTATTTTCTTTTGTCCTGACAGAATTCTAAATTTTCTTTTAGATCTAGAAACATATTGTAAAATAAAGGAAATCCATATAAATTTGGATCAAAATAATGCATATAATGATTTTTTTCTAGTCCTCTGTTACTGCAACTCAACATGTTAAACAAAAATTTCTCATATTAAATATTTTGTCAAGAGAGGTGGGTGGTGTGTTGGGGTGGGGAGGGATGAGTGGGATGGGCACTCTTTTCCTGTACAAAATTATTCCTCCAGAATATGCTGTGCCTACTTTCTGCTGAGTAACAGACCTTGCTTTCCACATTAACCAACCTAGGAATATTTATTACCTCAAGCAATGAGTTGATATATGATCTTAATTATAAAATGCTCTTAGATAAAATCTGTCAAGCTCCCAAAGTCTCTGATTAGCAAAGTAAATATAATTAAAATTGCTGTAGTCCCTAAATTTAATTATCCATTCATGGACATTCCTTCACCTCTTCCAACGTAAGTTTTAAAGAAATTAACCAATTTGCATAGCTAGGGTTCCTCTGGCCACATTATATATATATATAGATAGATAGATAGATAGATAGATAGATATAGATATAGATATAGATATAGATATAGATATAAAAATACACTGACTTCTTACAAAACAAACAAGTTTTGAGTTTTGGGGTCATTCAAAAATACACATAGACAGAATTCAACTCGGCTCCACCCAGAGCTAATATGATGTAAACAGTGTGTACTAACACAAAGCAGTGATGGAAAAGTTATTCACCGGTTCTATTTATCCCCAGAATTTCTCATCAGAATTCTTGCCTTTCTTTACAATATCAATGGAGAACAAAGTCCTCATGCAAATACTTTGACTGCCAAAGAAAGCTTTTATTATGAACAAATGCTGTATGATAAGGAGATAGTGTTGGGAGCACTATGCAAAAGGGAGATGCCTGATGATTTTCAAGGAGCTCACGAAAAAACCAATCCTGTTGTGATGTCTCACACATGAACTTTCCAGAAGAAGTTTCTCATTCAACACTTTCCATTGACCAGAGCTGTATCTTGATTCACAGCCTGGATTTCCTTCCCATCTCTCTCTGTGCCTGAATTACTCATTTGGCAAAATTGTTTACGTGGCGTTGCTTAGTGTTCTTGGTCTCTGGCTCTCCACAGAACAATTCATTGCTGTGGAAGCATCTATACAGTTGTACACAGTGAGCTTAAGACCTGTGCGCTAAGGAAGTTACGTGTGGTTAAAATAGCAAAGTACAGAGATTTTGAAACTCCTATGCAAGTGTCAAGTAATGTTCACCATAGTGTTGGATAGACAAGACAGAATAATAGGAACAATATCTTTATGCAAAATGTTTGTCTTTATCCTGCTTCATCAAGCTTTCCTGCTCCCTGAACAGGAGAATAAAGTGCCAACCTATTCCTGAGCATCGTTTCCAAAGGAAGGTATATTTTCTGAGTCAAAAAGTTCCTACCAGACTTCTCTTTATCACTCTTGGCACCTCTATGATTTTAACCTTGTGGGTAGGATACTTTTAAGGTTTTTTTGAGGCCAGTCTGCAAGATACTTATGTTGTTCTGCTCCTCAGTCTTCTGTGTGATACTTCCCTTAACAGTCCTCTTTGCACCGTATCGTACGGAGCAGCAAATTGCACACAGCATCCTTTCCCTCCATCTGTGAGCATGTCATTCTTACTATACAGATATCTGGGTTTTTTTACAATCTTTCTCTGAAAATATATTTCAGGTGGCAGCAGGCATTTAGCCATGGCAGAACAATTTAGCATGTAAATGCAATCTGAGCTAGCAGTGTGAAGATACTTCAAATCTGAGATATATTGCTTCAGATCTTTTCTTTACAGTATGCATGGCAGGTTGCCTGTGACCAGACACCTAAGCTTGATCAAGACTCAGTGAGCATTCCCATGTTCAGCACACAAATTCAATTTATCAACTAGTTAATAAATTTGCCTCAATGCCTGATGGCATTTTCCAGACTAGGCCCGGAATCATCTATATTTGGAGATACTGAACAGCTATGACCCTTAAACCTTGGTGGAGCTGAAACACTCGTTGTAGATGTATATTCCAAGCAATATGTGAACTAGTATCCACCCTAACTGAGGCATTCCTAACAAATTATAAAAGGTTGGTGTCCACATTATGTCCAGTGCCTCAATATTTGGGTGCAATCCTGTCACATCATGATCATTAAAAGAAGGGAGTGACTCAGGTTCATGGATTCACTTGGAGTTGAATTAAGGAGACTTACACCACAGGTCCACATGAAAGGCAAAGTTTACTGGAATGATCAGATTTTGAACTCAGAAGGCATAGAAATCATAGAGTCATGGAATCACTACGGACTGGAAGGGGCCTCGAAAGATCATCTAGTCCAATCTCCCTGCCACAGCAGGATCACTTAGACCAAGTCACACAGGAACACATGCCGGCAGGCCTTGAACATCTCCATTGATGGAGACTCCACAACGTCCCTGGGCAGCCCCTTCCAGTGCTCCGTCACCCTCACTGTGAAGAAGTTCCTTCTCAGGTTGATGTGGAACCTTTTATGTTCCAGCTTACAGCCATTGTCCCTCATCCCTGCTCACAAGTTATCTTTTCTTTGCTTACAATTATTTGAGCCATCTTGCTTGTGGTTAATCAAAGTCTGACAAGTCCCCCAAAAAAAAGAGCCCTGTGATGTACATCTCACAGTTCTGCAGCTCTGAAGCTGATGTGGATTTCAGGAGTTTCTAACATGTAAGAGGTACCATCATACTTAATTGCTTTAATGAGGGCCAGTACCCAGAGCTTCACTCTGTGCTGGCTCCCCAAAAGCAAAATGATGGAGTAGAGTTTTGTTAACTAAGTCTCTAAGTTGTGCAAATGTTCAGACAATGCTAACATGGTCAGTCCAGGAAGTCTAAGTTATATATTTCTCTGACTAAAGGATGAGGCCATGATGCCTTCATTTTCATATCTATTTTTGCTCTTAGAAGACAAGCTACAGATGTGGACATAGTGGCATTCTCAGTATTAGATCTCTGAACTTTGAGACACTTGCAAAAATGCATCTATTTCAGCTGTGTTGCTTGCATTTCCCTGTTTTTATGCCATTCCATTAAGTACTTCCATCTGAAAAAGGCCCTTCCAGGAATTTCACCAAGGTATTGGGAAGCCCGGTGTGCTGGGGCTGAACTTTATTCCCAGAACTATCAGCAAGCTGTCAGTGGCAATGTTTCCTGGAATTATTTCAAAAACCCCGCCTACAGTGGCTAAAGTAACAGTGCCAGAGCCTCTCCAGCAAATTGTGTTTAAGTGTAGTTTACCAGGAAGAGGACAACTGGTGGGAAACCCCACTGGCATGGGTACGTTAGTAAACCTTAGACAGCTTGGCAGATCCTAAAGGCTGCAGCTGCTGAACACTAAGACTTTCTGGTACCTCTACAAATCTCCACACTGGTGAAATTTGAGTACACAAAAAGGTGGAGTGAGGATGAAGGCAAGGCTGGCTGTGTCTCTTTGTGTTGCCAGATGAGAAAAATTTGAAATATACACTTTTCCAACTATTTGTTCAGTACGAACTGATAATAAATAGAACAAGTGAAAAACTCAGGATTCTGGTTTTGTATCCTCTTTTGTTCCAATTGGAATTGACAGCTTGGACAGATCTTTCTAAGGAATTAAATTTACAACAAAAAAGATCTGTTTAGAAACAGAAATATTTGATTCTGAAGAATTAGAAGTCATGTTCAGGTGCAAAATGTATATGAAATAATAAATGTGGAGCAAAATATTTGGGCATTGGTAAAATGGTTTTTTCCCCATGTGATATGAATGAGAAAGTCAGTAGCTTTCTCTTTAATATTAATTTTATTAGGAGAATGACATCGTCCTGACAAATACTTTTTATTACAAGAAAACAGAATTTTCTGCATTTTTGTATGTTTGGGGTTTTTTTTAACCATGTCTATCTTTAAGACAATAATGTCTGGAAATAATCATAAAAGATACTGTCTGTACTGAATTAATTCCTTGAAAAAATACTACTTCTATATGTTAAATCCTAAACTGAGTCAGCCTGGAGACTGTTAAGAAAGCTTCTCCACAAAAGCAAAAACCAAATATATGTGAGGGGATGACAGCAGAAGATAAAAAAGTGGATCTGCATTTCAGTTAAAGAGGTTAATTTCTCAGTTTCCTATTCTTATTCTCAGCCTTTTGACATATTTGCTCCGTTTGGCAATAAGTTGTCAAAGGAGGACTTTTCATCCAGGCGTTACTCTTGATCATTATCTATCTAAACTTATATGTTGTAGAACTGAATATCTTACCATAGTGTCTGCTCTACTCAGAACAGATTTTAATTAGCTCATAATGGTTACGACAGCAGAATAAAGGCTAAAAAAAAGAGTATTCTATTAGATTTTTCTCCTTAATGTTATAGCCTAGATCATTGTCTAGGAGAGCTTTGTCTCTACTCATTTTGAAATACATTATGATTTATGCCAGGCAGACCACAGTGCAAGAGATCTGTCACCTCTGTGCTTGCCTTTGTTTTACATAATGTGATTAAAGAGACGCATGCCAAAGTAAGGATGGTGTGCACCGACTTCAGTAATGTACTAGTTGCATTTATGTTCACTCCTGTACAGAACAAATGTGGATTTTTTGCACCTTCTTTAACTGCTGTGATGACTCTCACATGGCAGAGTATAATTATACAGAATAAACACAATCTGTGCACCAGTTTGTTTTCTTCATTTCTTTTCCTTTACTATTTCCAAAAGAAGTGACATTTTTACGGTTAAGGTGTATTCTCAGATTCCCAGTTTTCTGAGGCTGGTGACAGTCTGTAGGAGTGAAGTATTGCCCACATTCCAGGAAGTTAAATTAAGAATCACTTAAGCAAGGTGAACATACACAAGTCCATGGAAAGAGACAAGATGAATCCATGGGTGCTGATGGGGTTGTTTGATACGTTTGTGAACTTTTTGTCATTTTTAGATGTTTATTATGATTGAAAAAGTTTCCTGATGGATGGAAAATGGCAGAGATCAAGTTTACCCTGAAGAAAATTCTCTAGATATATTAAGAAGAAAACCCTCCTAGAAGCTGTAGCTCAGCATACCAGGAAAAAGATAATCAGCAACAGCTGAAAGGACAAAGGGTAAGTCATAACTGACCAAGCTGATTGTCTTCCATTATGAGGTCACTAGCTCTACAGATGAGGGGAGAGCAGTGGATGGGATTTGTCTTCAATTTAGCAAGACTTTTGGCACACTCTCCTATTGTATCTACAGCCAAATTGGAGAGACTGGTCTATATTTCTCACAGCTTGTGGATCTGTCACATTTCAGCTCATGGGTCATGACTTTTGATGTTGGCAATGCTCTGCACATTGCAACCCAACAGGCTGATGGCACTTTTTGCTATGGATATGTTGTTGACTGGTGGTAAGGTATTGGTCAGCAGGTCTGCCTGGTCCTTCTCTGTACAGCTGCTTTCCATCTGGCTGTTCACCAGAATATGTTGGTTCACGGGGTTATACCTCCCCACTTTGTTGAACATTTTAATGTTCCTGGCAGTCTATTTCTCCAGCCTGTCAAAGTCCCTCTGGAAAGAAGCATGAATCTGACGAATCATCAGACACCCCTCCTAGTTTTGTGTCATTAATGTCTATAAATATGTGAGGGGTGGGTGTTGGGAGGATGGAACTGGGCTGTTCTCAGTGTCATGTAGTGATAGGACGAGGGGCAATGGTTGTGAGCTGGAACATAGAAGGTTCCACATCAACCTGAGAAGGAAATTCTTCACAGTGAGGGTGATGGAGCACTGGAACAGGCTGCCCAGGGTGGTTGTGGAGTCTCCTTCACTGGAGATATTCAGGACCCAGCTGGATGTGTTCCTGTGTGACTTGGTCTAGGTGATCCTGCTGTTGCAGGCGGATTGGATTAGATGATCTTTCGAGGTCCCTTCCAGTCCGTAGTGATTCTATGATTAATAAACTTGCTGGGGTAACTGTCCCATCATTCAGGTCATTAATGAAATTATCAATCTAGATTAGACCCACTCTTCAGCTCTGTGTTACAGCACTTAGTTCTGGCCTCCAACTAGTCTTTCCAGCAGACACTTATAGCTTTGCAGACACTAGACAGACAATATCCACTGCAATCTCCTCACCCACCAGGCTGGTCATTTCATTGCAAAGACTGGTGAGGTCTCCTGTCAGCCTCCTCTTCTTTAAATTAAAGAGCCCCAGCTCTTTCAGCTTTTCCTCATAAGATTTGTTCTCCGGGCCCTTCACCAGCTTAGTTGCACCTGCTGCAGCACCTCCACCTCTCTCTTGTATTGAGGTGCCCAGAACTGAACACAAGAGTCAATACCTTCCCCAGCTCACTTTTATTAGCTTCTCATTTTCAGAGGATATAAAATTCTGCACAAGACTGGAAAATGTCTGTATAATGCAGAAGCAGTGCTCTCCCATTGCATGTGACCCATCACTTACTTGCCTATAGACTCTGCTCTAAGAGAGTATCTGCTCACTGCTCACTAGTCTGAAATGTCCTATGCAGACTGTTTGAAGGTTTTGAGAACATAGGCAGAAAGCAATGCTAGCCACAGCTGCGGGGGCACCACATATTTTTGAAAGACCCTATAAAAAATTCTTGTCCTCTGTGATTACAGGCATTTGCATGCATAAGTACTCATTTCCAAGAGATGGACAAAATTGCCTTTGCATGAAATTTTAGCAAATTCACCTTTCAGCAGAGAGTTTCAAGTCTAAAGATTAGTTCAATGTTATTTACTGACTAAACAAATAGGGGGATAAAACAGGACTTTTGAGCAGGAAAACATCTACCCACCCAAAAACTCTAAAACATTCTGAATTCTGATTAAGGATTAATAACATGTGACACCAAGTGTAAGATTGTATTTAATGTATTTCATATTTTGCATTCGATATATCTCATCTTTCATTCGGGAAGCCATGGTCAAGCCTAAGCATTTCTTCATTTGTCTGTAGGAAAATTTGTCTTTCATCTATAATGAACATGTGCTCAACAGAGGCAATAAAAATTTGAATTATTTTGTTATGTACTCAAAAAAGTGAATTTTATGTTTTCACTGAATTTCCAAAATGTTCTCAGCAGATTTATCATCTGTATGAAGTGTCTGGAGCTGAGCACCATTATGGAATATTTCCATATGGAGGAGTACTAAACGGAAAATTACGAGTATTTTAGTAATCCAATTTCTGGAAGGTAGATTTGAAGAACTGTATTTTCCCAGCACAAGGAAACACATGCAATTTTGAAATTGGATCAGCAGCATACTAATGAGGCCTCTTTCAAATAAAGCATGCCAGGCTTATGTCATACATCCACAAACTTCACCCTTGCGTTGTGTTCACTGTGCTGTTAAACTAATGAATCCATTTCTAAGTAGGAAGGTGTCAATACTATGGCCTCAGTATGTGCTTGAATTGCTCACTAATGTGTTACAAAGGTAAAAAAGAAACCCAGGTTATCTGGTGTCATCATTTAAAAGTTGAGGTTTCTTGGCCTGAGACAGTGGGAGATGCTATAGCAACTTGTGAATCTTTCTCAGCTCTGCAGAAGACTGGAACAACGGGTTTGGAGTTTCCGGTTTTGGGTTTCCAGTTTCTCCTTCTTTTTGACTTTCATCTGTAGTTTGAAGAGGAAAGCATGGCACTGAGCTAGGCACAGCAGCCACCTTGTCCTGGGAACATGGTGAATGGAGAGCAAGAGTGGTACTTCAAGGATCAGCAGGAGGAAGGTTTTGTCTAAATTCCATCGTTTGCTGAAACAGAGACAGTTCACTCCTCATTTGTGGCCATTGGAATCTGCACTCTGGAAATTCAAGACTGGTTGGAAGCAGATGGAAATGAGAACTGGCCTTTAAAATGCACACTGATGGTGATGGATGTGTGCATGGGCTGAACGTACTCCACATTCTGACAAGGAGCAAGAACTGCTGTAACTCTTTCCCCTTTGGGGGCTGGCAATAGCAGTTTGTCCTGGTCATGTATGAGTCGGTGAGTAATCCCTGTATGTCTTTGTGTGGGGTTTTAATGTGATATGAGTTAGGTGTGCCTTACTTTTTCCCCAAATCAAGTTACTTTTCTTTTTTGCCTGCAAATTATAAGTTGTATTTGAACCTTCCTTGTTTTGTATTTTGTTTCATCCCACTAACACATTAATTAAATGAATCAGTTAATTTTATCTTGGGATAAACCCATGATATTTGGTACTTCCCCTTACTCGATATTCAGGTGTGAGAGTTTGCTTTTATTGGAGATGAATTTTACATGCAGTAACTCAAGTTAAATGAGTTGATTTTGAGGTTCAACTGTTTTTGTTTGCTATCTTACCTACTTTCATGTAGCTAGGGAGATGACACTGAAAATCAATTTTGGTATTTATAGTGACTGTACTGTTAGACATTTATACAGTGCTCTGTGCTGTGCATATTGTCTTTGACCTTTGACAGTTACCAAGTGCATAATTCTCTATCTTGAAATGAAACACCTAAGAGATGGAAAGAGGGCTCCAGTAAGTACAAGTTACATGCCTGACCTAGCTAGAGTGCCAGTGAGCGATGCAATGAACTTTCTCTGTTGAAATGTCCTTATTTCTGATTTGTTCCAGCTAATATATCTCTGAAATTTGTTAAAGTCTTGCTGCTTGTGGTCAAAGCATAGTGCAAGGAGATAAATATACTCATGAAATCAAGCTTCCAAGAATTCTTCTGTAGCTTTTATACGGTGTTCTTTCAAAAAATGTAGCTATTCATATTTATTTCTTAGGATCATCCAAGTGCAGAATGATGGTTGTACTTCTGCTAAATAAATGCAGCAGTCAATGAAATAACAAGCTGTTGAAGCAGAGGAATCTAACAAGCATTCCTGAAATTTCAAAAAACAGTATCAAAATTTCTCTTGGGCAATCAGGCGTCATCATTTTATATCCACCTTTAATATTAGCTGGCAATTGATGCAAATTCCAAATAATAAATGCAACAGACTACCTTGAAACATGGTTTAAATAGTTCAGTAATGTTATTCCTTTCTTGCTCGAGTTTTCTGCAGTGCTAAGATATGCAGAGTGCATATATGCGCAGACAACTTCCATAATACAGTCAAAATCAGAAGTGAAGATAAATTTATCTAGAATAAAAGAAAAACAGAGAATAAAAAAATGACAGTATGTGCAAATAGCTACATAAATAATAAGAAAAATTGTAGGTATACTCCACAGAGAAAACTGTAGAATGATGTCCCCAGGAAGGGGGGCAAGATAACACAGTGATTTGTTTTGGTTTGGTTTTGGAATGGCAAAGCCATTGCAGAAGTCTCCTTAGCATGAAATGTGTGCTCGTCACTATTGAACAAACATTTAACTCCATGGCTAAGGTCAAATTTATGTATGTGTAGGTCACTCAAACTGAAAACAATGCTAGTATTTTACATTTATACAGCAGGGAGAAGCTTTTTGCTTTCAGCAAGTAAATGCATGTTGGAGAGCGGTCACCCACATCAACCTGCTTATATTTCCTAATGCAGCCCAGGGTACCACCCGTACTCTGTGAGGAAGGGCACATTAGTGACTCATTCAAGACCTTAAGATCCTTTTCTGTCACACTGCTTTCCAGCTGGGTGTTGTGATAACATGTGTGTCAATCTCCACATTCTCCCCCAACCCCACAACATACAGAAATACTTTCTGTAGTTGATACTCACTACAGAAGTTAGTATAGATTTTGCATTGAAAGGTAGTAGTTACAGAAAGCATTTCCAACAATCCATAGCCACTGCCTGAATCTTATGCGAGTCCGTTTCAAACACATCTCATGGATATTTGTTCATCTAAGGATGGACAAACTGTAAAAAACTTAGCAGCTTAAGTTTATTCCAAAACAGTGCCTCGTTACTCAAAACATTCCTAGATTTGTCTCCAACTTCTACTCAGCCAGGGTAATAGTTTTTGCTCTATCATCATATAAATTTTGCTTTCAGGAATTCAAGGCTGTATATAAATAATAGTTTTGCACTGAAACAGCAGCTGAAACTTCTTTCAGCTCTTGATGGATGTTTTAGTGAAATAAAGTTTTATCTCTACTGATATGATCATCCTAAGTTCTTGTTACAAGAGGTCCATCCTCAAGCTGACAGTAAACTCTAAACGCTAAATATCACGCATTTTTCATGCCAAGCATGATATAAAAGATTTTACTTCTTGTTGTAAAGAGATGATGATGTTCCTGATTTGGTAATTTCTTGTGCTTGTTTTCTGATCAGTTTTGAACCATTCCTCTCACGCTAAAGGAGGGTGAAGATATAACAGATGTTATGCTACTTTGTACAAGGAAAGTAGTGAATTTTTACTACACCTATATAATTGCATCAAATGCCTGGTTGTTGCTTTAGATTGTAAACATTTAAGGACATGAACATCTCACACATCCAGATGTGATTTTAAAGGCTTATGATGATATTACATTACAGCTGAACGTTTCTCAAAAGAGTGAGGCAGTGGTGAGGACTGATTCCTTTTTCCTTAAGGTCTGTATGTTTCTATTCAACCTTTACTTTACAATGAAGATGCTACAGATTGTAGCCAGAAGGAACAATATAGCCTTTAGCATACAGGTGTCCTAAACTATAGATCCATATCAGATACATCAATATTAACACAGATTTCATTTCTGGTTTTGTATCTATAGACAGAATCAGTATTTAATACTTTGGTTTCTTCAGATTCTTTCCTTACATTTCTGACAGGCAGAAAGGAAAACCAGGGGCAGGTGGAGTGAAAATTAGATCACAATTTACCATTTCTCAACCAACCACTTAACTAGTTTGAAGAACGATATTAAAACTGCCACAATCTGGTGCTACTCTGCAAGGTGGTGCTGATGGCATTGTTAATTATTATGGCTGGAAGTAGGTTTTGCAAGAGGTAGTAAGCATTGTCTGTAACTCATCTTTATACAAAGTTTAAAAAAATATTGTCTCTATTAAATATTTATATGGAATAACTGCACTGCAGTAATGTGTTACTTGCTGTGAAGAGCTGGTATCACTACTGAATTCTCATCCAGGCATAGGTAAGTTTGCAACTGTGAGAAAGTCATCGTTATGTCATCTTCTAATTTGCAGAAGATTTGCAACCTTCTAATCACCTCTTTATAATTCCATTGCTTGCTGCCTCAGATAAAGCAAATGTGTCAGCTTTGTTATCAAAGCTGTTTGTATAAATCTATGATTTTTTGAAGAAAAGTATGGATGACTACAAGTATCATACTACATAGTTCCTTTACTCTGAAATGCTTAGGTCCTTCACTCTAAAATCCAAAAGAGAGAACTAAAAAGCTGCATTATAACTATTTTTAGGTATCTTTAGAATTTATCACAAAGTTGTGACAATACAGACAAAAATCTGAATTTGGAGAATGCTAGTCAAACCGTTGAACTGATGAAGCATAAGAAACTTTCCCCTAGGGGTTATAAAGACTTGGGGGGAAAGGACGAGAGACATCACATATACACTTTCAGCGTGAGAGAACCTTTTCTTCCAGTCCCAACGTGAGTTCAGGAGGCACAACTGTCAGAAGTGTTTACTTGTACAGTATAATTTACTCCTAATTTCAGAGCTGGTATCCCCCTGTATGGGGACCCTTAGGCTATTTTGTGTGCCTTGACAGAAAACCACTGCTAACAGAATTATTTAAGCAGTTCCCCCACAACGCCCTGCTCAGGTTTGTGCTCGTCTCTCTCAAACTGAACTATTGGTCTTTGCCAAGTGCCACAGCACCTCTGCTTGCCTGTTCTGCCCTTTTATATCTCCCACTACTGCATTTACAGTATAAATTGTGGATATTGCCCTTCTTCACCTCCCATTGTGCAGCACTGTATTTCTACTTGGTCAAAATGAAGTGCTTCACCTAGAGATAGTTTCAGCAGGCTCGCTCCTTGATGAATTTCATCTCACAAACGAAAGGGTGCTCAGCCACAGTGGTATGGATTTTCCTGTGGGTGACAGCTTTTCTCAGCAAAGAGCTGATGCTAGAGCATTCAACAGAACCTTCCTTCTCCCTTTTCCCAGAAAGTGTAAAGCTCTGGTTTCTCACGCAGAGTTGCACTTAATTAAACAAATGTTCAGCTCAGATCCAGAGGGTTAATCTGTCTTGGGCACTTTCTCATACAAGGATCTCATCTAGTCTGAATTCAATGTGTGTACTTTGGCTCCCAACAGGTGGAAATACTGCAAGGGAGCATATGGGATGAAATGAATCTAATAAAAATAAACACACTTCCTGGAGTGTTATTGACTTGTAACAGCATCAGATGACAGGAATATTTGCAAGCGCTCAAGAAAATGTGGGAAAATATGCCAGATCTAATTTGGTAGGTCTGTAATTTTCAGAATTAGAAGCTCAGGTTTCAATTTTAGATAAATAATTCATAACAAGTTTCCAAGAATTAAATTTGTTGCCAGATCTGCTACCTAACTTGGGTACTTCAGTGTTGCTTAGCATATTCCATTCATCTGGTCATCAGAAGGTCATGATTTGTAGGCTGTGTATGGCTATTAAACACCCCCTCCACCAACAGGGCTGCAGCAAAGAAAATCTTGAATTATATAGTTTTACAGTAGACACTGTAACTGACACATATATCAGAGTATCACAGTAATGATAAGGTTGGAAAGGACCTTAAAGATCATCCAGTCCAACCTAAATCCAAAAAACCCCAGTAATCCTAACTTCTAACATCTAGATCATGCCACTCAGGGTTTTGTTGCATGTAACAGGATCGTCTTTTACGTGACAAAGTCTACAAATCCATTTTATGACAATATGCATTAGGTACTATGTGGAAGATGTCAGCATGCCAGGTGGTACTGTAACATGAAATAGTCTTTATACCAACACTGGACATAGATCAAAAAATTAATGCATCTAAAACTGAGGAGTATTATTGTTCATAATTGCTCAGAAATGCAAAAATTATGTCTTTTGAGAACTGGAAAAGAACTTTTCCTAAATCTTTTATGCATCCCAACCTTCTAGGCTCTCTTGCAGGGACAATCACCATGTTGTATCAGTCGGATTTGCCACAGGCCAAATATTTTGTATGGATGCTGTACTTCAGCTTTTGATTTGGTGGTCTCCTACTGTCCTGTTCGAGCAGTTAAATAATAGCATCCATCCTTAGGCAATATCTCTTTGTCTTAAGCTGCATATAACTCTCTGATAACAGGGTTCCATTACATTTGCATTCATACATCATTGCATGAAGAACAGTTTTCGTCAGCCCAGTGGAACTGGTGAGCAGGGCTTCTTACCCTCAGGCACCATATTCAGATGCATTATTTCTTTGCCATTCATGTACCATCCTTGCAGAGCACTCTTTAAGAAGCCATGGTACACAGTACCCAGTCACGCTGGAGATGAACCCCTCTGCTAAGACTAAGAAGCAGAGAGCAAGAATAGATAAAACTTTGAGGACATAGTGAAAACCTAGACATATAAAGAAAGAACAGTTCTAATTCAGTAGGATGACAGAGTCTGTCCTATGGTTTCTCCTTCTAGACCTTACTCTTTTCTGTTGAAACTGGATAGATTAATTCAGTTCTGCAAAAGACTGGTGAGTACTCAGACTAAAATTTGTTCTATAGGGAGACTGGTGCTAGCTGCAGATCTCTGAGGGATGGTATTGCTGTCTGTCTTCACAGTTAGGAACTCCAGCTTTGTATTGCATCTGTTCATCAAGAGACTGAGTGACTAGTGTAACATGAAGTATCACCCTGGGGAATCTGAAATGTGTGAGATGTGTTAGGGCAGAATTTCTTTGCAGACCAAATCTGGGTTACTGTTTGCCAATGTGTGCATTGCCTAGGAGCCTGGTTAAGTGTCTCTATGTTTCCAAATACATGAAATAAGAGCTGGTGCAGTCTGCACTGTCCTCCTAACTTACTGTTCAAAAATCACCTTGTGCAAAATGCTAACACTTCTGTGAGGGTAAATTCTGGGATTATTTTAAGAGGAGGAAGAAGAGTACACGAGGTGTGTTGTGGTGAAGTGAAGTCAATGGCAAAACGCGTTCCTCCAGCCTCACATCTCCTTTAATGTTTGCTGGGCCAGCTCTCTGTCATTTAGTCGTGTGTTTTGGCTTAGTCAGGAGCAGCACTAAATGCAGGAGATGTCACTACAGGAACAGATCAGAGTGCTGTCACTTGTGCCCAAGAAGCAATCCTGCAAGGTACTAAATAAGCACCTGCCATTTAAAAATAGATGGGAATTGGAAATGAAAATAAAAAGTATACCGTAAAGATTGAGCCAAAGAAAGTATTATAGTGCTGTTTCATATAGAAGAAACCATCGAGAAAGCCATGGGTCAAAATCAATCAGTTTTAAAAAGATTACTACTGGCATATTTGAGGGATTACATAACCACAGGTCATTAAATTCAGAAAATTATTGTGATGTATTTTTGGTGGCTACATGCCACAAATTCTCAGCCGTTTCAAAGCTGAAATACAAGAGAAACATCATGTTTTATTACTTCCAGTGATCCATACCTTTAAACCATCAATTTGATCATTACAGAGCCTACTAAGGATTGGTTGCAGAAGACAAATATAGGTCACTGCAATCTGCTATGCAGGCAAATGCCAAGGTGTATTTCTGCTCTTGCTGTACTGCTTGCTTGAGAAGGTCATACCTGTGATGTAAGGCAAAAACTGCTAGTGTTGCAGAATTTGCAGAAGTGCTTAAATGAATCGTTTGCTTGGTCCAGTTTGCCTTTCACAAAAAAAGGTAACAGCCAATACTTTTGAAAACATTAAAAAATATAAGTCTGTAATGCACAACTGCCCAGAGAGGAAATATATTCCTGACTTCAGGCACTTCAGTGTTTGACGTATGCCCTCAAACATAAATATCTGCAAGCTGTATATTTTCAATTTGTTTTATGCATATTTATACTTTTTGGATGCATTTTAAAATTAAAAACATATTCCATCATGATCCTGTGTGCCAAGTCACTGATTATCAGTTCACACAGGATAGTCCCTTCTCCAGTCTATACTCTATTCATGTAGACGAGCACCTTAAAACCTTGGACACAGCAAAATCTATGCAGTCTCACACAATTTCAGCTTCCAGGCAGGCTGGAAAATGAGGATGTATAATGTTGTCCTTTTATAACAGCAACATCTTCTGTTACAGTGATTTAGATTTCTGTTTCAAATTTCATAGTGTGATCTGCCAGACAGCTTGAAGCAGACAATATCCAGATCACAGAACTGCTAAAATACTTTTCAGTTGTGTGAAAGAAGCCACTCTGGAGCAAAGTCAACACATCCACCCATCACAGGAGATGCTGAGCAAGACAGTCCAACTGCCAGCTTGAACAAAATTGTATTTCTATGTCGGAGACAATATTTGGTCTTATTTTAAGAGTTTGCTCACTATTTCACCTAAAGGTTGCAGAGTTAAAACTGTTCACTGTTCACTGTGGCTTGACAGCAGCTAAGGTGTCTGCTAAAAGGTCATAGGAAAAATTACCCTGTGACTACCAGGTTAAGAACAAGCTAAATCTTTGCAAAGCTGCATGGAAGTAGGAAGTAAAACAGAGGAAACAAAAGTTTGGCTCACACTGCACTCAAGGGAAGACCCCTAGTCCTGAGAGGGACCTTATGCACTGTGTAAATCCAAGCATCCCTAGACAGTATCTCCATAAAGAGAGAAGCAGAGCAATGACCTTGCTTTTTCTCTGGAGATCATCCACTCCAGTCATGTGCTACAGCAGATTCCCCTACAGCAGGCTGGACAGGATAGCAATTTTGAATATTGCATTAAGATCCTCTCTCAGTCTTCTCCAGGCTAAACAACCTCAGGTCTCTCAACCTTTCCTCATAAGAGAGATGCTTTAGTCCCCTTATCATCTTCATAGCCCTTTGCTGTACTTTTTCCAGTAGTTCCTTTTTTATCTTGAGCTAAGCAGCCCAGAATTGAAAACAGTACTCCATATGTGGCCTCATCAGGGCAGAGAGGCAGAGAGGGGTAGGAGAACCTCACTTGACCAGCCTGACAAACTCTTTTTATGTCTGGAATTGCGATGAGATTATGGTCTTCTGGCCCCACACAGATTTACAGGTTTTCCTGTTTATTCCCCCAAGCTGCCTGCATTGCTGTACATGTACTTCAGAGGGGTAATACAACCAGTTAGGGCTTCACACTGTGAGAAGAACTTGAAGGAGCAGTGTCCTTGCCCCTGTCCCTCTCTGCTCTTCCTCAGTTGACATTGGGTTTTATATATTCATATGGCACAGGGGAAATCTACTTGGAGCGTAAAGAGTATAGTCCTGCAGAATTTATGGAAACTATACATTAGAGAAAGAGCTAACACATTTTATTGGGTTTTCAAACATCACTATCTCAGAGACATTTGGGTAAGGGAGGGCTCTATATAAGACAACCACTACCACTATCACGCATCTCTTTCCCAAACCAGGGAAACTGACAATTTTTAGTAAGTTTCTGTGTTTATCGGTTCAAAGTGTGCTTTGTGATGGCTGGCGCTGAATACTAAAGGCAGATCCAAATTTCTGCAGTATATTCACAGGGTATCAGGGTCAGAAAATGAGAATTAGAATAAAGAGATTACATACAGTAGGTTTACACTTATGAGTTACAACCTCACTGAAGGTCCTTGAGTAAACACTTTGCAAAAAGTATATAAATTCAGCTACCATATACATACATATTCATACAAAAATTCATGCACACATGCAAATTCAGCTATCACATACATACATATAAATAAAGTGGTAATATTTGAAAAATGTTATAGACTATATAGTACTAGTTCCATCTACCAAACTGATATATAGCTTATTTGATATTGTATGGGACTGCATATGAAAAATTAGCCCTATGAGGGTTTGATTAAACTAGATGTCAATAGGCTTATTTCTTTGCCTGTCATTATTTTATTCCTAAATATTGTGAAATAATTATGATATAAAAATTAAGGTGACTGGAACACTGTTGTTTGTGCCAAGCCAAACCCAACCAAATAAATAAACCCATCTAATCCATAAACAAATGATAATGGGATTCTTCTTGAAAATACGTTGGTGGATGAAGCTACCAAAAAAGTGCACATTCTGAACTGATAAGAGCTTGAAAGTTTCAGAGGATTTCAAAGTCAAATGGGAATAAAGGTAATTTGTGATCTGAAGAACTGGTTATGACAATTATAGGAAAATTAATATATACTTTTTCCACTAAAAAAATAATAGCTTCTTTTAAAAGCATTAGCAAAGAGTAGAAAATAGGTAATTCTTTAGACAGTGTTCCCACTTAATAATGTGTTATAAAGGAGCAACTGAGATGAACTTCTGGGTAAACTCAAGTAGGTCAAGAGATCTTTCAGACACTGATTGGATGACCCTTGCTGAACTCTGTTCAATAAATACCAGTAAATGGTCTTTCCGTTTTCTCTGCAATACCACAAAAAAATGTAGTGTCTTCCTCTAAATAAAACCTACACGTTAAAGAAGCTGTATAATCTTTAGACTGCAGAAGTGGAAGCAAATTCCCCTTACTTTTGATGCTTTGTTCCACATACAAGTAATTACAGCAATAACCCACCTACATGAAGAGTTTACCTGTAAGAAAAGATATTATTTTGAATTCCATATGTATATCATATATATGTGTATAAGAAACAGATTATTAACGATCTTTTATTCTTTTTAGAAAAGTAAGCTTGACCTATGTGTATACTTCAGTAATTTAAGGGAATAATTACTTAACTATCAGTTTACTGATAACTAAACTAACTAAAAATGAAGAAAAATCAAACTAACAAAAGGAAAAGAGGCTCTATGCTTCCAAAATATTGTAAGGGTATTATTAAAACATTCTGTATTAAGCACATAGAAGAGCTGCATTGTCCCACAACAGCAATTTGAGACAGAATCTAGGCTAATTGGAAGCCAATGTGTAAAGAAAAAGACAGTAGTAAAATAAAATATGATAATAAAATGAAAGTTACGTGTCAGATTATACATGTCTTACAATGTAGGCTTCTGTAACTAAGAAAGCCATTTATGGCTTCCTTTTTCATCAGTGGAGAACTGGTCCATAAAGTTATTGAGCTCAAGACCTCAACACAAACTGCAATCCCACAAGGTTCTTGTCTCCCTTCCAAATGAACAATTTATAGCACAAGCATTCCTGGACTGGCAGAGAGTCTTACATTGCAAGGCAAATGTAAAATCAAGAAGAAAGGCTAAATTGCCCAAAGACAAATCAACCAACCCAACTCCAAAAAATCGTGCTGCCTATCAAATGCTGCCATTTACAAATCCATAAATTCTCCATGTAGTTTCTGAAAGGAACAACTTGTTGTTCAGCTTCTCTGGGTTGTTTCAAGACCTTCTGTTCTGATTTGATTTCTTCTAATATGCTATAAAAACTGTAATATATATTACAAGAAGTGAAAAAAGAGCACACATAGAGCTGGTAATATATGCTAGAATAATTACATTTTCTGCAACTAACTTTACTGATAGTGAACATTTAATTAAAGAAAGTAGAGTTGTAGATCTCAATTTGGCAGTATTTGTTTTCTAGCTTCTCGACTATGTAAAATTAGTTGATATATACAAAATTTAATTTCAGTTTAGTAATTAGTTGCCAAATATTTTCAAAGATATATGCATTCTTTTTACCTCAATGTGGAACATTGTAATGATGTTCAATACAGAAACAGGATGCAAATGCATGTTTTCCATTCTATTCTAGGTCAATGTATGCATCATTCTAACACGTCTCTGGACCATACACAAATCAAAGTCTACAACCTTCATAGTTTTGTTGATCATTACCTACATGAATCCGTGCATAGTGGAGTGTGTAGATTTTTCGTGGTAGACCTGGACATAAATTAGTTCAATTTCTATTAAATTATTGCTTCATCAATCAGTAACACCCCAGAGGCCAGTTATGACTGTTACAGAAATTCATCTTCAGAGGAGAGTAATGTTTCATCATTATATTTGTGTCATGATCACTCTGACAGGTTAATTTCAAAGGTAAGTTATTGAGTATTCAAGCATATTTGTCAAACAAATGAAAACATTGTGTGTAGTCATTTCTAAAACAAGAAAACATAACTATTGAGGGGCTGCTGAGGACTGAAGCTGAACATATCCTGAACATATCTTCTGTGTTCTTTGTCAGAAATTTCTTGATATAAATACAGAAATATAAAGCAAAAGTATGCCTTCCTTGAAATCAGTGACCAAAGTACTACTGAATCCCTGAGATTGGGATTGTATTTGTACAGTTCTAGCTGCCTTTGGCTTACAGAAAAATTGTCAAAACCAAAACACATCTTCTTTTGCTTTTAAGGCATTCTGAAATAAATGTTTCCTTCACACTTCTCACAGACATATAATGGTCTCAAACTCTTCAGCTAAAGGATTCTTACACAAAATCTTTAAAATACAACATCCAACACAGCTTTTGACTGTGTTCTTAGCAGGTAGGATGAACTAGAGGTCAGGATGGGATGAAGTAACTAGCCCATTTATCCTAACACAGTTCACCTTCTCTGAAGGTCTGAGTGCAAATGCTAATTACATATGTTTCAGTTAGTTCTTCTGCTCTCTAAATTTTAAATACATCTCAGCTTCCAAGAAAATAACTACAGAATACTTCAGTTCAAATCCCCTTATCAGGCCATATTGATCATGAAGTGTTGAAACTTTAGTCCATAAAAATAATCTGTTATCCCAGACATGCCTTAATGGAGGCATCTAAAAACTTGACCCAGTTTTGAAAAAATTGTATAACAAATTTGTCTGCTAATGATGATGATTAACTGGATGTGAAGAAGAATAAGTCAGAGAAAATAAGGAACTGTTCACCATAAACGTACACAAATACATATGTGAAATTTCATTCGTTCACCCAAAATGATGAGGAGCTTTTTAGGATGTCAGGTAGCAACAGGGCTAGGAGGAATGGAGCAAAGCTGGAGATGGGTAGATTTAGAGTGCAGGTGAGGAGGAAGTTCTTCACTGTGAGAGTGGTGAGAGCCTGGAATGGGTTGCCCAGGAAGGTGGTGGAGGCCCCGTCCTTGGAGGTGTTTAAGGCTGGACTGGATGAGGCTCTGGCCAGCCTGATCTAGGGTGGGATGTCCCTGTCCATGATAGGAGAGTTGGAACTGGATGATCCTGTGGTCCCTTCCAACTCTGACTGATTCTATGATTCTGTAACTTCTTCCAGTGAGGGTGAGAGAGCACTGGACCTGGCTGCCCAGGGGTTTGTGGAGTGTAGTTCTCTGGAGAAGTTTAGAGCCTGCCTGGACATGTTCCTGGGCAACTTGATCTGGGGCATCCTGCTGTGGTGGGGGGATTGCACTAGATGATCATAAGAGGTCCCAATCCCTGGTGTTCTGTGATTCTGTGAAAATCTTTCAGCTGCACCTGGCAATAAAGATGACAGAAAGAAAGATGTGGACAGAACATAAAATTAGATTACTTGCAGATTGCAACTATCCCCCAAAAATCACAGCTCTAGCTATCATTCCATCATCCCGAGGCCCTGATTTCGCTGACTGTAATGAAATATATTTCATACAGGTGTTTTCTCTGGAGCAGTCAATACTGACTCAAAACACACACACACACACACTCTTTACACGTATCTGGAAAGAGGTGGCTTTATTCTGAGACTGGGTCAACAAACACCTCTACCGACAGAATTTTGGGTGCGATTGTGCATGATACATGCATCAAAATGAAGATTATCCCTTCATTGAATACTCGGGGCTACTAGTTTAAGAAAACAAAGAGAAGATTAGCAGAGCCAGAGGAGGTTCAGAGACATAATTTTGTGAACTACAAATGAATTTCCAAGACTTTTCACATGCAATAAAAACACCGTAAGCACGTTTAACACCCACTTTAAAAGGAAGCAGGTATGGTATGACACTGTCTTCTGCTGAGGTTTTGATGGAACGAGGAAAACATTTCTGAGAGTGGTGTCTTCCTTCCTGAAATAGACATAGGAAACAAATTCTCAACTTGTGAAATGAGGCCTTAAACATTTCAGAATAGTGAGGTACTTTATGCTCTCTACCCGCCGCTTGCTTTGTGCATGTGCTGTAATCAGCAAAAGGTGTAAGGATGCGTTTGGTTCCTGCTTGAAAGAGCAGAAAAGTGGCTCCCACAGGACATACTGCAATGTGCCCTGAAGAGTCCTCCAGCAGGAAGCAGGCATTTTTATTCAGAAAGTGGTGTGTCTATTCCTTCATTCTTTATCATTACTTGTGTCTATTAACAGGAGCTCTGGTAATGTAATGCATTGGGTCTTCTTATTCCTAGCCTTATACATATAATGAGAAAACAGAATGCCCTGTAACAGAAAGGTCAGGATTTAGCATTATAACTGGTGCTATAATTTTACCCTAATTCCATGGCTAACAAGAAAGCCAGCTGCTTTTTGTGTTCACTGCACAATTGCAGAAAATAAGATGGATGGGCTTTAGAAAAGAATTAGTAATTGGACGATGAGTGCTTCCTTTCATGTGATGTGGTACAGTCCTTTCTTATTTGGATCAACATTCAATTTAAAAAAGATTTGTCTGTTGCATTTGCAGGTCAGTGAGCAAAAGCTTTCCTCCTTGAAATACAGGATCAGCTTTTCCATTTCCTGTAATGCGTAGAGAGCTTCACGGTGGAACAACTACTCAACAGTTTCAGAAGCACAGAAAATATGTCATTTGAGGCACTTTTTGGCATGATAGAAAGGGAAAGTGAAATGGGCTGATTTTAGGAAACTTGTAGGAACTCTTGAAAAGATACAAATGTGATTAATTTGGAGTTGTATGATGATTGTTTGTGAATATGATACAGCTACACAAATGAGCCTGAATCCTGGAAAAGGATTGACCTGGATAGGACAATGTTTAATGGTATCTGCACAGAATTAATTCAGTAAAATCTTCTCACATGGAGGAAGGGGACAGTAGCTCTGACGACAACTTCAGAGGCAGTTGCATTGACTTTAATGTTGTTGTTTCTTGCAAGTTATCCATAAAGTTCTGATTACTGGCTCAGAAAAACACCAGGATGCAGGCCAAGAATAGTTTGTTCTCTGAGAGAGGGAAATGTAAGTAAAGTCATTTGTCAGGCATTGGGAAACTGCAGAAAGATAAACATGTTTCTGTGAGACCATCACTATTATAAATATTATAAAGGATCAAATCTGGGCTGCTGCAGCAAAAATAAAAATGGAAGACTGCCAGGCAAGTTGCATGCGGGAAACATGATTTCTCTGTTCTTCCTCTCTGTGCTCTCAAACATATATATGGGAATAGAACAGCAGGATATGATAGGAATAATCCTGCTTGCATTCTCCATGTGGTATTTGCTCTAGGATCTGACAGCACACTCCATCCACAAACACAAAGAAAAACATGATGTGTTTCTTCCTCAAAGTTTTCTCCACCTCTCAACTCTTTGTTTACTCCAGAACTACAGCAGTGGTCTGACTGTACTACAGACCTCCTCCTGATTCAATTCCTTCTGTTCTCTTCAAGGCAAAACAAGGCAGGTCTGATTCAGTTTTCAGAAGAAAGGAGTACATTCACCCAGTAGTTACTTCACAAACACTATCTCTCTCTAGAAAAGACAAAAAGGAAATGCAAGTTTGATGGAATACTCTTGTGCACCACACTGTTCCATCTTAAATTTCTGTTGCACTCATACAGCCATTAAGCGATGAGCTGGACACACCTGAATTTGCCCTGCCTACTGAGGAAAATGCACTTGATCTTCTTTCTGCCTGAGAATGGGAGAATTGCAAATGTCTTTTCTAGGAGAGATGAAGACCCAAAGACACATACATATGTGTTTATGAGAGGGTAGGGGAGTGAGGCGGTACGAGTGAGGAGAACAGGGACTCTGTCACGTAGATAAAGAAAGCTCCAGAGGAACTGAAGCTTTCTTCCGGGAGTACCCAATGCTTTGATTGAAAGAATCATATTTTCATTTCTATGTAATTAGCACATCTAAATGACTTGTGATTCTTCCAAATAATTGTGGGTTCACTTCATATGCAATACAGTGTTTAATATGAATCTTGATTTATTATATGTGAAGTAGCCAGTGATGCATTCTCTGTGCTTCGTTTAAGCAACTGCCTGCCGCGTGCAGAATAGATCATTATTTGAGGTAAACAGCAAGTCACACTGATTTACACATTCTGAGCATGTGACTTGGTGACCATAAATCAGAGAGTTATCTATTTAAGTCTAATAAAATCAGGAGGATTTAAGGTACTTAAAAAACCTGATAACTTCAATGTCAGCCAAACACAAGCTCCAGTATTTCAGTAAATGTGAAATTAACCACAGGGAAGGATGCATGACTACCATTAATCCATAATGACATTTAAGAGTGATTCATGGAAGGATTTAAGGGTCGTTACAGCTAATTGCCTCAGCACTGACCTTTTAGCACAGTACCACAGTGAAAGAGCCTAATGTGACCTTCATATCTATCTATATGTATGTATATATATAAATACAGTCAGTAATAACAGAAACCAAAAAAGCAGTTTCAGCTCTCTGCACTGGTAAAATCGATGCTGAATTGCTGGTCTCCTTTCTACTGTCCTCACAGAAAGCAGCAGTGTACCATAGTGTTGAACACCATTTGAACAAGAGCTGTGAGATGATTAAGAACTGGGCATACAGCTTATGATACAAAAGAGTTTTTACTGATATAAGCAGTGCATCCCATCTTCACCCTTACGTGTGTTGGCTCGTGCTACCCATGAACAAGGAAGAACCTGTTTGGCACATGATAGAGTCGCAGTCTTTGCTGTAGTGACCGTGAAATAGTGGAATTTGAGACATCAGAGAGATAGAGGAAGGGAAGCATCAGAGTACATATCCTGTGTTGGAGGCAAATCATGGCTCTACAAATAAGGACAAAGGGATCCCAAATGCTGGAGGAAATCACAGTTACCCAAGGAACACAATTTGTTTTCAAACACAGGATGAACCATACAGCCAGCAGTGGAGCTGAACACTTAAACGTGCGACAGCTTCAGTCCTGATTTATCCAAAGCAAAACCCTAAACTGCTTTTTTTCCTGTTACTTATTGCCATGTTCTTAAACCTGGAGCACCTGAACACAATAAACTTTCCATAATGTCTTGAACTCCATAGTTATATACATGTTTGTCAAAACAAAGCGCAACAAACAAACACTGGATTATAAAGAAGAGAATGTTTTCACAATCTATTTTCTGAGCAATGAGCAAGTGTATAAAAAATAAAAGTATCTCCAAAGAATTTATGAACATTTGCAAAGATTATAAAATGATCTTGAAATACATGTGGCATTCACTAGATCAGTCGCTGGCTCCAAGCCTGGTGTCACCTGCACAGGACTTTGGGGGTTTTTTTGATCAAGGGTTGGCTTATCTAACAGTAGGCCTGGCAGTGGAAGAGGACATACATGTCTTTCAAAAAGAATTTCACTGGGCTTGCTGATAGAGCTTTAATCTCTATCTGAAGAGGGAAATGGGAAAAACCAACCTGTCTGGAGACAAGCCTGACAGCAGCCCATTGATATTTGTGGGATGATGTGCTAACTACACTGATATCTCAAAGATGATAAATGGGAGTTGCTGTCCCTGGAGGGTCTCAAAAAACGTGCAGATGTGGCACATGAAAACATCAGTGGGCATGGTGGTGTTAAGTTGGTGGTTGCACTTTAATCTTGGAGGTTTCTCCCAAACTTAATAACTCTATGAATCCATGACCGCAGGAAATGGTTGCAAGATATACAAGGAGAGATTTAGGCTGGATGTTAGACAAAATTTCTTCAGTGAAAGATTTATGAAATATTGGAATAGGCTGCCCAGGACAGTGGTGAAGGTGTTTAAAAGCATATAGATGTAGAAATGAGTGCCATCATTTAGGGGTAACCTGGCCAAAGGTTGGACTTAATGATGTTACAGGTCTTTTCCAGTCAAAGATATTCTGTGATTCTATATTAAGGATATAGAATCATAGAATCATAGAATCATTACGGATTGGAAGGGACCTCGAAAGATCATCTAGTCCAATCACCCTAATATTCAGTAATAATGTCAGAAAGTTTATTTTCTTAATGATTTGATTCCTTTTCTTCTACTTTTTAAAAATTGTATTTGTTATTTAAGAGTGGAAGCCCTATGTCCTTGACACCATCTGAGACATAATCCTTCTGCCAACCTTGAATTTAATGTGAAGTTCTTAAAAACATGTGTTTTAAACTCTTTTACTTGTTCCTAAGTGAAGTGTCTAGGTTGTGCACTGAAACAAATTTGAATCAAAGAGGCCACGTCAATTTTCAGAAACATTGCACTGTCAACTATGTTACAACAGAAAACAAGCATGGGAGTTTCATATCCATAGCAGTGAAAGAGGGAAAATGTACAGGCAATTAAAGAAAATATACTTTAAATTTCATTTTTCCCAACAGATCATAAGCATTTAATCACAAAGACATCTTCAAATATTTTCTCTGAATTATTTGTGCTTTTTTAAGAAATTAAAATAAGAACTTGTGATCATTCCCTAGTAAAGGAAATATTATGATAGCATTATTTTAGTGCTATTATTCAAACAGATTACCAAAGAGAGCTTGATCTGATCTGCCAGTTAGAGGCTCTAATCTTTGTTCATAAACCTGTGTGTGCAGCTGGAATGTCACTGAGATGGCCACAACTAGGATGTTACCAGCCTTTGATCTTGGACTTTGTGCCAACAGCCATTCACTTTTTAAATGCATTAGGAATTGTTTGTCCTTAAATAATTTATTATTTTGATGACAAGCTATTATTATGAAACATTCAAAGTGAGTTTTAATTGACAGGAACAAAACTTTAAACCAATCTGTCTTTGTGTTTGACTTCAATCTAATTCTTGAGCAATAAGGGGTGACAGGGTGTGAGTAATGAATGTATAATTCACACCTTGTGCATGAGCAGGTACAACCTGGAGTCTGACTGTTGTTAAATTCACAAGGTGTGAAATATTATACCATAACTCAACAACTAGTCAGCTCTTCATTTAATGGAAGAAAAAAAATAATTGGATCAAGGTACAACAACAACAGGCAAAACTTCATACTCTGAGCTTGGTAATGTTGTGTAGTACTGCACCAAAAAAGAGGAGTTTCTAATTATGAATTACCCTTGCAGAAGACAATAAACATTTTCCTGTGTTTATCTACATGCAGCCAGACTAGGTGGGCTCTGAGTGATGTATCCCATGTTTGCTCTCAGCTGCTTGTTTGATGCTGTGAGATGCACTGGTTAGTGTTCTAATAGCAGCAGGGGGAGTGGTACCCCAACCTGCAGAGCTAGGCTGCTTGTAGAGAGATAGGAGATCACCAAGGGGAAGATTTAAAAATTCTTAATTCTAATTACATGAGTAATAGGTGATATAGGTAATCAGGGGGTCTGCGTTAACACACCCTGCTTTTTTTATAAGTAACTCCCAAATCACTCCCTGATGTATTTCAGTCAGCAGTCAGTGCCCTTGGATGTGTCCAAAAGATTATTTAACTGCATGTTTCTCCAGCCTTCCACTCAATGAGAGCATAAGAAAGTGTTGAAGTTCCTTGTTTATTTAGAGTTTTTAACCTGCCTTCCCAATGAGTTTGTTAAACATCTTCTTAGTCATTAGTCCAGTTCAGAATGATATTTTAATTGAATAAGAAGAAATATTGTTGTCTGGTGGTGTTTAGTCTTTTGGTGAGCCCTTCATGCACTTTCTTTCAGAAACTTAAGAAGTTTGTTTTCTTTGTTCTCATTACAGCATTGAGGAAACAGCAAAGAAAGTCAGACCTGGCTTCAGAATATGAAATAATTTTTTGGAAACAAATTAATTTAGACAATTAGTCCATTAGGAGATTGTTTTCCCTCATTGCAGTGAAAGTAATTAAGTGTAACTATGCTGGATCTTGACACAGATTCCCTCATTGTCTTTCTGTCTACAAAGTTTATAATTAAGGAGTTTTGATTTAGATTTTTTTAGAAATGTCTTTATCTGAGGAATCTTTCCTTTCCTATCCAACCTGCTCTAGATGACCTGCTTTAGCAAGGGAGGTAGACTGGGTTATCTCCTGAGGTCCATTCCAACCCCTACCATTCTGTGATTCCATTAATAAGAACACTTAGTTTATATTCAAAGGGTGAAACTATTATCTCCTGTTTCAGTTCCTCCAAACCCAAACAAAATCAAAGGTCTTTTTCAGTCTCAGCTTTGAAGAACCTAAATTGTCACGTTTTACTTTAATTTCTCTTTCTGTTCTCATTGTGTTGGACTTTGAGTAACAACAGGTGAAAAGGCTCAGACTATTATGAGCAGGGGTGTGGAGGCTGCTGAAGATGTCAGCTGGCCAAGAGATTCTGTGGTGGGAATGGAAGAAACAGAACAAATTGCCCTGACTCACCACTATTTTTATGCTGAGGCAGTGGGAACGTGACAGGTTGTTGTTCCTCTGGCATGCAACAAAGATTCAGCTTCACCACTGTTGTAAGTCACTCACATCAGGAGCGAAGAAAATCCCCCCAGCAGGGATAAAAGGGAATTCGGAGCTAGGTGTGGATGATTAACCCCATCACCACCACTTCCATCCGTGTGGCTGGCTCCACTGAGAACCTCTGGAGTGAGGAGAACAGGACAGGTCAGATATCACTTCAGTTTGGGTTGGTGATTTAAACTCTTACCTGTTTTCTCACATTTCCCTTTTCTCTTCTCTTTGAGAACAGAATCTGTTAAATTTAGTAAGCTCAAGTTTTATGGAGGCTTATGGTGTAACTGCCCTTAATTTAACACAAGCAAATCCATGAACCTGAATCACTTCCTTTCCTTTCTCAGGTTGATTGGGATGTGATAAATTGCTATTTGGCTTTTCATAAGGAAAACCTTTTTCAACTACTCCAAGAAAAATATTAACCTTAAAAGCTCACAATGTACTTTAAAGTATTTAATTTGTTTTGTGTTCATTACATGATCCTGTGAAACTGTTTGGTGAAGGACAAGTTTTGCATTAGACTTTTTATAGCTACAGGAAAAATTAAGTGCTCAAAGCTTACAGTGGTAGGACTCCCAAGAGACTCTATGAATTAGAATTCAAGAAACTGAGTGTGAAAGTTAATGCTTTAATAAATATGTCTGTTAAAATTTTAAATGTCCCATATAGTTCTGAACAGTGACAGACCTTAATAAAAAGCTTTTGGTGGAGTATGAAAGGTGTTTCTATTTTTCATAGAAAGCAGACTCAGAGAAACCATATTTGTGATAAAGGCAGCAAAACATTGACTACGACGATGCATGCAGAAGTAGTTTGCTGTGTGCTGCTTCCTCAGCTTTAGTAATCAAACTGTTATGCGTAAATAAAAATCAAATCCTAGCAAATAATAAATACATGATGGAACTAGACTGTTAAACAGGTGAAAGGATTTTTTGTCACTATGGTGGTTGTTTCTACTTTATTGAAACTTTTGCTCTTTACTATTACTCTGTGCAAACAGATCTGCCTTAATGTATTTATGAGCTTATTCTGACTAATAGAGTATTTATTCATTATGATTAGTAGACTTAACACATATTTTTAATAGTAGAAGTATTTAAGTAATAGTAAGTATTTAAGCAATAGTAAGAAGTATTAAATGCATTCACTCTTTGTAACTAGTATTGTTGTCTTTACTCCAGTCAGTGATTTTAGTAGCCTTTTTTGCCCCAGGTGCATGTTGCTGGTTTGTGGTCAGCTTCTGAGTGTCAGAACCCTCAGTCCCTCTCCACAGAGGTGCTTCTCAGTTGGTTGGACCCCGATGTGAATTGGTGACTGGGATTATTCCTCCCCTTCTCTTGACCTTTGTGCTGTTCTGGTTTATGTATTCTCCCGTCTGTTGTTGTGCCTCTGGATGACAGATCCATCTTGTCTATTTGCCACCCCTCCTAGCTTTGTTCGCAAACTTCCTGCAAGCTGTCCCATTATCCTGATCATTGATGAAGACATTAAACAGTACTGGCTCCTGGAGTACAGCAGCAGTGACTGGCTTCCCGTTGAACTTCACGCTGCTAATCATAATCCTTTAAGCCCACCAGTGCAGCCAGCTTTCTATTTGCCTCACCATCCACTTACCTAGCCTGTATTTCATCAGTTTGTCAAGAGGGATATTACAGGAGACAAAAGCCTTGCTGAAGTCAAGATAAATCTCCCCTTATTCATTTATTTCATCATAAAAAGCTATGAGCTTGGAAAGGCAAGATTTCACCTTTAGAAAGTCTGTGATGTTCATCAACTCCCAGTCTTGTTCTTTTCAAGCTTGAGTTTTGTCAGGAATTCTTCATTTGTTCATGAAGGCCTCCTATCCCCTTGGTCTGATTTCCTACTCCTTGGGATGGACTGTTCTTGAGCTGAGAGGAGGTTATATTTGAAAGGAGAAGGTGATCCCACTTGTCTCTAGGACCATCATCCATTGATTCCTGCTGGAAGATCCTTCAATGTCTGTCCCTATGATATCCAGAATTGTTATTCTATTGTTTGCCTTGTTCTTTTTTTTCAGGATTCTCAGCTGCATCACATTATGGTCACTGCAGCCAAAGCTACTCCTAAACTTACATTTCTTATAAGTTCTTTTTTAGTTGGTTCTATCATATGCAGCATAGCACCTCTCCTACACCTCAAGCCAGCTCCAGCTGCATGAGTAATATGACCAAATGTCGGTGATCCCCACTACATCTGCCTTCCACCCTCATACAGACTTTTAATTCCTCCTTTGTGTTCCCATGCTGTTTCTATCAGTATCCTAACACTCCACAGAAGCACCTAGTCATGCTTACTTCTGAGGAAAATAGTGAGAGCTTCCCTTCCTGCTGTTCTCTTAGCACCTCATTATTTGTATAAGTGTTTTTGGGGTGGAACCAACTCTTCCCTGTTTTGTTGATGGTGAGGCATTTAGTACCTACATCACCCTGCTCCCTTTGCCTGTAAACCTGGTTCAGTACTTTCTCACTCAGTTGTGGCTTTCCTCCTTTGCCACATGAGTCTTTTTTTTTGTTTTTTTTTTTTAGAGCTTTCCTTAGCAGATTGGCTTGCCCCTTGGCCTTGCTTTCATTTAGGTGGCCAAGAAGGCCAACGGCATCCTGGCCTGTATCAGAAACAGCATGACCAGTAGGAGTAGAAAGGTGATTGTGCCCCTGTACTCGACACTTGTGAGACCGCACCTCAAGTACTGTGTCCAGTTTTGGTCACCACAGTACAGGAAGGACACTGAGGTGCTGGAACGAGTCCAGAGAAGGGCAACCAAGCTGGTGAAGGGGCTGGAAGACATGTCCTATGAGGAGAGGCTGAGGGGGCTGGGGTTGTTAAGTCTGGAGAAGAGAAGACTGAGAGGGGACCTTACTGCTCTCTACAACTACCTTAGAGGAGGTTGTAGCAAGGCTGGTGTTGGGCTCTTCTCTCCAATTAGTGATGATAGGATGAGGGGAAATGGCCTCAAGTTGCATCAGGGGAGGTTTAGATTGGATGTTAGAAGGAAATTCTTTACTGAGAGAGTGGTTAGGTACTGGAATAGACTGCCCAGGGAGCTGGTGGCATCACCATCCCTGGAGGTGTTTAAGGAACCGGTGGATGCAGTACTTAGGGATATGGTCTAGCGGTTGGACACTAGGAGAGAAGGTTGGGGGTTGCTCCGGCAGGGGGGTTGGACTCGATGATCTCTTGGGTCCCTTCCAACCCCTAACATCCTATGATCCTATGATGACCCTGGAGGTCCTTTCCAGCCATGATGATCCTATGATTCTGTGATTAAGCACCTGGTATATGCACACATAGCAATTGTCAATAACTATGAACCTCCTGTATTCTACAGAGCATTCCACTTCTTCCTAGTCTTTTCCCAGTCTTTCCCAGTGGCTTTAGTCTCATTAGAATTACGAATAAATAGCAAATACAACAAGAAGTTACTAAACAAGTAAAACTGATAAGAACAAATAAATGTCTCTGACATAAACAGTGTCAGGCTTCTTTTGCTTCATGACAGAACAAGTTTAAAGACTGGAGGTAAGAATAAGAGGTTACATTACACCCGTGTCTATTTTTTGTTGTCTAGGGATGTTAACTACCTGTTTGTACGGCAAGGTTGTGCAAGAAGAGGATTTGCTCTGCAGTCAGCTAATTGTCAGTGCACTATCAGTGTGGAGTAATGGAACTGTTATGCACTTTTCATGAGCAATACCACAAACTGCTGTACAAACGGTTTCTTTTTGACAGGTCTCCTGCTTCTTCCTCAGGTGATCTTAGGAGATTGTTGACAGATTTGACAGCTGTAGGTAGAATCAGTAAAAGAGCCCACCTTGGTAAGAAATTTTTGAGAGAATAAAAATTTCTAGATCAGATGTAGCTGCTTAATCTTACTGGGTACTTGGAACATTGCTGAAGTGACAGCATGAGCAGTAACGTGTGCTAGATTTTGTAGTCTTAAAAAGCACACTGATGTGCTGGTTTGAGCTAGGATAGAGTTCATTTTCTTCATAGTAGCTGGTATGGGGTGTTTTGGACTTGTGCTGGAAGCAGTGTTGGTAACAGAGTCAAGGCCTTTCCTGTGTCTCATACCACCACACCAGCAAGCACCAGGGATGCACAAGAAGCAGTTCAGCGTGATGTCGTGTTCAGCATATAGAGCTACTTGAAGAATGTGGAAGGGCATCGTATGGAATTAGGGTGTTTATCCTTCCCAAGTAATGATTCTGTGTGGTGCATTCCTACTTTCCTGGAGACATCCTGCCTGTCCAGGGGAACTAGAAGGTGAATTCTTTGATTTACTTCACCTCCATGCAGAGCTCTTCGCTTTACCTATCGAACTGTCTTCACCTCAACACACAAGTTTTCTCACTTTTACTCTCCTGATTCTCTCACCAAAGCAAGTGTGGTGGGAGCGAGCAAATGGCTCGCTAGTCCTTACTTGCCATCTGGGGTTAAATCAGAAGAGGGGGTTGTAATACTTTGCATCCTGAAAACTAGTGTCTGAAAGACTGTAAAATATTGAGATGTACAGAATTAACAACCAAACAAATGCATTTGAAATACCAATGACAACTCATGAAAATATGATTGCTCATTTATTTTGACAATTGAATACCTAATACTTTTAACATTTGGTAACACAAGGCATACTGTAATTCATTTTTAAAAATAATTATAGTTTAGTAATTTAAGCTGTCACTAAAACACCCACTTGTTTAGTTTTAGTTGAGAGGTGGAAAGTAATTGTCAAATTTTTTGTGTGAATTAGTTAGATTTAGTGCAAAATGAAAAGAGCTAGGCTGCATTTCAAATTATCATTTTACTAGTACTTATGTAGAACACAATTTCTGAAATTCACCTTGTCATTGACATCAGAAAGAGCACACAGAGCTAGTTTCTTCACTTTTTTTTCTTTCTCTTATTCTTTTATTGAATTTCTTCTTAGAAAGTGTTTAGAAATCAGAGTGTAGGGCAATGCTGGAAAAGCCTCCTGGATGCTGTGTTATCTGAGAGTAGGGTTCATCCTATCATTAAGCTCTACAGCTGCTTTTTCCTGCTGTTTCTTCTCTGGAAGAAAGGGCAAAAGAGTGGGAAACTCATGGCACTAAAATGAGGACTCAGTGTTCCATTTAAATCTTGAAGATTGCTTCTGGTTGTGAGCACTGCAACTAGGATCCATATTCCTTTTGTATTTATTGTTGTTTCTTAGATTGTTACAGCATACGTGACATGGCCTGTGTGTGGAGCTAAAATACAGCAGCTCACTCATTGTGAAGGGGATTGAAAGATGACAGTGTAACTGAAGAGAGGAGTCTTGTCTCCAGATCAAAAGAAACTTAAAACCAGAGTACACTTAGAGCTATAGTAAACAAAAGGAGGTAGAGTCAATCTAGAGAAATGTGAAATACTTTGAAATTTTTTGAGATGTGCGTGACTTAGAAACCAAAGAGATTAAATGAGCATAATTATGTAGGGTGTTGTTGCTGAATGTCACAGAATCATTAGGGATTGGAAGGGACCTCCAAAGGTCATCCAGTCCAATCCCCCTGACACAGCAGGATCACCTAGACCAAGTTACACAGGAACACATCCAGGTGGGTCTTAAACCTCTCCAGTGAGGGAGACTTCACAACCCCCCTGGGCAGCCTGTTCCAGTGTCTTGGCAATGCTGTTTGGTTTTGGCTGCACGTATGTATATATAAAACTTTCTATCAGCTAATACTTTAAGAATGATAACAAAGAACTAGTTATCCTCACAAAACCCTGAATTGCACTTGACAAATTGTCTTTAGACAAATGTTATTTATAGGAGATAATTGGGAGAAGTCATGCTAAGTCCCAGAACTTGTAGCAAACTGAGGGCTACTTATAGAAACATTTTTGCCATGTAGAGGAAAGAACTGTAGCATAGATGTGACAGATTGAGCTAATACCAAGCATCCTTCTACTTAATCTATGGCACAAATGGGAATAGCAGGAACAAGCTTTGTACTACATGCCAAGAGTAAATTTACTTGGAGAGCTACACTTAATATTGATAAAGCACCCCAAGGAGAAATATCCTCAGCACACAAATAAGCTGCAAAGGAAACAGAAGAAGGTTTTTGTGACAAAAATAACAGAACAAATGGGAAAAGATACACACCTGTTTTTTCATATAATGTTTTGAGTTTGTAGTCACATGCATAGGTTAATTGAAAACCCCCTGTAGGGTTCAGACTTCAGACTGATATCTGGCTTAGGCATGTGGCTAAATTTCAGGATACTAATGAAAAGATTTTCTTTAAGTCCCTGAATAACCAGGAGAGAGAGCTGAAGACATCTACAGGGACAGCCTTTTTGACTAAGTGTTCAAACTTCTTACTTCTTCACAGTGAGGGTGACAGAGCACTGGAACAGGTTGCCCAGGGAGGTTGTGGAGTCTCCTTCTCTGGAGGTGTTTAAGACCCGCTTGGATGTGTTCCTGTGTGACTTGGTCTAGGTGACCCTGCTGTGTCAGGGGGATTGACTAGATGATCTTTCGAGGTCCCTTCAAATCTGTAATGATTCTATGATTCTATTGGACTCTTCGGCTTGGAATGGCCCTGTAAAAACAAGACATTTGCTTTCTGAAACTGTCTTGTGGCTTGTTTGAAGTGTATGACAGGGATTAGCCTTTGGTAATCTCAGGAAACATATAACTGTAGAAGCAGTGTGTCCTGAAGTGTAACTGTGTATAAGAATGAAGAGATATACGACCTTGTATCTTATGACATTCCTTTTCATTTTATTTATTTTTGTCTTTTTCTTCTATTTTTCTTTATATTTCCTCAATCAGAAATAGACATGACCACTCCTTTACATGCTTGCAGTAAAACAGTTTGTACTAAGAGTAGCAAAAATGGAAGAGACTTATATATTCAAGTAGGTAAGATGTATGCCACTCAACACTGACCTTCTCTTTAAATGAGCTACTTGTCCATTTTGAGTCTTTTTCTGATCCATCTATCACAAGCTCCTTCCAAAAAGTAATTACTTCAAATCTATACATTTATTCAGAAACAGCTGGATATTTTGACAGCTCCATAAATTCTTGTTGATAGAGATACCAAAGAGAAGAGTCAAGCTAAGTCTTAATTTATTTTCCTTCTAAAGCAACATTAAAATATTGAAATACTATGAGTCTTGAGCAGTCACGTTTTCAGGAAAAAATATTTTCTTTGAAACAAAAGGGAAACAAAATGGATTAAGAGAAATAAACAAGAGATGATGCCACTTTCATAGAGCAACAACTTTCACATAATGGTAAAGCAGAGAACTTCCTAGTTGACCCATACTAAAAAGACTTTTTGAGGTGATAAAGCAGTCCCAAATTGCTCCTAGAATTTAGGATTAGAAATTAAATTAGAATTTAGGATAAATATTGATGTTTGAGCAACTTGCATTGCTCTCAATGTAAGACTTTTTCTTCTATGATGTCCCGGAATTCAGAGATGAAGATACTCTAAATCCTTCTTTGTTTCCTGTGTCGGTGGGTTGTTTTTGTATCTTGGAATTTGCAAGAGAACTACACTTCCCTTCATCCCAGGTTTCTTTCTCTAAATTGGAGAATAGTTCTTGTGGCCATTCTGTCCATTTTGCACAACTGCAGAGAAAATAGCTGACACAGTTTGCAAGGGTTACTCTTCTATGCACAGGGAGAAATGTGCATTCTTTTGGGAAGAAATAAGATCCTTCCTCTTTCTCACAAATGGCCTTACCATTTAGAAGCCAGGTATTGAAAAGGCTCCCTTCCATATGTTAAAAATTCAAAAGCAGCTGTTTCATTTTAAGAAGTTCTCAGAATGTCTTACTGAATCAAGGAAACCAGTACCTAGTCAATTCTGTTAAAGACTGACAGGTGAGGAAGAAATGTAACTTAGCTTCAGATCTCTTATCTTTCACATGAATATTCTCTGTATTTAGACTTCTGAACCTGCACTCTGATGTGAAACCTCTGCACAATGCTGAGGTGACATATTTTAGTCACCATTTTCTTCTACTAATCTCCCAGATCACTATGTCAGAAGAGCTGAACAGAGAGGCAAACAAAAATGAAGATGGGGAGGGTAGAGGTAACCCTCTCAAGACATCTGCTAAAATTAAGTAAGCAGGTTTTCTCTTCAGAAAGAATTTTGAGGATTCTATACATGGAATAGCAGAAAGAGTTCGCTTGAAGGAAGAAGTGTGAAGAAACTGAGTTAAACAAGAAAATGCAGGACTAGTCACTGGAAGTCAGCAGAATAGGTGAGTTTGTTATGAGGAAGCAGTGATCCAATCTACCTTGAATTTTAAGTTATAGTGCAAAATTTTTTTATTAAAAAAAAAGAGTTGGAAGGTAGATGTTTAAGTGCATTTTAGATCCAGAAGCTTTTTCCAAATTGTCCTGGTTGTAGACGGATAACCATAAATTCTATTTACTTGAGCAGTTGTCAAAGGAAATGGTAAAACTGCAGTAAGATATGCTGAATTTGAGCCACCTAAATCTCCTAAATAATACTTATTTCTCCTTTTAGAGCATGGAACTGAGATTTTTAGATTTGAAATTAATTTTATAGAATTTTAAATAAAGGTAACCTGCAATTATTTCTAAAAAAATTGGTGATGTCAGAGTACTGGATTTGAACTACAAAACGTGGTGCTAATCTTGTTTCCTGGGCAAATCTGCCCTGAAAAACCACTGTTTATCTCATAATGTTTTATTACAGTCAGTTATTGGTATATTATAATGAGAAGCTGCATCATATGCCTAATCTGCCAATGTTACTCAGGTGTCATATTCATCTTAAAATGAGAGATTTTAAGAAGATCTGTGCATGAGATGACATTACATGATATAACAGACCTCAATGTGCAATGATGTGAAGAAGGTTTTTCATAATTTTCTGGCCTCGTGTCTTCTCAGATAATAAATGTGTAACCCAGTCAATGCACAGAGAATGGTTTCAGTTCAGATTTTTTCCCCCATATAGTGTGCCTACGATGCTGTCACTGAAATGTGGCAAAGCAAGATGTAGGCTGAGCCATGATGAGTTCCTGTCTTCTGCAAATGAAATGACTCAGTTTAATCTTTGGTTATGTGTCTCCTTATTAACTGCAGTGAAAACCCAGCCAGACATCTATTTTTAATTTCATCACCAATAGATTATGAATTGTAATTATATTTAGAACTGGAATGGAATTTAGAGAGGGACTCTAAAAGGAATTTGGAAACTCGGATCGCTTTCTTTCATTGTTGTAATTGTGCTAATTATGAAAGTCAAGTCTGGTTTGGGTTAAAAAGTTATATCAGGAAAAGGATTTTGAAGGCTTTGGAAGAAAAGAGAGCTTTTATGTCTACTTCACTTGGATGAAAGTTTGTCTGTTATGCTTTTTTATTTGTAATTGTCTTAGTCAAATTTTTAGTCAAATATTTGAGTATAGCAGTGTCATGGGAAAGGAAGGGGAAGGAAAGTGAAAAGGAGAGGAAATACATGTCAGAGAGGACATGTATAGCTGCGTAGGAAACGATCTGTAATTCTAAAATTGAATTTTTCTTCAAACATATATCTTTGTGGTAAGTACTGTAACAAAGTAATACTAATTAAAATAATATACTGTCTTTTGAGTAAGGAACTATTAATCTTTTCTAACCTATGTAGTGAGCAGACTAATTTTTCTTTTTGTATGACCTATGTACAAATGTCATTTGTTATTCATCTCTCCTTTAATTGGGTTCCAATTTTAAAATTACAAATGTAAATCTTCATCCATTAGAGTATCTTTTTTCATACAAACCCATGGTAACACTAAAGAAGATAGAATTATTAAGCTAATACAAGATTACACCTCTGAACATCTGGGTTCTTCTGAAATTTTAGTTAATTTAAGTGCCTGAAGGCAGAATTATCAATGTATGTAGAGAGCAAAGTGCTAAAGCTAAGTCCTTGACAGAATTTTATGGAGAAGTTTGACCTGAATTTATCTTTGGGTTTTTTGTAGTTCAGATTAAAAGGACAATAAGCAAGACTTTCACACTTATTCATTCCATAAAACAAACATAAAGTTTACTATCCTAAGTAAGAATGCAGGTGACACAACTGGTGAGAAAAAGAGATCACATTTGTAAACGAGTTCTAAGATATATTTGCAGTTGGGTTTGAACTGAGTCTGGAGGCCAATTGCCTAGTTTTGACATAGACTAACAAGTTTAGTTTTTCTAAGTCTCTTTTCCACCTAGACATCTGCTCACTACAGTTTCCAAATGTGATTTGACCCTACTAAGGTCCAATGTATCTCTACAGACTGTGTAGGATGAAGAATGGAAAAGGTTCACACTCCTCTGTCAACTTGGAAGTAGAATTCAAACTTTTTAAATCAGAGGCATATACTTTAAAATGTTTTTGTGAACATATGAAGATTTAACAATTAGTATAAGCTGAGCTGCTCATACTTCATTCACAATCAAGAACATATTTAATATATTCTGCTTTGGAGATAGTGTGCCTTATGAAAGATTTCTTTGAAATCTACAAGCAGCTTTCTTTGAGTGATTCACTTATCTTTTAGGAAACACAAGCATTATGTGAAACCTACATATTTAGAAATGGCATTTGTAATGAATAAATCCTCAAAGTTCTCACAAAACTTACTATATAAATCACTTTGACATTTTAGATAAGTATCATATTCTCTTCCCTTTTGTGAAATAAATCCAGACAGTTGCTTTTAGCATGGGAAAGATTAAAAAAAACATGACTGATTTTTTTTTTTTTTAAGAGTTGTACCATCAGTGAAAATATATGAAGTCTTCAGGGTTTTATTTTAACTTTCCATATCACTATGGAAATGACCTTGCAATTTAGACTGTATAAAACTTAAAACAACTATGGCTGCTTCTTCTTACATATTCATCTTAGTCTTATAATGCCATTTATGTCACATATTTAATTCATATGTTTAATGCAGATGATGTGGAGCATAGTGTCTTGAATGAGTTCACTGGATTTATTTTTCTACAGAGTCTTAGACTGGATTAATGCAATAACCTCTAATCTTTAAATTTGAATACAGCTATGACAGATCTGTATTTGCAAAACTGTTGTGATGAGCTCACTTTAAGCAGTGGTTATTAAAGCAAATTTAAGAAATGTTCCTTTCAGCAGCTTCACAGAGATCATAGTACAAGAGATCAGGGAGGTTAAAAGACAAAATGCCAGAGAGTGTCTTTAATGGATTCAAAGGAACATTTCGTTTATCTTTACTCTACAGCCTCTGCTCCTTTCTCATACTCATGCTCAGCAGAATCTCTGGTGCATTTCTCTTAGGTTATACTTGCCCCAGGCCAGAAGGGAATAAATCAGAACTCCCAGATCTTTTTTTTACTTTTAAGGCTTACTTCTTAGCTTGAAATAATAAATCAATCCCACCCTGCCTCAACAGCTTTTGCTCATGAATATTAATGAGATGCTTTCATGCTCAGATTGTTGCTGATGTTCTGGTGACGTTTTTGCGGTTCCTGAGAAGTTTCCCCACTCTGAGGCAGCTTCCCCTTCTAGATCAATGATAAGATCCACCTATGAAATATTGCTGCCTTCTGCTGTTAAACCTAACTTTGCTTATCTCATCCTGGGGAGATAAGACCTTGCAGATGGGTCTTGTGTCCTGAAAGTGATTCTGATGGCAGTAGTTGTTTAAAAGAGATATTTAGCTTGGATATTTGGAGGTACTTTTCACAGAAAGGGTGATCAGACATTGGGATGGACTGCCCAGGGCAGTGATGGAGTCCTCATCCCTGGAGGTGTTTAAGGAAAGACTGAATGTGGCACTTAGTGGTGCCAAGGTCTAGGTTGTGATGATGTTAGGTCATAGGCTGGACTTGATGATCTCAGAGGTCTTCTTCAGCCTCAAAAATTCTGTGATTTTTTTGTGGTTCTTACTGGCTCATGTATCTGGAGATTTTAGATAGTCATGTGGAGTTGCTCTGCTTTCTGGAACATTTTAGTTTTCCATCACATTTGCTTATTTGCATGAGTCGTTAGCTGAATTAAATGAAAATTCAGCCTCAGTGGAAATATGCAGCTAAAATATTAGTTATTTATTCTAAGTGACCCAGGAGTGCTCTTCGTCTCCCACATCTGAGTGTGTGCCATTGCTAACACTCCGCTGATGTTTCCCCACCCGTGTTCTGATTTCCATGAGAAGAAATTCCATACATAATGGAATAGAATTTTCCAAAGAACCCTGTTCCAAGTACAAAACTGATGTTGTATGCAAGGCAGGCATGTTTATAACTCCAGAACGGATTAAAATCTTTGTTTTCTTTCTGTCTGCTAGTATCTATTAAATTATTTCTTTGTTATGCTAAGGCACTTCATTATGAGGGCTCAGTAAATTTCATTGTAAACCCTGACTTGCATTTCTCATTATCCTCTACCTGAGCACATAGCCTAGTATGGCAGAAAAAGATAAGAAAGAGCATATCTAGAAATCTCCCAGTTTATAAAGAAGACTGGCACTCACTCTTTAGACATCAGATAATGGATGTTTCCAGCTGATGTTTGCAAACACATTCTTCAGGCCACTGGGTATATACATGGGAACTCTATTATACACTCTCTAAATCTTAATCTAAATCTACCATCACTAGGCACCAAGATGAGACTGTCTCTAACTCTAATGCATACTTACCTGATGTTTTGTTTCTGTATGTATGACCCAAGATTGTCATCATAAAAGCCTGTACTAGGCTGCCAGTGGTAATGACAGAAAAGAAGCCAGCAGAGACTGAGAAAACTGCTCTTTCTGTTGTAGGTGTATGATTTACAAACCTGGAAATAAACCCAGCAAAGTTCTGTGGTAGCAGATAACCTGCCTGGAGTTTGTATTAGTGAGAGGTCAAGGCAATGAAATCTGATGTTAAGCATCAGGATTAAGCAAATAGGATTAGAAAGATTGCTCAGTCTTTAACAGGGGCGTTCTGTCAATACAGAAGGCACAGGAACAATTTTGCAGAAGCAACAAGGGTATTTGTTAGTTGACACAATACAGAAATGGTCCTCATTTTGTAGGTGAACTTTATGCTGCAGCTGGGTTTTCTAATGTGTTAGGTATGAAACTGTGCAGTTGATCCAAGGGTGTGTGAAAGACATTAGAACTAAAATGCAAAAAATTAGGCTTGTACTGCAACTTCTCCCAGCCCCATCGATTGAATATAGAAGAGGAGGGGAAAGAACCTAACACACTGGGATGTAGAAATGTTCTAGCTAATGATCTTCTGACAATGCACGTAGAAACTATAGGCAGATATGCAATTTTTGACATGAAGTTTTTTATGACATAAAGGTGCCAGGAAAAGTGCAAACTGCACTTTCAGTCTCGCTGTTTGTAATGTCAGGTAAGACAAAACACAAATTTGAAGTAGAGAATTGTAAGCAAAGAAACAACATTTGTTAGATATGACAAATAATTTGAATTTAACAGATTTGGACATAATTGGGTAGTAGGAAATGAGAAGCATTGCAGAAGGTTATAACTTTAAACACATTAAATCCATAATATCTGTAATGTAATTATAGAATCATTATGGACTGGAAGGGACCTCGAAAGATCATGTTTTGGAGAAACAAGTACTGATGCTATCAAACTGATACTTGAAAAGGTGAAATGTTACAGTCGAGTCACTTCATGCTGGTAAATTACAACATCTAGTACTTCATGGGAGTTCTATTTGCCAAAATACAGTCTAGCAGAGTCTCATAATCAGATTATTTTACAAGGACCTAAGTTTATTTTTAAAAAAAGTTTTGTAAACTCCTGTATGTACCCCATCAAAAGTGAAAGGCAACATAATAGACTATGTTTATATCCCTGAGATGAGTGACTTATGTCTAACAGGACGGGGCAGCAACATTCCATAGGCTGGATCGTGTTCACATACCGTCATTGATATAGAAGAGGAAGCTATAGATAGAACAAAGATACCTCAACTTTTCCCAGAAAATCAGAACAAAGATACATTCAAAGTCTTAGAGATTAGAAATAGATTATGGATAAAACAGAAATGTTAAACAGTGTCAAAGAAGTCCTTAGGAAAAGCAATACTTCATCCTGAGATGCTTCAGGGCATCAAAACAAGATAATTCAAAGGCTGGTATGATGTTGTAGTCTTTATAGTAAAACTTCTGTGGACAATAAAATTGAGCAGCACTTTTCTGAGGTAACCACCTAATTTTGTTGATCTTCTCCTCAATGTCTAAACTTATGAGGTAGTCAAACTCCAGTACATGGCTTCGAAAGGTACTGTAAGCATTGTATTGTCTACTGTGAGACTGGCTTTTATTCTCTTGTTCCTGTTGAAAGATGACAACTCTACCTCCTTTGTCTCCTTTTGCTCTCTAGAATGGTTAAATTCTGCTGTAGAAATTATACCTACTTTTGCTCCGTCTTCATCTGCAGTGCCTTTCAGAGAAAAACACCAATGACCATCATTTCCTCCTCCAGCTCCTACCATGTTGGGCTGCTGAGAGCAGCTGCAGTGGGTCAAGTGGTCTTAGCGCTAGGTGGCGGAGCTGCAGATGGTGGGTGCTGCTGGAGGGTGGATGACGGTGGGAAGGCTCTGTGGTTCTGCCCTGGGGGTGCCACACTCTCCACCATGCTCCACCATGCTCCACTTTTGGATCCAGAGGAAAGCAATGAGGCTGGTGAAGGGATGGGATGGAAAGTCTTACAGGAGGAGAGACTGAGGAATCTGGCGTGGTTTAGCCTGGAGAAGATGAGACTCAGGGTACCTTCTCCCTCTCTATAACTTCCTTAAGGAAAGTTGCAGACAGGGGTGGTCAGGCAACTGGTGACGGGGCGAGAGGACAGGCCTGAAGCTGCACCAGGGGGGTTATGTTGGAGGTTAGGAAGCACTTCCTCACAAAAAGGATGATCAGACATTGAAATGTACTGCCCAGGGAGATGGTGGATCCCCCATCCCTGGAGGTGTTTTAAGAAAACACTGGCTGTGGCACTTAGTGCTGTGGTCTTGCTGATTGTGGTGATGTTAGGTCATAGCTGGAATTGATCTTAGAGGTCTTTTCCAGCCTCAATAATTCTGTGATTCTGTGCATTATCCATTTTCCTTTTGGGTGTGAGACAATAACAATAGCTGGATCTTTAGAATCATAGAATCATTTACCTTGGAAAAGACCTTTAACCTTTATTAAAGACCTTGAGTCCAGCTCTTAACCCAGCACTACTCAGTTGACCACTAAACCATGTTTCTAAGTGCCACATCCACACATTTTATAAATACCTGCAAGAATGTTTGCTCGACCAAAAGATAAGGTCTAAAATATGGTTGAACATATGAACACCAAAGCTTCTATGAGCAGATTGAAAGAAACACACTAGTTCCCATCTCTTTAGTTCTATTTTCTAGTGTTTGTTTCTTCTTAAATTAAAGATTGTGGTTAGTTATAGAGCCTGATTTAGACTTCTCATTTTTCAAGACTAGGAACAGTACCGTGACTCCTTGTAACAAACTTGTGGCTTATTCATATGGTGGCTCATGGGCTAAAACGTGATCTAGCTTTTGCTTCAGTATTTTTCATGCAAGTTTCCTGTCCTCACTAAAGTTGAGCACCAGTTAAATGAGTTGGGAGAGTGCCAAGCTACAGGAAAACTGGCATTTAAACTTTGGTGGTTAAATCTACACTAAGGCAACCTTGCCAGTCGTACGTCTGTGGATGTGCGTCTGCAGAGTGCTCACCATTGTGGGTATTTGTCAAGCACAACGTTCTGACACTTGTGAAATGGAACCTGTGGACAGTAACTGGTCTGCTGAGGCTTGACAGAAAATCTACAGTAGCATGGGGTATCTTACATGCCACTTCTATTTATTTCTAATTTATGGTTTTTGTCACCCAGGAAGCCTGTGATAACACATTGCCCTGGATTGAGCTAAAACAGAACTAATTCTGTCTTTTTAGCTAAGTGTTGTCTAAGTAACTATACTTTTTGAAGGCAGTGGTGTATTTGTGCAGACAGTGTCTGCTTCTACGAGTGATGACACTTGAGGTTTACAGTTATGTGGTGGGTTCCAGACCACAATTAAAGATAAAGAAAACAAGGCAGTTAGGTCTTGATGAGATCTTGGATAAATTTGCCAGACACTCTTCTCAGTCTTCTTCACTGGAGGCGTTTAAGACCCATCTGGATGTGTTCCTGTGTGACTTGATGTAGGTGATCCTGCTGTTGCAGGGGGATTGGACTAGATGATCTTTCAGGTCCCTTCCATTCTGTAATGATTCTATGATTCTGTAACTGTATAAAGAAAAGAAGAAAAGTTTAAGCAAGTTAGTGTGGACTAGAAACTGTGTCACAAATGCCATTACACATTCTGAGTTCAATGGGAGATTGCTATCGTATCAGTCCTAAGGTCTTTTTTCACATTAGAGATCTGGTTATATAAAGATTTTATGTTTTTGCATAAAATGTTAACTGAGTTGTTCAATGCTTTATTTCTAAGTCACTTACAGGTGACCATAAATGGTCTACCTTTGATTATACCCCAAAAAATATTGAAATTAAATTTAGAGTGAAAAGAAGAAAACCAATTGGCCCAATGTTTGAAATTATGTTGATAGAATGGATAGATACTAGGACATAGAAAGACTGTGACAAATTACATAGACTGCTACAGAAAGGGCTTACCTGTCCTCATAGACAGGAGGTTTGAAAAGGTGTTTCGTTCCTTTGGTATAATCTAAAAATAAGCAATTAGAATATATTTTCTGTAATCAGTTAGGCATTTACATAAATCCATTAACAACTAGAGTAAAAACATAATTCACTGTGGCAGAGGTTATACTAATAGACATTCATCAAATTATTTCTTCCTCTTTTTATCTTTACACTTCAGACAGATGTGTGCTAAACTGCACCATCACTCTTATAATAGGGAAACAAGGTCTCGTCAGACTCCCTTGGATAGAAAATGGTTAAGTACACGTATACTCAGTGGAAATCATGATAGTGTTGAGGGTGGTAAATAGGAAAAAGAGTTAAACTAAATTAAGAAAAATGTATTCACTGCTTATACTTCACAGTGAATCTATTTCCTTTTAGAGTTTAAGACTGTCTAGAAAGCAGCCTATAGAATTAATTCAGTTTGGGAATTTACAGTGTGTCAGTGTTGGCTTTCATTAGGAATAATTAAAAGTTTAGTCTTTAATTCATCAGTCTTAAAACATTCTTAGATGCTCTTGAAAATCTCCCAGTAGGTTTCCTTAATGATTTCCTACAATTACAAAAAGAGGTCTGCGTTTCTTAGAGTAGAAATTCTGAGCTTATTGTAACATCCCACCCATGAAATCCACTTTTGAACAGACTACTAGCATCACCTCAATACCTTAATACTGCTGCAAAAGAGAACTACTTTATGCAGCAGCATCATGTTTTCTGAGATGTCCTCTACATGCTAAAATAGACATGTAGGGTTTTACTTTTTGGTTTGTTGCTGGTTTGCCTTTCTTTCTTGGGGTTTTTGGGGGAAATTTAGTGCTTTTTTGTTGGGGGTTTTTGATGTTTGGTTTGTTTGTGTGTGTGTGGGTGTTTTTGGTTTGCTTTTTACCCTGAGTTATGGTCGGTTCTATTTTTATTTCAAAGAAAACAAACTCAGACTCATTCAGTGCTGCCTTATACCAGTTTAGGATTCTGCCTGTGCTTTTCTGCTGGCTGTGTACTTAATACAGTATTGATGTGGTGTAATGTGCAATAATCTCAGCCATCTAGCATATCAACAGCAACAGGAGATTCAAAAGAGTAGACAGTCAGACAATTAGTAAAACACTTTGATTGGCCATATCTCAGCATAGTTTACTGCCTCTTCTTCCTTTTGCAAGTGCAGTTTCAGTCTGCCCCTGACTAATAGAAGAGTATAGAGAATATGGTCTTAATCCCAGGAGAGAAGCATTCAGCAGGCAAAGAAAGGCAGGTGGTTTACTGCCAGTCTGCATTCTTAAAAGAGTGTTATTTCTTTATTAAAACTCTTCAGGGAAAACATGTGGAAAACACAGGGAGTGTTGAGTTAGGTGTCCTTGACACTAGAATACAAGCAAATCCTTTCCTGATATCTCTGCTGTCGCTATGGTTCTTACACAGTGAAGATGTGTGAAGATCTGCTGGTGACAGTACTCTTGGGAAGAGTTCAGTGTGTGACTAGAAAGCAGGAGGCAGGCTACATCCTGGCAACAACAGCAGTATTTCCCTTCATAAGATCATTATCAGAAGTCTAGACAGACTGAACTGTGAGTGAGTGAACACTGATACTGCCAGTTGTTCCCTTTACTCATAAGCATGTGGAATTTATATGTTGAGAAGCACTTATTCTGTCTCTGTATGTTTTTAACTAAGTCCTAAGCCCTTGATATTTTTGTGATGGGCATCTAAGCCAGAGATCTCTTTCTATCCAAGGTACTCACCATGTTTATTTCATAAACATACACTCCTCTGCAAACTTTGACAGAGATGGCACATCTGAAGAAAGTATCTACACAGACTTGAGGAATTATTTCTTAATATATTAAGTATATTAATATAGTAATATTACTATATTAAATATAATTTATTTCATAGTCCTTTTCTGAAATATTTACACTAGCTATTTGGCCATTAACATGGAGGATGTAATGAGATTGATCCTAGTAATTAGTAGTTTAAATCTCTCTTAGTCCAAAGCAACTATTCAGAATGAAGAAATAATTGTCAATTAAGTGTTTGCTTAATCAGTGTGTTAAGTACCATGAAGACCAGACTCCTGGAGACATTTTGAGAGCAAAAGTAAAGTCTAAAAAGTAACGAGATGTATTTTTATAGGTGGAAAAAAAATACATATGTCTCTTGTAACTCTATAAATAGGTTTTCTCCTTTGCATTCTTCCTCCAGGATTTAGCACTTGAAATTTTGGTGATTAATATAGTGCTTACGGATTTGTGTTGATGACACATTCTGAGGCTAAGAATCCCTAGGAATCATTTAATTACTCAGCATCTTGAAAAAGATGTAGTTTTTCTACATTGGTTCTGAAATCTCTCAGGAATGTCAGCTCTGGCACTATCTTGCTTCAGCTGATCCAAAATGCAATATTTTGCTCCTGAAAAGTGTTAGGACATTAAGCAGAGGGAAAGAAATTCTATCGTGTTACATTTTACTACAAAACATGGAAACAGTCTTCAGAACATAGATCCAAAGCCTGTGTCACTCTAACCCAAATGAAGACAGGAATTCTAGTTCTAGCTATGGATACAGGGGTGGCGTGTGATGTGTCCAGTTGTAACCTGGAACGTAGGAGGTTCCACATAAATGTGAGAAGGAACTTCTTCCCAGTGAGGGTGATGGAGCACTGGAACAGGCTGCCCAGGGAGGTTGTGGAGTCTCCTTCACTGGAGACGTTTAAGACCCTCCTGGATGTGTTCCTGTGTGACTTGGTCTAGGTGATCCTGCTGTGGCAGGGGGATTGGACTAGATGATCTTTGGAGGTCCCTTCCAATTCCTAATGATTCTGTGATTCCTCTTCCACCAAAAGACCATTATTCCACAGCAGCATAATGAGTAAACTGTAGGCTGTTTTTCCATGTACATTTTTGAGAGTTGAGAAGTGCAGATTTAATTCCTACAGAGAAAGAAGGAAGCTGTCTTTAAGACTATAGCACGTAATTCTTTATGGCTTTGGTCTTTAGCTCTTTTTGCCTCAGTTCTAACTGTTAAAATGTTGTGAGAATGATTACAATAAAGGTAATGAGGTACTTATGTGCTATCATGATGATGCTTTATATATGGACTGTTAAAATGGATAGGTTAAGATTAAATGCTCCCCTAATTCCTAATAGTGTAATTAGAAAGCTTTTAAATTTAAATGAAACACCGCTCGAAGTGCCTATCTCTGGCTTTGTATGTGACCTAGAAGACACATAACCATAAAGATGATTAAGAATTCATTGAATGAAAATGTGAATAATAAGAAACCAACCAATGCTGTAAATATGAAAATACATTCCTTGCTACTTGTTAGCATTTAGAAGGTTTTGTGTGTCTCCTCTAGTTAGCAGCATGATGCTAATTGCTTCTCTTACACTTAAAGCCCCCAGATCCTCAGTTTCCTCTTCATTCCAAGTTCACCATATGATAACATGATGTGACAGCCATGGCCCACATATAACTGCTCTTGCCCTGTGGCAAGAGATCGGGGCAGACCCAAGCAATATACACTGCTGTATAAAGAAACAATTTTAAAAAAATCTCAGAATATTAAAACCTGGAAAGAGGTTGTAAGGGAACCCAGAAATATAGAATTTTTTAATATAAGGTAGTCAGACACAGAGCTGTGATGGGTACAGGTAAGCAAATGCATTTTGGTATGGCCACAGGGGGAATTTAGGGATTTGGAACACAAATTAATGCCACTCCTACAGAATGGAAAACTGCATCTTTCATAACAATGAGTCTGGAAAGGATTTAGTGGGAAAGAAGTTGAAAAAGCCCTTTGCAGTAAAGGCTATCAGCATTCACAGAGGGATATTGTTGGTGTTCAGCATGTGTAACAGTACTAGTGGAGTCTAGCAGAGAACTTAATTTTTTCCCCAACTGTATAAAAAGGCCTTCCAGTGAGAGATGTCAAGACCTTAATCTATGTATCTTATAGAAAAAAAAAGTGACTTAATTAAGTGCACGAGCATTTTCACAAGAAAGAGTAACCGTGTATTAGAAGAGTTCTTTTATCGAGCAAACCACAGCATAACAAGAACCAGCAAAGAGTGAAGTCAGTTAAATTCAAGGAACACTCTGAACACTCTCTCATTAGAATACAGCATGAAGAGAAAGCTCACTTTTAATCTCTTGATGTCTTCAGGTCAAAACTGGATTTCTCTCTGGAAGATGTGTTCCCATCAAACACAAGCTATTTGTTTAAGGCAGAAGTAAATGAAATTTTATATCCTGTGACCTAGTTGCTTCTCCCACTGCAAAATCAAAGCAGCAACAAAATTCTCCTGGTAGACTAAGAAAAGACTATCATGTCAGCTCTGGATAATGAAAATATTTTTCCTTTTTGCATTGTAAAAAGACTCACCAGGTTTCCCTTGACTATTTTCAGTGTCATCTCTGGAACTAGAAACAGAGAGTCTATTTGAAATAATATCATTATTTTAAAAGATTTTCTATCTGTATGTATTGAAAGTATTCTTCTTAAATATTGTCCTTTTGCTGACCCTTGTGATACATCAGGATCTCCTTCATGTAATGATTTGATCATAGCTGGGTGCTATATAGAGTAAACTGATCTTGGCTTTCAGACTTTGCACAATTTACTCAGATTTAATCAATTGTCACTCTTTTTTTTTTCCTGTACTGTAGTGGGTCTAGTGCTGTTAAGCCTTAAAAACCATGAAGATGAAACCTAGCAAACATCCTTGCTTTTGTTACACGTCCCAAAATACGTATGTATGCTAAATAATATAATCATTCACTGTAACTCCAACTCATTAATTTGTGTAATTTTTTTTACTACACAGAAATCAAAGCTTTCTAAGTTCTAGTTAGTGCAACAATGACGTGAGAAAGACTGATGGAGAATTTTCTGATGGAGATAAATGCATTCCTAATGCTTAAGGAAAAACTTCCTGTAATTAATGAACTAAATTATCTGGGTTTAGTGCCATAACAGTGATGGGTGAAATTCACCTTTGAGTAAATATACATGTGCTCTGCCATTGCAGATGGCCTGGAGTACCTACCACTGCAAAGACCATGTGTCTTTAAGTCTGGTGTTACGTCTGTCTGCTGTAACAGTAAATGTTTACGTTTGCACAACTGAACCACTCTAAGTGCTTTCATTCATAATGTCTTTTAATGTGTACTGGATCTGCCTTCAGCTGCTGCTGATCAGAGCTTTTACAGCATAAAAGCTATTTTGTGTTTCTCAGTCTATCCCCTGTGTCTGCAGAGAGGTACGAGTTTTGGATGGGACACAATTGGGACAGGTGGACCCCAACTGACTGAATAGATATGACATAGGCTGGTTGGGAACTGGTCTTGTAGTTTGAGGTGATCCTTTACATAATTTAGTCTTTGTTTTTCTCCTTTAGGTATCAAGCTGCCTTTATATTGACCCGTGAGTTTTTCCTACTTTGGCTTTCAGTCATATTGTCAGCAAGTAAGCAGGTGATTGATTCTTATTTCATAGCCAAGGTTAAATCATATCGAGGTATGTGTGAGGATTGCTTACTGCCATTGAAGGGTTTAGTAATAGAAACCTTCTTGGGAAAAGGAGTGTTCTCAGTGTCTTAGTAATTTTATCTCTAAAAAGTGAGGGCTTCTGGAGCCTGGTGGTGATCCAATTTAGAGAAGACATCAAATCAGCTAGTTCTTAAACCACTTATCTGCACAGACAAGTGACAGGCAACTATGATACCACATGTTATCTAGAGGCAGCAAAGAGCTACTGACTAACCAGTAGTGAATAGCAATTATAACCTCTTAATCTCTGGAAATAACTCACTGTAAATGTGATTCTGAATTGGCAACACTCTGTTAAATCAGTATGTCTAAAGAAAACGTTTTTAGGTGAAATACTGACATTTTTGCTCTTGATGCTAGTAGGTGCGGTCAAGCTGTGAGGGGAGTTTATTGAAAGTTTGTCATTAAGTCCATTATCTAACAATTTGAATAAACCTGATTAAAATGGAAACCTGAGCACCTAACTCATGTGCTGACATCAAAATAATGAATGCCTAAAGTCTGATAAAATAAATCCCATGCAAAATCTAAGCTATCCATTACATAGAGTGGGGCAGGAGACATGTAGAAGGGTGGAGATAGAAAAATTATTTATAAAGAGGCTTATTTATCTTTGTTACCTAAGCATATAATGAACATAATGTAGGTGACTCTTAGGTGGCCAAAATAAAGTGAGAGAAATCCCACCATTGGTCAGTAAAGCACTAGTGTTGTTTACCAGCACAGTGATATACTACTGTCATAGTGTGATCTTTGACCAAGTGGTTCCACTGGGATTTGAAGCCAGGACCTTCTGTGTGTAAAGCAGACTCTGTTTCCATGGATATGTGACAGATGGATATCCCTTCCCATAATCTTATTCACCCAAAAGAATTTCTGGAATTCAGAAGGTCATTTGCTCTTGAGCATCCAGAAACCATCTTGGCTTCTCTCTTGTCTCTGTTGCAGGCAGCTATTGTAGCAAACACTCATTGAAAGAAAATTAATTATTTCTTCTTTCCTTCCTACATGTATATCTCTTTTAGAAGATCAGTACCTCTGTGGCAGTGGTAGTCAGCAATATATATCTGTTGGAAGAGAGGGAAAAGGGAGGTCGGGGAAAAAGAACCAGGGCAATGGGGAGGTGGAAGTCCTTGGCCACAGTTCTATCTAAACCTTTTCTTTACTTTCTGTTAATAACAATTTTTATCTTTTCTTTACTATAACATTTTTTCCTGGTTTCTCTGTTTTGGTGACCCTGAGAAATCCAGTCAATATAAAATAATCTAAACTAGGACAACTACAAACTCAAAAATGTATGTAACATGGTATATAATCATATACATGATGTATATTGTATGGTATATACTCTCTCTCTCTCTCTCTCTCTCTCTCTCTATATATATATATATATATACACACACACTCTCTGTACTGTGTGGTACAGAGAAAGGCCAAAGAACTCTAACTCAGCAAGGTTTTCTAACATTTTGACCCAAGGGTCAAACTATTCATATCCATCTTTTATCCCTTCTTTCATTTTTCCCCTTACACCTTCCTATATTGCCTACAGACGTTACGTGGGCTTAAGTTGTATATGTACTAAATAAATTAATGTAGAATTTTAACGTCCTCATAATTCTGATCTAATACTTTTTCTTATTAAAATTCATAGTTCAACAACACAATTATAAAGAAAACAAAAAGAGAATAGATGCCAATGATATTAGCAGTCAGGATGGGATTATTCCAGCTCTGTTTAAGGACCGAGAGAGATTCAGCCTGAAATCACTACAGCAAGTTTTCAGACAGATAATCTTATATTTTTAATAGGTGTTTCCTTATCTTAAAATATTCTTTTTACAACCAGGTCTAGTAATAAGCTCAATAGTTAGATGATCACATAATTTTACCTATTAGTACTTCAGAAAATTACATATTTTCACTCAATCCATACTAAGAGAGTATTTCACTTCAAGTGCTCTCCCTTAGCTTATCTTATCACTCTTGCATTTGATGACAACCTCTAATTTTTCACGCTTTTCTTCATCACTTACCATCCTCTTTCTGTTATGTGAGACCATGATCTCGACTTTAACCAGATAACAGGATGAATCATATAGCAGGTTTGCCGATCGAGTGGCCATACACTGAAGGTAATCACAATCTGGCTAAACGTGTAATGTATCACAGAGACCTTGAGTAAATATGTGCACTGCAGTACTATAAATCTTACCCGCTTGTTTAGAGGGTTCCCTTGATCACTTTGGCTCCAGTAAACAACATATGGTAACTGTGATAGAGTATATTTTCTGTAATTCAATCCTTTCATGTTATTTCCTATGGGAGCAGAAACTTCAGGTCAAATTTAGAGGTGACACACAATTACGTTGTAAGTTATGCACTCAAGTCAATGTTAAATAAAGGTGTGAGAATCATAGAATCATCATGGCTGGAAAGGACCTCCAGGGTCGTGAAAGAACTCAGAATTTGGCTCTGTGGTTATTTTAAACACGTACTTTAAAGCAGTGCGTTCTACTCTATGTCCTGGTTTAGATTTCTAAGGGTCTTAAGGCATGAAAAACACAGAGACAAATTTTACAGAAATGTAAAAAGAAGTTTTATTAGCAAGAACAACAAGAACATTTAGAAAGATGAAACAAACCACACCAAGGTACCTGGTCACGTGCAGTGCAAACGCTGCAAAAAGAGAACAAAGAACCAAACCTGTCATTCATACCCTACAATGCAAGTCAAACCTCCTGAGGTCAGAAGGTCTTGAGGAAAAAGATGCTACTTTCATAACAGTAAAACAGTCACATGTGCCAGGTCCATTACAAGCCCGAAGGTGTCCACATCTACTCATCACTTCTTGACACAGACTGCTTAAAAGAGCAAAATGTTCTGTTAACACTGCTGCTAGTACTGGCACCTTACTGCTCTACAACAGTAAAAGTCATGTTCCCGCAGACCAACACTGTGATCCCTTTTTAAATCACCACTCAATCACAGAATCACTGAGATTGTTGGGGAGCTCAGGGTATTACCTAGGCAAATGCCCCTGTTCAGAGCAGGGTCATCCAAAAGTAGTTGTTCAGGGCTTCATTATTCACTCTTCTAGAGATTATTCCTTCAGTTTGTTAGTGAGATGTTTTGGAGGAACCTTGCTAAGGTCAACATAATCGACATCCACTGCTGTTCTTTGTCCATCATCACACTGGTCATGTCCCTGTAGAAGTCTATCAGGTTTGTCATGCAGGACTTCCACTTGAGAAATCCATTCTGACAACTTTCAATCATTCCCAATCCTGGAAGAGGATTCCAGGATTATATGCTCCACATCACTTGAGGTGAGGTTGACTGGCCTGTAGTTCAACAAATTCTCCTTTTTGCATGAATTTCATTAAGTTAAATGGACTTAAATCTATACAATTTGTATAATGTTTAGTTCTTGATCTTTCTCCACTGAGAGTAGTTCTTCATTGATACAGGATGTGTCTTCTTTGTAGGTTTCTTCTTTATGTAGACTGTTAAAAGATTCTTGTAGAATAACATTGATACTGTAAATCAAATGCAGCATGGTCCTTTATCTTTCCTTTTCTGGACTTTGATGTTTCACCTCTTTCCACCTACTGTCAGCCCTCAGAATGTCCTAGGCAGAAATAGGAGAGAATACTGAATGGATGTGAAAGACCAACATGATTACAAACCTCCCTTCCTCTTGTGTCTTCATTTGCAGCTTTTTTCTTTGCTGTTTTAGGCTTCTCTTGACTTAAATGTTTGGAAAAGATTGTTTGATCATTTGGTCGAACTCTACAGCCTTTGATGTTCTTTTCTTGACATTTCAGTTTAGTGTGCTGATACTCAGATGATCCATTATTTGACAGGCTGCAATGCATACGTTTAATGGTAATTAACAGCAAGGACTGTATTGACTTGTAAAATGAGGGTTGGTGTTTTTTGTTTTGTTTTTTTGTAGAAGAGCTAAGCCACTCTTTTGTAGGAGAGTAAATGGGAGAATACTGATGCATATTCTGTTTCCTTGAGCTTAGGTCATTCTGAACTTCTTGAATTTATTTGGCTAAATGATCTAACCACTTTTACAAGAATATTCTACAGATGCTAATACAGTTTATTTTTTCATGATAACATAAAATGAAATTAAATGGTTTTTAGAATCATAGAATCATTAGGGATTGGAAGGGACTGGAAGGGACCTCAAAAGACTTTGACTCATTATCTCTTGAGAATGATTTTCATGGAACTGTGATAAAAACTTCAAATGTGTCTTAAGGAAATTTGCAGCTGGAGCAGATATCACCTTTGATTCTCTGTTTAATTTTGGTTCTACAGTATGTTTTCTTTAAAAAAATATTCTCCAAGACTAAACTCTTCTAAAAGTCGTGAAATAGTGAATTGTTTCAAGATATTAAGTAACAGTTGCTGTAGATACTAAATAAGCTAGTGTAGAGCTAAACCTCAGTGTAGCACATTGCATAAGATAAGGGTTTCCTTTGCAGCAAAATTGATCATACATATTCAAATGACTACATTCTAATGACACTTAGATATGGAGTGGGAAAGTATCAGCTAGATCAGCTGAAGTGTTTCACTTTACTGAGATTGAAAAATTTTACTAGCCTTACAACAAAACACTACTCACAGTTAAATATCTGCATTATAGTTTAATTACAAAAGAGGCATAACCTCCTGTAGGAGTCTTGCTTGTAACTGCTAATGAACAAGAGACAATAAACTATACTTTATAAATCAATATATGAGAAATTAAATATGATTGCCTGGACTTGGTTGGCCCTATAGCTAATGGAACTGTAAAATACATGATTAATTAGAAAGGATTTTTAGAAAGGTTAATTAGTTTATTTTTTAAATTATCATCTGAGATAATGTGGTGGCTAAAAAAACCTCCTGCATCACTAATCAGCCAATGATTTTTCTGGAGATTCAGAGTAAACTTGCTCTGTCTAGCAATGGTAGCTGATAGCTAAATCTGTTTCTTAATCAACAATGACTTTAATTTTTGCTGTTATTTCTATCCATCATTGTCTACATATTTTTATTTTCCAGCTTTTTGTAATCTAGGGCTAATGCTCTAAAATTTAATCTCTTTAGAAATATTTATTCTGAAAGTCTGAAATTGCCAGTTAAATCCATTCTTTATCTTTCAGTGAGGGGATCTAAACAAATGTCTTTCTCTCAGATAGTGGAACCAAGGTATCAAAATATGTAAAAAAATTAGGTTCCAATATAGTTTTTAGAACATACTTACCATCCTCATATCTTCCCATACAACACATATGTGAGTAAAAGTAGAAACATGTGATAAAAATGGAAAAAATATAAAATAGAGGTAAGCAGATGAAGCAGTAGTTCAAATAATGTTCTTTGCAAATACTACTGGAATCTCTGCCTCTCGACTGTGTAGATAAATCTGTACAAGGCAAAGGTGTTCTCCTTTGTGAAAAAGCTGACTGTGAAAAGTGTCCAAGCTGATAAAAGAACTGGAAGCCAAATAGACAGCCACTTGTAGGCTGATGATAGCGAAGAATGGGAAAGACAACAGTATTAGAGAAAAGGGCTTCAACAATTGGAAAGGCAGTTTAATTTGCTTGAGCATAAAGACATCTGAAACCTGCTGAGTGACTTTACAGAGAAAGTAGTGTTCAAACGCAGTTTGGTCTGCAGAAAATGAACTCATAAAACGTGTCTCTAAGAAAGTGAGGAAAACTCAAGAGGGTGGAGCAGACTATTAATGTTCACAATCTCCTGAAAAGTTTGCAGCCTAATGACTTTACATTATTACCATTATAGAAATTCCATAAAATACTGTAGTTTGAAATGAATGTTTTGTCTGCCAAAATCTGGAAGTATCTGAGACCTGTTTAAATGTGCATAATTTGACAATCCTGGGGCCATATTTGAAGCCAAGAATGGTTTTGATTGAGCGACATTTCCAAACAAATGAACATATTCTTGGTTGAAACAAAAAATATTTCCAAAATACAGAATTATCCACTTATGATATCTTCTAGTTCTTGGCTGACAGATTACATCTTGCACAGAATAAGACAGCTTTTCATTAAAGGATGTAAATTATTTTCATCAGGTATTCTTTACTACTAGTGTGTGTGTTGTGTTTTATGTTTGTTTGGAGCAGAATTAGCTTTTAGTTCAAGGATGTGTTCACATGTATACACTTCTGAGTTAGGTTGAGGTGGCTGAACGAGCATGCCATTCTTGGCATATGGTGGTCCATGATATTAGTAGTCATTGCAAGTACCAGAACTGTCCGCTAGATGGAACTGGTGAGCCACAGCAGACTTCACCCAGCCTCTCTGAGTTAAGCAACCAGGATCCTCAAAGCAGCCTGAACAGCCTTTGGATGATTTCCAGGGTCTAAGTGAGGAAGTACTGCTGCACCTACCTAGGTGCCGTCACTACTGTGGGGTTCAAGAATCCAACATACTGGGCCAAAGTTTTTGCCATGTTCAATTAGAACTGAGGGAAGACTGTACTGAGTGACTCCTATGAAAGATCACACCCAGCTTTGCTCAGCTGATCTTCCTAAAAGTGAAGGTTCTGGTATCCACCTACCCAACTTCATTACTCCTTAAGGACACTATGAACAAGTAAGCGAAGGCCAGAACGGATGGGGCAGAACTAAACATAATTTGCTGAAACTGAGGTAGAGACCTATTTGTTTGTCCTGGAGGCCATCTGGTGGGACCACTGGGAGGTGAGGTCTCTACAACTAAGCCCAGTAGGTAACACGACCCAGTCTTAATAGAATCAAAGTTACTCTTGACTGTTCCTTAGTCTCTTCCCCTGCCTCATAAAGAGATGACACATGAACATTATTTGGACTTCAAAGAGGAAATATTTCTTGCCTAAGGAATAAATTTTGTGGTCGTACACTGGCATCTGATATTGACTGATCAACACAATTCAGGCTAAATCTCCATATCCAAATAATTATTTTAACATGGGAAGGATATGAGTCACCTTTTCCATATGAAGCATTAATGAATTGAGTCCAAGATCTCTCCAATTATTTACTGTAAAGGAATCTCATGAGATTTGATAAACACATAAGATAAACAGTTATTTTTGGTCCATTGGATCCATTGTGGTAAGTTTGATCTGCTATCACTGAGACAGACAAATACTTTCTGAAAAGACAGGTAATTGCTTTGTACTGCATTATAGGTTAAAAACATGCTTTGTACTTTCTTCTAGATGTACTGCTCATTAATTGGTTTACTGCAGTCTTATAGGTGAGATAATTTAATATCTGATGTGATGCCAAATGATGATAACTCGAAGAACTCATAATTTGTAAAACCTTTCATATGTGAATATTCTCTATTAAAGGGTTACAAGTACAATGATCTCTTTAAAAGTGTTAATTTTAGAATGCTTACCTCAAGCTGCGCCAGGGGAAATTGAGGCTTGAGGTGAGGAGAAAGTTCTTCACCGAGAGAGTCATTGGCCACTGGAATGGCCTGCCCAGGGAGGTGGTGGAGTCGCCAACTCTGGAGCTGTTCAAGGCAGGATTGGACGTGGCACTTGGTGCCATGGTCTAGCCTTGAGCTCTGTGGTGACAGGTTGGACTTGATGATCTATGAGGTCTCTTCCAACCTTGATAATACTGTGATACTGTGATACTGTGAAATTCCTTTGTTCTGATTTTTGAAAGGACATGAAGAGTTGATTTTACCAAGCAAAGCATATTCATAAAGTGAAGAATTTTAATTCCATTTGTGGTCACTCACAGAAATATCTTTATGGAATCCTTAATTTGGTAATCTTGATATTAGTAAGGTGAGACCAATCTGAATATTTCAATAGATGTTGCTTTTAAATAAATGTGTGAGCCTAAGTGATTTGTGAGCTAAACCAACAAAAATTAAGCCTGCAAAGAATGTCAAACAGACAGAGCATATGGCACTTGGAGAATACTGCAGTGTAAGTACTAAAGAATGTAGTACTTACACAGTCAGTCAACACTCAGTGTAGTACCACATAATGAGCAAGTACACAACAGCACTGAAGATTTACACTTAAGATCTCATACTTTTATTTGATAAGCAGTTTCCAGTTTAGATTTTCCAGAGAAAAGAAGCCTCCCTATCTGCTCATGGTATAAACTGTACAACAGCTAATATAAAGAGATGGAAAAAAATAATTGTGATGTTAGAAGAAATTGTGGTAAAAAACATGACAACAAAACCTTCAGTAGACAGTGCAAGAAGCATAACTCTCAAAGCAGAGACTACCTCAAGGATATTATTCATGATGGATCTATTTTGTCAGGGAATTAAACTCATGACCTAAGTATTGGAAAGTGCTGGGCTTACCTATTGAGCCACAGAAAAATCTCATTTGCTGTCAGTAGTAGTCCTTTTAAACTCTGCTGGGAAAGCTTTCAGCCAAAGGGCCTTCACCTTGAAAGGGCAAAAGATTAAACTGAGGATAGTATTAAATGGAAAAATCAATGACAACTAGTTAAATAAAAAAGGAAACTCTCAAATGAAGATAAATAATTGGCTAAATTCATCCCTTGTGTATCTCTGTTTTCTTCATTAGAGGCACACCGTGGCTAGGTTTGCCCCTGTGTGCAGAAGAACATAGAAGAGAAGCAATTCACAAAAGGTACTGTGTAATATAAAATGGCAAGTAGTCACCTGGGGAAGTATTGAGGTTAAAACTTGCTTCATTACTGCTGATTGCTAAAAAAGGGTCTGAATTATCCCTATTTTAATCTGAGAAAACATGAAACAATTCTCGTAAAGCAGAAGTTGTTTGTTGTATCATGAGTTACTGATTCTTATAAGCAGTGCAGAGAATCTCAGACAATAAAAACCCCTCATTTTAGTAGTAGCCACAGCCATGTATATTAAACAGTTTTACAGTAAAAAAATATTCCCAAGTATTTTATTTATATATCTATAGTTATAGTTATAGAGATACACACTGCAAAATAATAGATTATTTTTAATAATGAAAAAGCAGCAACTGGCAGGTCAAAATGCTTGAAGGTGGCAGTGATTGAAAATGCACAAGAAACAGCATATAATACACTTGTCTCTCATAAGGATGTATCTCATAAGAAAGTACCTCATAAGAATGTGTCTCATAAGAAATGATATAAGAAAATGAAATAGAACCAGAGTATTTTCAAAAAATTGCAAAGATGGTAAAAAAGTAAACAGATGTTCAAAAGGAGTCATAATATTGTCTTGTGAAAGAAAACTACATGTGTTTAATTGTACAGCATGTTAAGTTTAAATTGAATATGGAATATCTAATAGCATTTTAGAAAAGATCCAGAGATCTGAAAGATAATTTTTTTTTATAGAGCTATGAGAAACAAGAAGAATTTCAGGAAGCTGAGAAGAGGCAATCAAACTTAAAATAGGAGGAAGACATTACAGCAAATCTAAATGAAGTATTGAAATCAGTGGTCTTTATAGATGAGGTCTCAGATGTTCTCACATCAGGTACCTTATTTATGGTATGAAAAGCTGAGGAAAAGTTTCAAACTGAATTCTCAATAAAGTCAGTCGAATAATCAATGAATAAGCTGAACAGCATGACATCATCAGGATAAAGAGTATTTATTCAACTACTATAAAAAGGTTGGCACTTAAAGTTGCTGAACTTCAGCAGTAAAATACTGGAATCTGATTACATCCTTTGAAAAGAACATTAGAATTCACACTGAAAAACTGACTGTTTTGTGTGCCTTGCTGTTATGGTTTGAAAATTATCAAAATATTCAGATGTATAGAGCTGTGCTTTCATAAAGAAACATGTGTGTTTTGCTTTAAGAGAGTTCTCCCAGTGACCTGTCCTGGGAGGGCTGGGTATGAGGTGACACTATAAAAGAGGGCTGATGCCACAGCCCTGCCTCTAGTGTACAGAGGACAAAGGAAAACACTCCAATGGTACACATGTAGTAACACATCACATAAGTTACTGTCACTCAGAAAAGTAAGATTGAAGTAATTCTTTAAGGATGTTTTTCAGTGCTATTTAACAGCCACAGTGGCTAACGAAAAGCTGGTAATGTTAGGAAGCAACCCAATAACTGAGATTAGGTTACTGTATATGTGGATCGTGTGTTCATCCACTGGATAAAATTGGGTGTAAAATTCTGGTTGTCCTGCCTCTCTACAGTAGAAATAGTAGAGCAGCATGATGGGTTGAAGAAGTTACCAACTCTTCAGCCTGGAACAGTACAGTCAGTAGCAGTCCATAGAATAATGAATTGTGTGAAGGTACTGAATTCAATATTTTTCAGAACATGCAAACAGAAAGATACCCAATGAAGTTGTCATGCAGTCGTCTGAAGTAAATCAAATCTTGTTTTTCACAGTTTGTTTATGTTGTGAAGTTCAAACCCAAAGATGTCAAAAAGCACTTAGACAAACTAATAAAAGAAATGCCATCTGTGGCTTGTCTAGCTGGAAAGATTCACAGAGTCCCTAAACCACTGACAGCTGAGACTTGGGAGAGCATAGCAGACAAGGTTTAACATATACATCTGCTGCATCTTAGACTACGTGGCCCAGATCCAGCCAGTCTAACTTTAGGCATTTGAGTTGGCTTAAGTTCCTGTACAAGAAAGAAAAAGTTTTGAGTTCTGGAAGTATGCATTCCTTCTCTCATTCTACTGGAAGTCTGAAATTATGTACTCTAATAATATAAAATATCTGGCCAAAAATAACGTATTTAATAGGCTCACATTCTTTCTCAATATTTTGCTACTCATTTCTGACCCCGTAGTGAGGTAGACCTCAGCTGAGCTCTACACAAATATTTATAGTTTAATATGGGAAAAAAAAAATCAAGAGAGTGATCAGGCTTAAAAGAACCTCATACTACTTTATTTTTTTTTAAACTTGTAGCAATCCCACAATTCATTCTATGAAACTCTAGTATCAGAGCAGCTGAGAGGAATGGAAATTAGAACACAATGCTGGAAAGAGCCAGGTTGGAAATACCTTTGTTCAGTACTGTCAGCCAAACCTTATCGTATAAAATCACAGCCTCTATCATCTCAGTTAGATGAGATGGACCGTGAATTCAGAGTTTTTCCTAAATATTCACCATATGCAGGTGTAGGATGAATTCAAGCTAGACTACAAAAATGTATGGTCTGAACTTCTGTGGGTATTCTCATGTAAATGTTCCATCGATAAAATTAAATGGGTCCATAGATATGCTCTTGGAATTGGCTGTACTTGTGATTTAATGGCCTTGGTTTATAGGCAACATCTGGAAAGGACGCAGTGCAGCACAAGGCCAATATTATTCACAGCCAGGCTGTACCTTGTTTGTTAAGAGCTGTCAGATGTACCACCAACACTATTGCTCCTCTGGTGAGTGTAGACAGTCTGAGGTGTGGAACAGAAACTGTGGTGTGGTACAAGTGTGTACATAGGATGTATATGTAAACTTTGTCCAAGATTATTTCTTCATTTACATCAACATTCTCTGAACACCAGGGATGTTCAAGAACAGATAACTATTTACCTGCAAACTACATTTAGAAGAATTTAGGTATCCAAATACCTAAGAATAATCCTTAAAATTGCCTGCCACTATAAGTTTTTCTCATCAAAGAGAATACAGCAATTATCTAGAAATGTTCTCTACTGGCAAAACTTCTAGTTCATAGTCAGAAGTATTGCTAACTTTTCTGGGTCTTTCTTTTCTTTTAAAAAATGAATAGCTTTAATCTATATCCATGCAACATGATTCTTCCACTACATAGTGTCAACCTACATTTGGTTCCACTGCAGACTTTGATGTGATAATACCAGGCACAAGCCAATAGCAAGTGATGAGCAAGAGAGATGAACGCTTTCCCATTTTAGGAACTACTTGTATTATTCAATACTGGAAAATTCTAGCTGAACATAATTGGCTGCTTGTTCTGACATCTCTGTGAATTTAATATAAACATAGCAATGTGTAACAACTGAATTTAAATTGTAAGTTATAATTCATATTTAGATATTCACAGAAGCTCTATTTTTCAAAAGCTGGTAACCATTAAAGACTGAGTCACACAAGGAAGTTTGAACTTTAAAGTTTTTAATTCTTCTAATTTCCATTTGTGTGCAACAGGTACACATGGTTCAGTGAACCTGACAGATTTCATTCTCCCCTCAAGCAGGATTTCACTTTGGCAGCTAAAATAGTGTTTGTAGGTGTATCAACATCTGTTCTTGAATTTGGGAAATAAATTAGACACATTAGTAAATCAACCAATGAAAGACTTTAAAAGATAGCAGATCTAAGAGCTTCTCTATCATTTGATAGTCAAACTCCAGGGTGCCTTCTTTCCTATTGAGCAGAAATAAATTTTCCAGTACCTAAAAAACTAGTCAGACATGCCACTGTTAACGGATACTTGAATACAAAGATATTTCAAATTTGAGAATGTTTCCGTTTTTTACTGTAAAGATTTCAAAACACTTCACAAAGGTCCACAGATTTCAGATTTAGTGCCTCATACACAACAATGGAATGCAAACTGTTTGACAGCTCTAATACACATTGCACCTCGTGACTAGATAGGTTTTGTTTTCTGAAAAAAACCCCTATTAATATGGATTTTAATACTGTTTCATATTGTTTCCTGTTAATTGAGACCTGACTTTTAAGATTAATGGAATATGAGCTAAAGCTGTAGTGGTTTTATATGTTTGTCAGCAGTGCAAAGTGTTTAATCTGTTGGTCAGTGTTTATAAAGATCAGTACAAATGTTAACCTTCATGACCTTTCACAGCTCAGAACTTTACCAAACAGTAAGACATGTTCAACACCTGTGATCAACATCACTAGTCAATTTATTTTTCAAGAAATTATTCTCCAGTTGGCTGGTATAGTATGTTTACAATACGCCTCAAAAGCCTGAGTGTGATGTCTCAGCACAGTTGCATCTCATCAGACAATTTCTGACAAATAATCTGGTAATTTCAAGCCAAACACAGGAAAACAGCAGATGCTACCAACATTTATTTTTTTTGGTATCTGCCGTGAGGAGAAAAAAGGTCAGAAGTTGGGTACTGTATAGAATCCATGCAGCACAAACACTGCTTTGTACACAGCAGCAACTCTTAGTCTATAAGTTTGTAAACTCTCAAATCTTCAAAATTGTTGATTCAAAACGGTCCCAAGCCAGACAAGATTGGAGGCTGGAGTAGGAAATGGGATAGGGAGATTGAGATTGCACAAATAGGTCCTGACCACAGTTTATTCTGTTGTTTTTAGAGACACAATGATATTCAATTTATATAAAATTCTGTGAGTGGCTAGTGCTGATAAAATTGCTTTCTAAACAATGTTAAACTGCCTTGAACTCCTCGATGATTAGTCTGAAGCCTAGTACTCAGCACACCACCAAATAGTGTCACAAAGTGTTTAAGAAGAATGCTCAGAACGATCTCTTCTCATGGAGAACGTGACATGAATAGTTCATGTCTCAGATGTACAGTCTATTTGATATTTTGGTTGTTGGTTGGGTGTTTTCTTTTATGTGTTGGGCTGGCTAAAGATAGACCTACCAAAATGTGATAGAACTGCTTACAAAAGGCTGGAACTTTGTGAATAAAACCCATGTCCTCGTACAGTAAAGTGAACAAAGCACCCAGAAAATGAAGGCTGTAGATTTATGCTTGTTGGAAGACTGAGAAATGTAGAAGACTACTTAGAGGTTGAAACCTTATCAGAAGTTACTGTGAGGACTTTGAGTAATTAAAAGACACTTAATTTGCAAATGCCATAAGGAATTCTAGAAGGAGCAGTGTCTAGCGCTTACTGATGAGCACGCAATCTCAGTATTACTGATTACGGACAGTCAGGGTACAGATATTTTCTGGCTAGACATGTAACATCACATCGTGGAACACACTCAATTTACACAAAGTGGAGACTTCAGTTTTTATTAGCTGTGGCTGTAGCCCCAAGGATAAGCTTTGAAAAAAGACAAGTGATCAGCAGCAGAGGATGAATATGAAAATGTAGGTTTCAAGGGACTAGTACCAGAAAACTTCAGGGATTCACCCAAAGGCTTCAGAGCTATCTTGTGTAAATTGTGAAAAGGCTGTGAATCATACTGCATTCAGAAGATTCTCTGTATAACTTTGATCATTTACATTGTGCATTCAATATACATGAAGACATTAAATACCATCTGAAAAAGTAGGCACAGAATACTGAGTTAATGCAGTAACTCCTCCTTTACTAAGTTCTCTGTTCCATGCACTTCCATGCCAGTCCTCCATTTTCAAAATGCTGAGTCCTATGGCCACAAAGAAAAGGACAGCCCTTTCCCTTTCTGCCAACCATGAAATTCAGATGACATTTTCCTTCCACTGAGCCTTGAGGTACCATGCACTCTCTCTGTTCACCATGTTTCCAGGGCAAGATGGCTACTGATTCTAGCATTCAGCTGCATTCCTGAAATACAGATAAGTGCCAAGAAGTAGGAGAAGGAGGAGCTGGGAACCTGAAACCAGAAATTCCAACCCCCTTCTGTTTGTTTGTAGAGCTGCAAAATTTAGGAATGGCCTTTATATTTCTGGATTAAATGGATTAATTCCTTCCATTGTCCTCCAGCTCTCATTCACAAGTGAGTGGCCTTGTTGCAGCTCCTATTTAAGTAGGTCAAATTTAACAAAAAATAAAAATTGTCTAGTTTAGGAAGATTTGTAAGTTCAGAAATGCTAAGCCTCTGACACAAAGGAGTTCCCAACATCAGCAAATTAAAAAATAGTCAACTTACCGCTGCCTACATATGGACATAATAATAGACTCAAATATCTTTAGACAAGAATTTAAACTCCTGTATTGAAGAAACTTGGTGTTAAAGATGCTGTTGGAATGCTGTTACTGGATTGGAGTCTAGCCCATGCTCACCTTGAAAGAACCACTAAAAAACTTATAGAAAACCTAATTACTACAGAAACTAGGGCTTCAAGAGGGTAATTATAAAGAGAAGATAAACTACAGAGAAACCAAGATCCTATTTTCATGTAAATGTTACTGCTTACAAAGAGTGAAGGAAAAATGACCTGGAAAAACTGCAGAAAGACAGGATTGTTTTTAATAGCTTGTCTCCCAGAGAATAGTGTGACCTGTCTGACAATCTTTAGATCTTTTGTTCTTTCCCTACAGCTTCTATATAGTAACAGTATTTATTTTGGGAAACTGAAGCCAATAGCTCTTCTTTTTTTCTACTGTCACCCTTAGCAAGCACAGCTCTTGCGTACAGATCAGGGGGTTTTATTCATTCAACAAGTTGTGACATCCTTGAAGGGTTAGAAGGGAATCTTTCCTCAGTAAGTACTGCTTTTGTTCCTGGAGTGCCACAGCAGTAATTCAAACACGGCTGTCGGGTCAATGAAAGAAAATGCAGTGCCCTCTGAAAGGCACCTGGGTTGTTGGAACAAAGAGTCCACACAGGGATTGTTCAGAATTCACGCCTCAGACTGGAGCTGCACAGCTGAGCACTTTCTACTGCCACAGCACACAGAGGGAGAGGACAGGCTTGGGATGACTTCCAGGCAGTCTCAGTCTGAGCTGAGCAAGCCAAGGACTGGCGGGTCAAGCAGTCAGCCTCACTACTCGTATGGCATTAGCACACGGAGCATTGTTTCGTTTCATGAGTTAAGTCTATGTTTGGTACCTCTTGAATTAGCAATGCCACACTTTTTAAAGGAAAACTGTTGCCTCAGAAAGTCCTTTGATATTTTACTTTCTTTGGCACACCTTGTNTGGGTGAAAATCAAAGGGCAGATCAATTTTTAAAAATTTATTACAGGCCATCAAATGAGGTTGGAGAAGCTGATGAAGCCACCTGCAGGCAGCTGAAAGTAGTCCTGCAATCACAGGCCTTAGTCCTCATGGGGAACATCAACCACCCTGCCATCTGCTCAGAAGGCTACACAGCCAGGCGTGTACAGTCCAGGACATTCTTCCAGCATATTAGTGACAAATTTTTGACTCAGGTGGTGGAGGAGGTCCCAACAAGGAGAGGTGTACTACTGACAAAAAAAGAGGGACTGGTAGAGGACATTAAAGTGAGAGGCAGCCTCATCTGTAGTCATCGTAAGAAGATAGAGTTTAGAATCAAGTGTAGTATGCACAGAGTAACAAACAAGGTCACAAGCTTGGAGTTTAGAAGGGCTAACTTTGCTCTCTTCAAGAAACAAATGCTCTAGAAGGTATGGGGGCACATGAGAGCTGGTTAGTATTCAAGTATGACTTTCTCCAAGCTCACATGCATCCCTAAGAACGTGTCATCAGACAATGGGATGCAGAAGACCTGCATTGTTGAACTAGGAGCTTCAGAAAATCTCAAGTGGAAGAAGGTAGTTCATGATACCTGAAAGAAGAGAATGACCACTTGGGAGGAATACATGGACATTGCAGAGGATGCAGGGATGAGACAAGGAAGGCTAAGGCCTCCTTAGATTTAAACCTGGCAAGGGAAGTCATGAATGGAAATGAAGGATTTTTCGAATATATTGGAGATGAAAACTAGAGAAAAGGTGGACCCACTGCTGTATGGAGTGTGTGTCCTGGTAGTGGAGGATACAGAGAAAGTTGTGATACTGGATGTCTTTTTTGCCTCTGTCTTTACTGCAAGATCAGTCCCCATGAGTCCCAGTCCTTCAAGATCACAAAAGATGTCAGGAGAATGGAAGACTTTGCCTTGGTTGAAGAAGATTGGGTTGAAGAATAACTAACTGGACATGCAGAGTTGATGGGCCCTGATGGGATACACCCATGAGTGCTGAGGCAGCTGGCAGAAGGCATTGCTAGGCTACTCTCATTTTTGAGCAAAACTTGAACTGTAGAAAAGCTGATGCTGCTCAAGTCTTCAAAAAGGGCAAGAAGTAGAACCCAGTTAACTACAGACCTGTCAGCCTCACCTCCATTCCTGGAAAGGTGATGGGACAGCATGGCATCATCTCGAAGCACCTCAAGTAAGCAAAGGTTATCAGGAATAATGAACACAGATCCACCAAAGGGAAGTCCTGCATTGCTAACTACAAAAAGAGTGCCTAGAGCAGTCTGGATAGCTGCTGCTGAAAATAGGCAGCTTCAAATAAAACATAAATAGAACTCTGCCTTTCCATAAAATTTTCCTTTCATTTTTCCTAATGTCTATTCTATTCTATATGTCTGGCTGATATCAAACTTCATAATGTGAATGGCACTCAGCAGAAACTAAATCCACAATGCATCACATCCCGAGACACTGATAGAGGTTATGTTTCTTCGTCTAACTGGTCCTTCCACAGTCAAGCCTTTCAAGGGACTTGTTAAGATCATACAGCTTGAGGAAAAAAAATCTGTCATAGTGCAGCTTCATCAGTGCTTTCTGCAACAAAATTCCTTTTATTTATTTCAAATCTCTTCCCCACTTCTTCATCTATCTGACTTTCAATATTTAATTTCAAAATCAGCCTAAACCAGTTTGTTAGCTTGTCTATAGTTTATATAGCAGACAAAGCATTCACATACACTACTGTACTCAATTAAAGATAGTGGAAAAAGTAGCATTTTGCAACTTACATGTTCCAGGATGCTTAATTTCAATTAGAAATTTTTTAAAAAGTCAAACAAATAAAAAAATAACCAAACAAAACCCAAACCTTTCATTCATAGGGACAATGAAATAGACATATAAATCCTGTTTGCAGATAAAAAACCCTAGAACCAACTGGTGCTGTAAGTAGACAAGATATGTTAACAGGTGCTAAGAACTGATTAAAATGCCTTGTTATGCCCCACACTAAACGATCAAAGATGTTTCATAACACATCTAGCTTTCAGAATCCAGACCTCCTATTCACTATACAATTCCCACAGGCATCCTCCTTGCAACAACCCTGATACAAGACTGGTATCCTAGGCTCTTCCCTTTTTTAATATACCCTCAGCTGTACTGCTTGATGTTTTTTAGAGTCACATCCTCCTTTCCCAGCTGGGTTTGTTAATTGAACACAGCTGCCTGGCCCTGTGTTCCCTGGACACTAAAAGCACAGGTGCCCTACTGTGACCCTCCTAAACAATCTTGATCTTTGACTTCTGTCACTGCTGTTTCTATTTCAACTAAGCTTTAACTTTCTCTCAAAACAGTACTTCTATAATCAAGCAGTGTGTCTTTGGGCAGACCACGCATCAATAAGCAGAGAAAAGGGTTGTACAGGGATGTTATTTTTTACCTTAATTTTTTTATGAGATGGGAATCTTGATGTGGACACTTACAGCCAGATGGGGTTTTGCAGTTCATAGGATCATAGGATGTTAGGGCAGTTGTGTAATATGATGAGTATGATACAGGTGTATGAGAGTTTGTGCTTGAGTAAGCAGTACCATACATCCAGACTTTACAGTGACCTCATTAATGTTTATAAATATGTGAGGGGTGGGTGTCCAGAGGATGGAGCCAGGCTCTTCTCAATGTCATCTAGTGACAGGACAAGGGACAGTGGGTGTAAACTGGAACATATGAGATCTCATGTCAATATGAGAAGGAACTTCTTTCCAGTGAGAGTGATGGAGCACTGAAACAAGCTGCCCAGGGATGTTGTGGAGTCTCCTTCTCTGGAGACATTTAAAACCCACCTGGACATGTTCCTGTGCAATTTGGTCTAGGTGATCCTGCTGTGGCAGGGGGATTGGACTAGATGATCTTTCGAGATCCCTCCCAATCCATGATCATAGAATCATTAGGGATTGGAAGAGACCTCGAAAGATCATCTAGTCCAAGCTGTTCTGTGATTCTGTGATATAGAGGCTTCAAAATACTGCATTTCTTATAGCTGTTAACACTAGTCTCTGGATGAATGGATATAGAAGTGTACATAGAGACTACCAAGATCTCTTGCAGCTCTCAAATGAGCTTTTGCTGAGGCCACTTGCTTGTCCCCGCTAAGTCTCACAGTCCAATAACTGAGTCAATGTTCGAGCAAGTTGTAAACATGTATTTTTGAAAAACAACCTGTAGACTCAGGAGCCTGCTCTTTATTGTAATTGACAACGCTGCTTCTTTTTGATTGCTAACAGAAGCATTCCTTGAGGTGCATCATAGGGCCAAAAAACTCTGATGGAAAAAATGTTCAGAAATAGAAATTGTAAGCAAAAATTTAAGATAGATAGTGGAAGTTTTTCTTTCCAATATATTGCTTAAAGTGGGGAAAAAAATATCAAAGCCCAAAAATATAAATCTCTCACAGGCTGCAAGAGATACTAGAGCATTCCAAATTCAATACAACATGAGCAAGCAGCGTTATATTTGGATAATGAAAATTCAGTTTGTATTGCATCTCAAAGTTTCAAGTACTGTTTAGCTTACATGTGCTAACACAGAATTTTGCATATGCTTTGATGAAACCTGAATAAATATTCAAGACATAGAGTTTCCTAATATTATAGAGAAATTAAAAGAGCTTTCTTAATTTATCATGTTGGTTTTTCCATTGATCCATCTGCAGTTGTATTAATTTGCAGAGCATCTCACTAGTAGACAATGTTATAAAAATTACCCAATAGAAAATGTGTTCAAACAGGAATATCTATTATGGATCCTAAAGCACAGCAGGTGAAGTTTCAAATGAGCATAAGTTGATAAATTTACATGAAGATTTCAGTGAGCATTTGAACATATTAGTGATTTATTGTGCCCTTGGAAGGACAAAACTGTAATTTGATTGAAAAAATGTCTCTTTCTTTAAAGAAGGAAAATTATCATGCAGTAGAATATTAATCGTGTTTTACCTAAAAATTGTTGGCTTTATTGGTGTTTTGCCTATCAACAACCTTTGAGCCTTCGAAGAGATGACAAATTATATATCACTGATTCTGGTTAGTGCCATTTGTAACTGACACGTTGCAAAGGTAGAATTAATCATTTGATTGATTGAGATTTCTTTTAATGATGGAATTTCAAACTGAGTCCTCTCTGTTTTCCTTGGAATAATTGCGTTTTACCTTGTAAACTGTTTTTCATGCCAGCAGAGATAATTTATAATGTAACATTGAGTCTCTTCCACCGTTACTTTTATCCATATTTCATTTTATTCTTCAAATAAGTTTCTTTGTTTTCTTAGTCTTAATTGTATTAAACTGAAACTAAACATGATATCAGTGTGGAATACAGTGACATATCTGTAACAATGGAGACCTTCTTTAAAAAGTTTTGCTTCCCAGAAAATTCGTGTTCCTGTTTTTCAGTGCCTGGTGAGTTAACCCTTTCCAGCAGCTATTCCACAGCTGTGTCATATAAAGCCCTTCCCAGCAAAAGCAGAAAGCTATTATATAAATATTCATTTATATATTGATATATTATATTTATATATATTATATATAAATATTATAAATAATAATTTTATTGTTTAGGCTGGGC